>CAXIVR010000013.1:70691145-70843645 GCA_964035755.1 Teleogryllus oceanicus
TCTGTTGTCGGATTTACGGAGAGGGCAATAGTGGGTACCTAGTCAAGTCGCAATCAGCTGCTGTCTGGAGGATGATTCTAGCAGCCAGCTGCTCTGATTGGTAGATTTCCGTTTTTTCTACTCTAGTCGAATGGCGCCACAAACAAACCAGGGACGGCAAGCGATCTTTCCTTCCTCTTCATTGTCCAAACCTCATTCCTTACTTACAAATTTTCTTTCACTTACATGTACTTACAAGTACTACATTTGCACACTTCTCCAGAGACCTATCGAGACCTTAATAGACATTATGAAATGAAGATGTAACTCGAGCTAAGTTTACGATACTCTCTAACTTCGTACCTCACTCGTATCGTAATATCACACTCGTGTATTAAAACCCATTACATCGAGTTTCATGCGGTACTTTTTCTACGACTTTTATCAGTTAAACTTTTACTTTGAATCGTTTGGTGTCAGTTGACATATAGGATTCAGCCAAGAGTTCCTAACCATACCTTCGCATGCTACCGCAGGGGGCTGTGTTTTCCAGTTCGCCTGCGAGGGAGTACCTCGCTAGTCAAAGAGGATCAAAGCGAAATTACGATCCAATTTATTTTAAATAATATTCCACGAAAAAATACTACTAATAAAAGAAATTAAAACTGACAAGCATAATATGCAATGCATATTATATATAAAATGCAATATAATGTACACAATCGAACGAAACGTTTACCAGAACGATTCTCAATGATTAATGAAGTGTCAATACTTAATTGTAAACTTCTTTGTGATTGGTCAAGAACCTGTATTATAATGAAATCTGTATCGCAGTATCATTGTGCAACGGGTTGCAGCCATGAAATGACAGGATTATGCAATGGGAGTAGAAGAAGATTATTCCAGTTGGGGCGGTGCTCCGCTCAGGCGGAGATACCCGGAGGCAGAAACCTCGCTTCCACTTCGCACCCAGCGCCTCAAGGAGCGCGGGTGTGTGAGGCGCATGCGCGAGGATGCAGGCGTCAACCATTGATTAAAGACTCACACCCTGGGCGACCAAGTGCACACAAAACGCACTTAGTGCCCGCGTTGCTGCTGGTCACGCGCGCTCATGGTGGTCGCGTTTGTGTGTTCGAGAGCATTGTTTGAGCTATCTGGTAATAGCAGTTAGCCACTTTTGTTGCCGACTTGTTATGTTGCAAAATTATAACACTAAAATGCGATTAAGGGCCAAACTGTTGTTAAAAATGTTAGTTCTTTTCATGAAATAATCTGCTCAAATACCATTAGCTACATAGGGCCATCAAATACCAAATAATTGTAAACAAGTCCAACGACTGCAATTTCACCATACTTTAGATCTATCATTTAGACCCCAATATATGATCATTTGTAATTTTCGAAGTGCTATGGATGACTACTTCAACCATACCAATAGCATGTACGCTGTTACCACTTGTGCCTGATTATAACTTGTACAAGGAAATTGAAAAATAAAACAAATATTTAATAAAAATGCGCATCAGTCGCGTGGAGCGTAATTAGCACCCCAAACTCGAGTTATGCCTAACTAGGGATTCTATTGGAAAGTGGACCTCTCGGCGCCGCCCTGAAGAGTGCGCCTGCGACAACTAATCCCCCCGGGGGGGGGCGTCAATTCTTGATTAAGGGCTCATGATTCGCGCGGAGGTGCACAAAGGGCGCGGGATGAGCGTGAAGTGGCAATCAGAGCGCACAAGGGGAGGCGCGAGGCGACCGCGCGACGGTGGCGCGGCGCGGCGGAAAGGTGAACAGGCGAGGAGTCCTGCCCCAAAGCAGGTCATTCGGCAGAGAATATCGCTCCCGGCGCCGGGAGAGGGGTCATGAAATGGGTCAAATTATAGATTTTCAATTTTTGGCCAAATTTCTACTTATATGATGAAATATTTCTACTTATATGATTAGCTCATACCCTTTATATGGTGGTTTAAAAATTGTTCGTGTTATTGATTGTGGGTGAAGAGAGGAATATGGAGGTCAAGGTATATTTATGTATCTTTATAAGATAAGAATATTAAATCAGGATTATCAATTTAATTATTTCAAGCATTTTTTTTTTTTTTTATATTTTTATTATAAATAAATTAACTTAAATAGCTTATATGAGAGCATAACATTGAAGATGTTAGGGAGATATAAAATATCTTTAAGTATATATATATATATATATATAATTAAAAAAAGAGGATATTATTTTAATAATATATTGAATTTTTTTTAAATTTTTAAATATATCAGGTTTTACGCCTTGAAGTCCCTTTAATTCTTGTTTAAATGCCCTAAGTGAGTATGAGCCACGCCTCCTTTTTGGCCCTGTATACAAGTACGGCTATTGATTCGTAATTTTCAACGCTTGTTGAGTTGTTAATGAGTTATTGAAACGTGCTCTTGTTCATACATTGGCCTTATCCGCTGAAGAAAATGATCCAGAACACGGAGCGGAATGCTCTAAGTAGAGCACCGGCAAGTACAGATTTTTTTTTTTTTGTGGGTTCAGCGCACTGTGGGCGTGTTTTGTATAGACTCGTTTTCAAATGGCGTTTCCCGAATATGTACTTAGTTTGTAATTAATTTACCTTTCTTCAGAAACTATTATTCACAATTTATTGAAATTTATAGGATACATTCTTTATTGTATTGGCAGTAAATTGAGTTTTTTATAACATTCTTCAACAATACAAAATGTTTGTCCGAAAATGCTGAGAAAATTAAGACAAAAGTTGTAATGGAAAAAAGGTAAATATTCAATCAACAATCAACTCAAAAACTTATCAATGTAGTAACAAAGGGCTTATCTTTAAGTGTGTGAAATATCAATATTTTTGAGTGACCTATTTTCTAGAAAAGGTATCTCAATTGCATAAAATTTACCATGGGTGGTATAGATGGCGTGGGGCCAAAGCGCTCTTTGTGTGAGGTCCCTCATAGCACGAGCGTTGGGGCAGAAGGTCATGGCAACTAGTTTTTTTTTAAAGAAATGTTATCGCACAATTTCATTTGTCGCTTGAAAGAAATATCTGTTCAGAATAACGAATGGATATGTGTGTCTCTATTAGCACAGAGGACAATGTAAAATCAAGTGTCTGACTGTCGCCGTACCAGATGAATGTGACCCGTTTCAAGCAACGCTCATACACAAAAATAGCCGTTCATGGAATAAATGCCCAAGAATGTCACAGGGAGTTTCTTGGAGATCATGCCCTTCCATATGGGAGAGTCGCGAGGTGGGCAGGAGAATTTCTGCGAGGATGCGTAGCAACCTGGTGGGCAACGCATGCCACGACCTGTGAGTGTTGGGGCAGATGTGGGACGCGTGGTAATCAAACATCCACCCAATCGGGTCTTCAGAACTCTATGCAACGCTCCGGCCTCGTCCCACTGGGCCACCTCGCACTACCAACAGATGATTGATACACTGAAACACACAATTGTGCTACTGCTGTAGAAAGAATTACTCCCAGTCCTGTACCGGTCAGATTTAAAGCAGAGCTAGTGATGTTACAACGGCACATACTTTCTCACGTTATTTTTAACTTTTGCAATTTTTCAAAATTCTGGGAGTTAAATGAAAATGAGACTGACGCAATTTTTGAAGCGTTTCTTGCTCTATCCGTAGAAAAGAAATACTCTCTCTTACGTACTACGTAAATACGTAGCAAAGCGAGAAAGCAAAAATATAAACAGCTCGTTAAGGCGCAGGGGGAGAGACGTTTCACGTGCAAAACGCAACAGACGTTGCCATTGGAATCATCGTGCGTAACCCGGACACTATGCGATTTAAGACTTTGAAGACGAGTTTTGGCTTATATTTCTTCTGGACTAGATTATAAGCGGTTGTTTCACTTATAACTGAAGTAACAATAATTGTGGAATAGGATTAGCCAATTAACTAAAATAGAAGTGCGTATATCTATAAGAAGAAATAAAAGAGGTCATCTTCGTCAAAATATCTGCTTTATTAAGATAGCCGGCTTTTGCCGACAGCAGCGAGACCGACGATGACGGCAAAGCCGCCGAAAGTCGGCTATCTTAATAAAGCTGATATGTTGACGAAGATGACCTCTTTTATTTCTTCTTATAAGAACGTCAACAACACCAAATCAGAATTCCCACAATTCGCGTATATCTATGACAAGTAAAAGTAAATGGTTAACTGTAGTAGAAGATAAATTACTGAAAACCCTCGAGATTTTCTAAATAATGCTTTGTATTTTATGAGAAAACATTGTAGGTATTTTAATTCTAATCTGCCTATGTTGTATCAACTGCATTTATTGAGGTGTATTAAACAACTAGGTAGAATTTTGCGCATATTTCTCACTGTTTAAATCGTGGTAGGAATCGTAAACATACCTTCAACCTGGAACCCAATTTTCAATTTGTTTGACGACATGTTCCATGTAGTGCTCGTATTATCTAGTAAAATATAACAGAGCATCAAAAGGCTCATTGTGTAGATTCCGGCTCTGAAATGATAAAGTGCTTTAGGATCTTCAACAGCGAAAATGTTAGATAAAACATATCGACTTAAGATAAAGGTACGGGTTCTTTTAGAGGTATTAATTACAGTGTTTGGTTATTGCACTTGCATTGTAGAATTTGCATTCTCACGTCCATGTACAAATCGGGTTCTTCGACCAAAGGCAAATAAGAAAAAGTGTTTCCTCTTTTTTGAAGAGAAGTTCACTGACGATCCATTTCTTGTTTTGCTCCCCTTCTACCTCTTCTTCTTTCTCTTCTTCTTATTCCCCTTCCACTTCCCGATCTTCTTCCTCCTCTTTTTCTCTCTCTTCTTCTTCTTCTTCTCAGCCTTCTCTTCCCTTTTCCCCTTTCCTCTTCTTCCCAACCTCTTCTTCTCTTTCTTCTTCTCACCACCCCTTTACCATCATTGTTCTCTTTTTTCCAATCTCCATCGCACTATCGCAATAATACAGGGCAAAAAAAAGAGGTTTCAAAAACTTTTTAAATCTTGATACTGATTTTTATAGTTTTTTGGGTGCTAAATCCGCATCTGAACTCGATCGTTTCCATCACTTACGATTTAGTCACAATTTGATCTAGTAAGATACGTGAAAATATGCTAAATATGCAATAAAAATAAAAAGTGAATGACTTTTATACCAACAAAACTTTATTTAAACACAGAAGATGACTGTCTATTCTTAACATTACATTATACAAAGGCTTTAAGTGACTTCTTGGCTGTCCTGGTGACGCCGCGTAGTGGACTGAGAGGCCGACGTTTCGCCTGACATGTCGCAGGCTTCCTCAGGGCATTGACATCGCGATGTTGTGCGTCGGGTGTTATATATTGTCCGACCTGGGCGGCCAGGTCGGCAAAATGCAACTATGCAAAAAACATGTAAATAATCAGATATTAGACAATAATGTAAAAATATGTAAAACCTTTGTAAATAATTAGGTATTAGGAAAGATAAAGACATCAGAAACATTAAGATTAAAAAGGTTAAGATTAGGTATTAGGAAAGATTCAGAAACTTAGATAAAAAAAATAGATTAGAAGATTAAGATATTAGGTAACTATGTAAAAACTGTATAAATAAATAGGTAGATATTAGGTAGTTATCAGACATATAGGTAGATATTAGGTAGAGATTAGATAGATAGGTAGATATTAGGTTTCAAGTAGGTAAAACTAGGCATTAAGAACTAGGTTAAGATTAAGTAGGTATTAGGATTAAGAAAAAAAATAATTATTATTTAAAACAAGATTAAGAAAAATCATGTACCTATCAAAATAAAATTCACATGAAAAAAAACAGAGACCGGTAGCGTGTGCGAAACGGGAAATGACTAAAAACTTCTCAAAAGGGAGCAGCCAAATCAAACTGGAAATGAGCACAAATCGAAACTCCCGGCGCCCAACATGAGACAATCATAGAGCGCCGCAAAGACTTCAAAAACTATCAAAAAAACACCAAATCGGAAGAGCTCCACACTGGAGCAGGCCGAAATATACTGGTCATCACCATAGTTGTCGCCGGGTCCGGTGGGTGCGTCGCTCTGATTGGCTGACGGTCTGTGCCAACCCGGGCCTCGCGCCAAGCGTCCTCGTGGTCGGACGGTGTGGAGCAGCGCCCTCGCAGTCGCGGATTGGTGGAAGTAGCGATTTCCAGGCCGGGTTAAGGTTGAGCCCGGCGTCCGCGTTGATGTTTTGCGGCCGTCTATTAATTTCTAAAGCCTCTTTCAAGCGTCTGGGCCAGTACATGTTTTCCTTATGCCGGAGCCGAGTCTTGTCGAAATCGATGGCATGTCCCAAAACCTCCGAGTGGTGTGCAATAGCCGAACGGTTGGTGTTGTTCCTATTGTAATGGGAGATGTGCTACCTAAGTCGTTCCGACACAGTGCGCTCTGTCTCGCCGATGTACGTCCTGCCACAGCTGCAGGGAACTTCGTATATACCTGCCAACTGGAGAGGTGGTAACGCGTCTTTGATGCGCACCAGGGCGTTGTGAAGCTTGTCAGGAGCAGTGTAAACCGTCCGGATGTTGATTTTCCGAAGCAGTTTTCCCAACCGGTCGGTGACACCGCGGACGTAAGAAAGGACGGCTAATTTGGTTCTACCACTCTTCTCTGTCTCCGTAGTAGCCTGTTGATCTTCAGTGCTGCCGCCGTCCTCGGGGATACCACGACCTTCGGGGTTGCCGCAACCTTCAGAGTGACCCGTAGCACAGGTCAGCGCTCGTCTGATCGCAGTTCGAGAATAGCCGTTGGCTCGGAATATACGTTCGAGTTTTTCGGAGTTCTTAGGCAGCGAGCGCTCGTCGCACACCTTGACAGCTGTGTGGTTAGTGTCTTTAATACACCGAATTTTGTAGATGGATGGTGGTGCGACTCTGCGTGGAGGTATCTGTCCGTGTGAGTCGGCTTTCGGTAGACCGAGTGTCCCAAGGTGCCATCTTCGCGCTTGCTGATAAGGACGTCCAAGAAGGGCAGACAGTTGTTAGTTTCGGTCTCCATGGTGAACTTGATGTTGTCATGAATGCTGTTCAGGTACAGCAGAAATTCCTGTAGTAATTCCTGTCCGTGAGGCCAGACTACAAAAGCGTCGTCCACATAGCAAATCCAGAGAGCCGGTTTGTGAGGGGCGTTTCCAAGAGCCTTGGTCTCAAACGCTTTCATGAATAAATTGGCAGCGATGGGCGACAGCGGTGAACCCATAGCCGCACCTTCCACTTGTGCGTAGAATCGGTCTTGATACTGGAAGAAGGTGGACTTTAGGCAGAAGGCGGCCAGTTCCGCCCATTTTGTCGGCTGGCTCCGTTCTTGTAGTTTTGCCGCAAGGCTTTTAGTGTCCATTGACGTATATATTTTTGTTTCATTCTTTAAAGTCCCTGATATAGCTTTTTCTCCCATGCGCCGGTGCTAACTCTCCCGGTGAGTGACACAGTTATTTCCCATCATGTTGGTGTTTGAGCGCCCCTGATAACGTTTTTCCATCACTTTCAATTTTGATGAAAACAATCTCCTAAGTTGTTCGGACAGAATTGTAAATGACTGTTTAAAAAGTGAATTGAGGTCATTAAACATCCCAATTTTTAGAAAGCATCCAGCATATTCGCAACAACGTGATAGTGTAGGCAATTTTTTTTGCCTAGGATCTGTTTACAGCGTGTTTAATGCCTAGCTTAGGTGGCGACCACGATTGAACGAATGAAATTAAAAATACACGTATCTAATTTCGTAATGATCCATTGCTGTTGTTAATTAAAAATTCACCAAAAAATTCAACAAAAACTGACAGGTCTGTTCTTACAATTGCGACTAGCCATGATTGAACTGTAACAGTTAAAACAGTATCTTATATTGTTAGCAACAATACAAACACGTGCGCCTCCAATCAGAACACGGTACTTGTCAAATGCAACTCTGATTGTGAAATCGCCCCTATCGTTGCATGGTAATGGAAGGGATCACAATGTAGAAATATTGTACCAGCATATACTACCCTCTTTCTCATTCTAACTTCCTGCATCTCATACGTTGCGAGTGACTCAAATCTGCATTTGCCTAGGTAGACAGAGAAAATGTTAAAATGTGAACAAATGGTGAGTGATGCAGCGTTTTTAATGTTATTTTTGGAATCAGCACACTTAAAAGGATAAGAAATACACACAAAAGTGTTTTTGGTCGTTGGCCTGTGTAATTTACACTCCTCTATCTTCATTTGTTCAACTATTGCATATCTCATTGTGCAGTCCCACCATCACAAACACTTTCAGACCGGGAGCGGTAGCTCAGTGCATCAACTGATCTCACTGCAGCGCCTCTGACCGGGAGGTCCTAGGATCGAGTCCTGACGGCGGCAGGATTTTCGACACTAGCTTTTCAGCTAGGTCGAATTCAGTCGCTGTCTGCAGGAGAATTCTAGCGGCCGGCTGCTCTGATCTGTAGTTTTCTGTGGTTTCTCCGATCAACACCAGGCGAATACCGGAGCAGTACCCTAACAAACGGGCCACGGACCGCGCGCGATCTTTCCGTCCTATTCCGTACACACACAATTACACTAACATGCACTACACTACCACATTTTCTGGGAAACCGTTCGGCAGCTTAGAGCCTATCCCGGCTGGAACGGTGTCCCGCTGGTGGGAGAGTCCTGGTTAGGGGGAAACCCCACTAGCCGACGGAAGTTCGGCGCCGGATCTCGCCATCAGCGGGGAAAGTTCACCGCCATCTCCCGAGAAAAAAAACATGCACTACACTAACGGGACTAATGACCAAAGCAGTTGACGTGCCCGGAAACACGAGAAAATCAATCACTTTGAGCTCCTTCATGTGCTCCACTATGAGTCTCCCCTTCTGCGTGGCCACCGCCCCTGCCGCCCCCATCGGCTGAGTCCTGCATCCGCCTCCGCCTCCGCCGCCGCCGCCGCCGGCGCCGCCTCTTCGTCCAGGCGACAGGGTGACATTGTGTCGGCGTGATTGCTACTTAGCGCTAATCCGGGCCTTTTGTACGCGCCTGCGCGCACAATGCGACGCGCGGGGCGCGGGCGGTTTTGCGGGGACAGCGCCCGTGCTCCGGAAGCGTCGTCCAAATCGCCCTGCCGCCCCCACGCCCTCGCCCACGCCGTCGCCCCTGCCGCGTCTTCATTTCGCAGGCCCCCAGCGCACGGCCTTCCTCAGCGAGACGCGGAAGCTGCTGGCAATAAAACGCATTCATGATGACGATAGTCAAGTTAATCAGAGGCCCCATTATGGAAGTTTACCGTCTGAGGTGGCTCAGGCTTGCAGCCGATGTCACAGTAGTACCCTCACCGGGAGATCCTAGCGTTCGAGCCTCGACGGTTGAAAGATTTTCGACACTAGCTCGTCAGCTAGGTAAGAGGAGAGGATAGGGCAAGGAAAGTGAAGGAAAGATCGCGCACGGACCACGGCCGGTTTGTGAGGGTACTGCTCCAACTTTTGCCCTAGTATTGATCAGACAAAGCTCAGAAAACTGCCAATCAGAGCAGTAGGAGTCGTTGCAGAGACAGCGGGAATGCTGACTCTGTGCTAAACTCAGCTGGCAACCGCATCTGAAGATGAAGACATCGTTTAAGAAGTGTTGATGAAAAGGAGACAAAAAAGTTGTTTGATTTAACTATTGTTTTAAAAAACACGATTGACGTCATTTATTCAATCGTGGATTAAATCATCCGCACCTTTTTTATAGTGAATGATTTTCATTTGTTTCACCACCTTTTAGAATGAAGAGAGGCGTCCATTGTGTAATGTAGTCATCTGTTCCCTTCCTAGGATCGCGGTGACTCTTCGGAGAAATCTCGGAATAAATAATGAGAACGCTTTGAGACGTCCAGTTCCATAGATAGGTGCTTGCATATTGAAGTAAAAGTTTCCACGAGAAGGCTTTGAGAGGTCGAGTTCACGTACTAAGAGGTTTCAGAGCTACCACTAATCAACTGCATATAACATTACAATTTCCACGAGCAGTGGAGTGTTTAAGTAATGTTGAGTTCATGTATGAACCGCAAGACGAAGAATTGTTAAAATAAATAGGTCTTTCAAAAATTTCTATTTCTCAATAGTGGTTGAAGCAGTTGGCGGCAAGTGACTGGCCGTATAGTAAGTAACGTTTGTTTTCAGGTGCGGTGGAGGCCAAACACTGGAAGGAGAATGCCTGACGCCCGCACCAAATAAATAAATAGTTTAAAAACCGGATAGAGTAGCATGTACTCGGCTTCACGGCAGGTTTTTCCCCCTTCAGGGTTTTTTCCTCAGCCGTACCTTATGGTCTCGTTTCCGCGGCTTTGATGCGATGGAGAGACCATTTGGGGTGAATACCAGAAGGCGAAAGGTTAGAACGCGGTAGAATGTAGGTATTGTAATGGCTTAAAGGCCTTCGGCCTAGCCACATTGCATCAAGTTTTCTAATTTGGCTGTAATAATTACCTATTAAATAAATAAAATAAAAAAGTAACGTTCACAAGATCGAGATGTTACACTAGACATGAGCAGCATGTTAACAGTATGCCTCTCGTCGACGTGATCTCCTCACTTGTTGCGATGTCCTCTCTGAGTGGTTGGATGCCGGCTATAGAATCAGCGCCGACGTGTCCTCAGAACTTCGGTCCACCGCCCAACCCGCACCGCCCTACGTCACATCCGGCACAAAACCCGCACAGTGGTCACGAGATACAGTCGCCCAATAAAAGCCCCTCTATTCCTTCCACTAAATACATCATTCTAAGAAAATATTACTTTTTTACGATTACCAGACATCGTCGACACAAAACTTACTAAGTGTGGTACTGATGTTTAGGGAATGCATCAAGCAGAGTTAAGAGAAAAAATAATTTATATTGATATACACCACAACGCAGGAGCATTTTTGTTCTTAAAATTGCAAATCTCGACGTAAATTAATTCAAAACTTTTAACTGTATATTGAAGATGATCGTTAGAAGGAAATGAAGTTGAAATGAATATTGTTTGCAAAGAATATTTATTGTAATAAAAACAAAATGGTGTCTCATATTTTGACAGCTAATAATGGGAATACGAAGGAATTACGTGACAAAAGACGATGTTACCTCGCAGTAGTGGCAATATAGTATTGAGATGCGCTACTTGGCATGATGGACAGTTGGGAGCGCCACGATAGAAAGACCATTCGGGAAGCGAAACAGGGAAAACAATGGAGAAAAGCTAGAGCTTCGCGTGCGAAAGGGCAGAATAATGGAAACTGGGTAGCAGATGAGACGCATGTGTCGTGAACTTAGAATTTTCAGAATTTTAGTTTAAATTTTGTTGAAAACTTTTAATATTTTACGATATACATAGTAACAGTATTCGGAAAGTTATTGAAGTGCAAGAAAATGTAATCAGTCAATTTATTCGCAAATTAAGTGTGTGTGATAAAATGATGGCCCATATCTTCATAACGACAAGGCGATGATGCTTACCTGCCATATGAAAATAAAATGCTGGCTTACTTTGAATTAAGGGCAAGAAATGTGATTAGTATGTTATGAGTATGTTTGTGTAATTCGAAATATTTCAATTTAAAATTTACGAAACTTCTTTTTGTATTATCAAAAAAAATAGTTGCCTTGTATTGCACTGTAACATATACCTTCTCTTTCATTATTATTATTGTTATTAAATCATTTGAGAATACGTACTGGACAAATGGATCATTTACCTCAGATAAAAAAATCTATGGCGTGACCGTTTTGCCTTCAAATAAGCAGACAGCGGGAACAATGAAAGTAGAAATATATTTCAAAGTGAAGGAGATGGGTAGTAACCCAGCGTGGAGAGAATAAACAATTTTAAATAAATACAATTCGTGAAAGCAAAAGTGGATTCGGTCAAAAATATTATCATAAAAGTCATATCAAACGTAAATCATCAAGCAAACATGCAATCTGCATCGCAAAATACATTGTTGCAATCATCACAGTAATTTATAACTCAGCAATCGTCAGTCTCGAGTTCTCTAAAACGTCAGGGGACATGAGATATTTCTCATGATGTCCTCTTCAAAATTCCTTTCCGGAGCATATAATAGATTTTTGGAAATTAGGAAGCTCTTCTGGTCCTCCCTCTATCATAGGTTGTTAAAAAAGTGCATAATCAGAAACGTATGCAAAAGTAAGTTAATCCTTTCGTTATTGCATTTATTCTGTACATTTTATTCGTCTGTATTTCACATTTCTATTTCTGTTTGTTAAGAAACATTAAATAATATTACAACTTATACTCTCAAACAGTACTGGGTCTTTATAACGAAATATGGTGTTATAACATGATCGTTTGAAGTTGATAGTTCTTTTAAAGAGGTATTTTCACTACGTATAAAAGAATGATTCAAAAAGTGTAAAGTGCACGCGTACAACTAGCGTAATTTAAACTCTGGATGGCCGGGGAAAATAAACTTTTAATGACGAAATTCGTACCTACGACGTTTATCTAGATGACGTTTGGAGAACATTGATGGCGAACATGGGCACTGGAGTTGGAATCCGCAATTTACCGATGCCTTTTTAAAGATAAACAACCTGTTATGTTTTGAGAAAAATACTTGAGAACGAAAATGCATTAGTTTAGGCGATTTTTTAAACGATTAAATTCAATAGAAAAGTTTAAATCCCAAGTGAAATCGTTTCTGCTGCATAACTGTTTCTATACAATTAGAGACTATACTGAGCATCACAAGAAAAGTAACATAAATTTTAACAATGATACATAATGCATTATTTACCATTTGGACTGTATAAATGAGTATAAACAACCTGTAACAACAATTGTACTACAGCTTCCCGGTCAATGACCCCCATCTCGATCAGGTTTTTCGTCCAGTTTCCCTGATCCATTGAGCAAATGCTGAGATGGCCGTTGTTTTGCTTCTGGGCATAAATGTAACTTCATTTTCTGTGCACGTCTTCTAGAATTCAGTGGGAAATACAATTATTCAAATTATCGTTTCCATGTCGTTGCGGCAGAAAGTAATAAGAGCCAAAATTTATTGCTTATCTATCCTTGAAATAGAGTTTTTACATGGGAGTTTTTTTGTTTTTTTTCTCCCTTTCAAATTTCAAAATTCAAAATTTATTGCTTATTTATCCTTGAAAATAGATTATATTACATGGGAGTTTTTTTGTTTTTTTTTCTCCTTTCAAAATTCAAAATTTATTGCTTATTTATTTTTGAAAATAGATTTTACTACATGGGAGTTTTTTTTTTTCTCCCTTTCAAAATTCAAAATTTAAGTAGTATATGACTTAATGTAGGGATCACAGAATTTTGAAAATGTGCACACAATTCACTTTTCCCCATAGCACGTCATACGCAGTTTTAACTGTTTTTTTGACGTAAAATAAAAAAATAAATAAATAAATAGGCATCTGGGTCGTCATGCCCGGGGTACTGGGACACTGGTCTTAAACTGGTGCCAGATTGATATCGAATATTGCTTGCAAGTTGCAAAACAGCTTCTGTTATACAGGTGCATTTTAGAATCATTGCTGCTCATTTGCGCTGGCGTGTATCGCGATCGATTGAAACTGTATCTAATATTTACCCACTTTGATTGCTACACCACGCGCACAGGTCTTACCAAAACGAAAAAAGGTGCACCAATTCACGATATATCGATTTTTTCAATGCAATTTTATAAAGAAATATCCTGGAAGTTAACACAATAATTTAAGTTGAATTTATTACGCGCAGTTTGGCATTGTTTAATATTTTTAAGTAATTTTCCATAAAGTTGAGATATTAATGTGATTTTTTACTATTCATTTCTAAATGAAATGCGGCAAACGCATTTTGTATTAATGGCAGCATTTTTAACGCTGTGGGTAATGTTTTTATGTTTTAATGTCTTGAGCAATTACACAGGCCAACGATTAAAAACTTTTTGTGTGCGTTCCCTATTTCTTATCATTCTATGTGTGCTGAATCCAAAAATTATATTAAAAATGCCGTATCACCCACCATTTGTTCGCATTTAACAATTTTCTGTATAGCTAGGCAAACGCTGTTCTGAATATCTACAAAAGTATGAGATGCAGGAAGTTAGAATGAGAAAGTATTAGGATGACAAAGAGGGTAGTATACTCTTTGGTAAAATATTTGTCGAGCAAGTACCGTGCTTGTTTTATTAGAGGTGCGTATATTTGTATTGTTTCTATCAAGATAAGACACTAGTTTAAGAGTTAGTGATCAGTCATGGCAACCCATAGTTCTAAGAACAGTCCTGAAAGTTTTTATTATATCAGTGGAAAATTTTGGATTAAATACACCAACGTAACGTTACAGACTGTTAGAAATGTGTGTTTTTCATACTTTGGAATTAAACTGGGTGATATGCCAAATCTTGGGCGCCATATAAAGCATGTTTCATTTGTGTAGAGGACCTTGGAAAATCCTTTAATTCACCATTGCTGGTATAAACTCTATTGCATGGTATGGAGAGAGCCAAGGAATCATTCAGATGATTGCTACTTTCATTGCATTGATATTACTGGTTACAACTCAAAAAACAAAAGCAAAAAAACAGCAATTTGAAATAGAGCATAGACCGAATCTGCCTGTACCTGAACTACCGTTAGGTATTGCAACTGTTAATCTCGTTATTGTGTCAAGTGATGAATGAACCAGCTGACAATAAGTTTCAGTACCCACAAACAGTGTTGAACCTCAGTTGTTTACTCAAACTGAGGGAAATGTAGTCTGATATTTGACCTTAACAAAGAAGAAGCTAACTGCTTGTCTCCAGACAAGGAAAATAACTTTGCAGCAGTTGGAACTTCAGTTCATGTGTCCAGGAGAAGAGATCAGCAATTTGCTCATTTTTTAACCAAGAATAATAGTTTGTATTTTGATCGAATAGTGCCGGTCTGGTGAATGAAGTCGGAATTGAATACAAAATAGAAGAATGGAGGCTGTTTCTCGATTCCTCTGAAAATAGTTTAAAAACAGTTCTAATAAACAATGATAACACGTACGCATCATTACCTGTTACTTATACTGTACACATGAAGAGCAATAGTAGGGTACGAAATCAGCATTGGCCTAGAAAAGATTGGGGGAAAATCTTAAAAAACAGGGGAAAAGAACATTCTACGCGAACATCTGATAGATCAACACAAGACTCTGCCGCCTCCATTTCACGTAAAATTAGGTCTCATGAAATAATTTGTGAAGGTTTAACTAAAGATGGGTAGTGTTTCAAATACCTTTGTGAAAAGTTTCCGGAATTGTCTAAAGCAAACTTAAAAGAGGATATCTTCGCTGGGTCTGATATTAAAAAATTATGTTTGATCCCCAATTTAAACTACTTATGACCGTGAAGTGCGACAGAAAAAGCGTGTATTGCATGTAAACACGTTTTAAAAAAGTTCCAGGCAACAAAAAATACCCAGACTATCAAGCAATTCTTGCCAATATGCTGAATGTTTTCAAGTAATTGGGATTTTTAATGAGTGTCAAGGTTGACTTTTTAAACACTCATTTACAATTCTTTCCGGAAAATTTAGATGATGTAAGTAAAGAACAAGGAGAGTGTTTTCATCAAAATCTGAAAGTGATGGAAAAACGTTATCAGAGAGGCTGGAACACCAACATGATGGGAGATGGTTGTTACAAAACATTATACGTCAATGGACACTTAAAACCTTTGTATAATGTAATGCTAAGAATATAAAGTCATCTTCTATGTTTAAATAAAGTTTTGTTGGTGTTTCAAAAGTCGTTTACTTTTTATTTTCACATATCATTCTAGATCAAATTGTGACTAAATAGAGTTCAGATGTCTATTCATCAACGAAAAAACTATAAAAATTAGCTATCAAAATTTAAAAAGTTTTTTGAAACCCCTTTTTTGTAGGCCTGTGTTATTAATTGATTTTTCACTAATATTTTTTCGAAATAATGGCGGTATCTGACTGATTTCTGCACTAATCCATTAGAATTAAAAAGCGGTACATTCTGAGTATAGTTTTGTGTGAAGACATTGCATTGTTAACGGATTTAGAGATGTGGCTTTACTAATTTCCAATGAAAGTTAGCATGAACAGTGATATTTTGAAAAAATATCTGGGCAAAGTTTATTTTCACATCTAAGAATGGCAAAATATGGGCTTTTTAATTTTGAGTTTGGATGAATAGTTGTGCTAACTTCAAGACGTTTGAAAAAAAACGACACTCCTCTTGAATGCATAATATATGATGGACAACTAGTTTCATACCTTGAACGCATAAAATTCAAGCAATCATATTTCAGCAAAAGCGGAAAAATATGCAAAAAAATTTTGGGGGCTTGTGAGGTAGAACGTATGTATCCAGTTAAAGGCCAAATTCACACAGGGCTACAAAACATTGAGCGACAAGTGAATGTTGGTGAACGCAGTGCTCTTCATTCGATTGCTACATACAACGGCTTTGGAAGGAACACTAATAATTTATTTTCAAAAGCTTACTTTTCTCTATTGGAGAAAGAAAATTAAAGCAGTTAAAGTACGCTGGAATCTGAAAAAAATGACATACAAAGGGGGAAGGAATTGTTGTAAATTCATGGTTCTTATCTGGTCAATAAGGCGAAGAATAGTCTAACGTAATTTATGTATATACCTGATTGGATTTCCTTAAAATTCTCTGTATCATCGCTCTTCTCTGTCTCTTCTTCTGTCTCTCTCTCTCTTCTCTCTCTCTCTCTCTCTCTCTCTCCTCTCTCTCTCTCCTCTCCTCTCGCTCCCTGACTGCCTCTCTCTGCCTCTCCCCTTGTCTCTTTTTTCAGTTTCTTTCTTTCTCATTTTTTCTATTTCCTTTTCTCGTTCCCTCGCTATTGCATTCTTTCCCATTTTCTTTCTCATCCTTAGGATAATACTTAGTAAGAAGAAGACGTAATTGCGCGCCAGAAAACGGGTCCGACCCAAAGGCTAGATACATATTTCTCTATGTATGTCGACGCGCTGAATCCGAATCTGAAGCTATAATTGCGCCATCACCCTCTAGCTTTCTATCTCAATAAAACACCGTAACATTGTATTTTTAGGGGGGGTCAGACCCACAGACTTGACACATGTTTCTCTAAGTTTGTCGACGCGCTGAATCTGATTATGAAGCTATAATTGCGCCATCACCCTCTAGTTTTTTTTTGTAAATTAAAAAGTAACGAACAGTGGTGGCGCAATTCTGACTTCAGATTCGGATTCAGCCCGTCGACATACATAGAAGAACACGTGTCAAGTATCTGGGTTCGACAACTTTTTAATTGTGTGTGTGTTTTTATGTTGTGTGCCCCTACTCTGCGTAGGAACACAATCATTTGTGCGTGTCGATGGGCGTTGGGTGCGGGGCCCACTGGCGCGCCCTGTGTCCCCGAGCAGCCGGCGGCGGCGGCGGCGCCGCGGCCGCCCGCGCGCCTTGGGCTGGGCCGGGGCGGGCCGGCGGGTGCCTCCTGTGATAAGGCCTCGCTGGACGACGGCGTCGCTCCACAATGAGCGGCCCGCCCCGCCCGCGCCGCGCCGCGCCGCCCGTCCGCCCGCCCCGCGCCGCCCCGCCGCCCTGCCCCGCCCCGCGCCGCGCCGCCCGCCCTGCCCCGCCCGCCTGCCTCGCCCCGCCCCGCCCGCCTCGCCCCGCCCCGCCCGCCTCGCCCCGCCCCGCCCCACCCCGCCCCGCCCCGCCCCGCGCCGCCCCGCCCGCCCGCCCCGCGCCGCCCCGCGCCGCCCCGCCCCGCGCCGCCCCGCCCCGCCCTGCCCCGCCCCGCCCCGTGGGGAAATCTGTCACTCCGCCAAGGGCACTTCCCGTCGCCCGATTGTGGCAGCCGGCGCGGACAATGCGCAGGCAGGGAGGCGATGGCGCAGATGGAAGGGCGGGCGACGCGCGGAAATTGTCACTCGACACATAATAATTTGCCAAGAAAACGATCAAGCAGGTTTTCCACTTTCAACTCGAACATTCTTCTTGATTCGACTTTTAGATATTTCTCGGTCGATCGCTGCAAATAATATTTTTCAGTCCAGTGATTGCTTCACTGTCTGCTGACAATCTACAATCGAAGCTTGGTGTCATAAGAGATTATGATAGGCAGAATGATGATTGAAGTAACGGTTAATAAATGTTTTTCATTTCACACAATACAGGTCGTCCAGAGCTTTATCATAGGTTTTTCTATTTTAGATAATTAAAGTACAAAAGATAGAAGTTGTTTCTTCTGTTATTGTCAAAATCTTTCAAACTGATGATCAATTGAGACGGCCACCGTGGACAATACCCAGGCAGGACTGTAGACAGAGAAAGGGATGGACAAAAAACAACAGGAAGAAATATAGATAAACGTACCAAATGGTTTGACAAGAAAATTGTCTAGTGGATTTATTTTAGATTGTGTGAGAAGTTTTAGTTCAAATTATTGTAGATTCTGCTTTTCATTATTATTTTCATAATTTTATCATCACGATAGTTTCCAGTGATGCAATAGCATTATCTCATAATTAACCAAGTATGATGAAGAATGAAAAGATTCACGACAGAGGGATGAAGGAGGAATAGTATGAAAATATGTAGAGGACTGATTTCTTATAAAATAACCTTCTTCAATTTCAAGTGTTATTAATGAATTTTTTCAACATTTCCTTCCTTAGCAGTGGAAGACACAAATGTTAAGAGTAATGTCGTAGGCTTCCGCGGCCAGAGTTGTGATCTGGGCGGTGCGGGTGACGTATCGCTGTTTCAACCAACATATCGCGGTCTTCTTCAGGGCTATAATATCACTACAGCCCTGAAGAAGACCATAATATGTTGCGACGCGACGTCTCCCGGCCAGACCAGATCAAAATGTTAAGGGTGTTCAAATTAATTGGTGTTCAAACTGAGACGAACACTTCGCACAATAATTTTCTCACAACGTTCTCCGGTAGGTTTTTCTAGTTTTATTAAGATTTTTTTAGTTTAACTTTTCTTTTACCTTCCGGTTATAAACTTCTGTCGAGTAAGGGGAAAATGGCAGTAATACAGATAGTGGGGTGATGAAAATGCAGATTAGCTCCAAACATATATTAACTAAAATTTCCTTTCAGATTTTTCTTGATTTAAAAAATATCTTTCTAATTCTTCCTTTTGTGGTTCGTTCATTATGTGAAAATCTGTTTTAACGAAGAAAGTTTGGGCATAGAGATAACATCAGGACAAAAGTGTAAGCTGCGTAGGAAAGCAAAGTGATAGGGATGAATAAGTGCAGATGTAGATAGAATTCACACACAAAAATGCTCGTCGATAATTTTTAATAGATTTATTGTTAATTACATGGGGAAATTGACATTCTTCAATGGGTACTCCTAGCCGACCAATTATAATTGCCGCTAGGGATTATCTACTTCAACTTAAATGTTAGGAGCACTGCAGTGTCGAAAATACTATCACAGTCAGATCTCGAACCTTGGCCTGCAGTAGCATCAGTTGATGTACAGAACCATATCAGCTGGTAATTGTGTGATTAAAAATGATTAAGTCCATTCAGTGTGTGGTTGCTACTCTAAAATTTACGCATCTGTGATGACCTGCAATCTCTCTTGCCAAGACGTTCTACATTCGGGGGACCTAACCAAAGCTATTAGACATACAGATCTAAAATCTTACGTGTAATTTCCAGAAAATCTACCAGAAGACGATACAGAAGCAACGACAAAATTAGGACATTTAATCCACCAATCCATCCCCGTACAAAATAGCATAAAGTAAATGTTAGTTTATTATCTGTACATCATATTAAATTGTAATCTCGTAGCACTCTTTAACCGGTGCTTTAAGTCCCCAAAATCAAAGTTCGACCCGAACTACATCCGTTTGCAATTGAATATGACGTATTGACCTGCTAAAGGGGTTGTTACAGTACTTTTATTTGTAATATAAATTTATATGCCAGATTTGTGATATAAAAGTAATATACCTATTCTCCCAACTGTTATTATTTTGTTCGAATACATACAAAAGCAATGCGAGCACGGCTGTGAAATGTTTAATTATAGAAGAAGCAATATGGTATTTTTACAAGCATCATTGGTTACGTCGATTTCCCACACACTTTTTCAAACACTTTTTCATTTTCTTTCCAGATTTAAATATTCCAGCACGTAGCGCAATATCATGTAACCGCCCGTAAATTACCGGAGAATACCTGTTGGCTTGTATTTTGATACAGTTTACTCGTGTTTTTCACACGTTACAAATATCCGGACTAGTAGCGTGGAGTTTAAACGATGTTGCTAGTATTAACTTCACGCTTAAACGGTCTGCAATCCACGTTTAACACACATCGCAGTGCAACAACCGGTGCAGCAGTATTTAACGGTACAGATGTTACGGCTTTAGTGAACATTACGGCAGGTAGTAACATCGGGGAGCCGTAGGGTTCATTACGAAAGGTTTTATGCCAGGCTGTTGCGACGCAGCCGACCGCGTGGGTGGGCACGGCAAGCGTCCGCGAATACGGTAGGCGAGCCTACTATCATTGTGCAGAAGGGAGTTTAGCGTCTAGCGTAAGGAGTCTTCCTTAAACTATTTTGATCACGTGTTTGACGATGTTATAGAGTCGTAAGGATCAACGTTCGGATAATCTTTAGCAATTGTGACAATACGTTGTGCACTGTGTGTGTGTGTATATATATATATATATATATATATATATATATAATTGTGTGTTTGTGTTTGTGTGTGTGTAATGAGACACTTAGGGAAAGAAATTGAGTTTACATACCTACACATACAGTAAGGAACCAATGGTTGGCTCGCCAAATTACTTATTTGAAGAGAGGATCTAAGAGACAGGTGTTCATGCTCGTGAGTGGGCTTATGGTTGGGGATGATAAGAATTGAAAGTCAGAACAGAACAACTCAATCATATGTTACAAACACTTTGCTTACAGTAAACATCAGATCACTCAAATTTTTAATCATGCTTTATTAAGTAGCAATTGAACATTGACAAATTGTGGGAATTCTGATTTGGTGTTGTTGACGTTCTTATAAGAAGAAATAAAAGAGGTCATCTTCGTCAACATATTAGCTTTAGCTAGAAGATGACCTCTTTTATTTCTTCTCATTGACAAATTACTTAGGATTGTGACTAAGTACTGATTTTTTCATAGAAGCATATTGACCTACACCCTAATTGGCATTTCAATTATAAACAACACCACCTAGTATGATCTGGGCTGTCAGGTGCAATTCTGTAGACAAGATTCCTTCTATCAGCAAACAAAGGTTAGGATTGCTAGTGTTCCTCATACGACTGTCTGGTCGCTGCTGCAAGAGTATCAGTAGTATCCTTTTCATTTACATCTTCTACAGGCCCTGTTACTAGCAAATTACCTTGCACGAATTAGGTTTTGTCAGCTTACAGCAGTGTGGTGCAAATTCGAACGTTCCTGCCTTAGTATTATTTACAAATTAAGTGAAGTTCACATGAGATGGCATTACAAATTTCCACAATTAGCATGTACGGGCTTAAGCAAACCCTGTGCAACTGTTCATCATCAGGTGCGGTTCGGGCTCAGTAGGTGGGCCGGTATTATTGGTGATCACTTAGTTGCACCCCATGAACTTGTGAACAGACTTCCGGGGTAGGCGTACACAAACTTCCTGGAAAACACCATACCAGATATTTATGAAGACACTCAACTGATCAATCATCAACACGTTCACTTCTTGCATGATGGGGCTCCTGCACACTTCAGCCGTAAGACTCGACGGTACTTGGATCGAAGGTTTCCTGATCGATGCATAGGATGACGTATCGCCTAATTGCTTTTTCGAGGACATGCGCATTGCTCCTGAAGTTTGGGATCTTGTTCGCAGGTGAATAAGACATGGGCGTTAGGTCAGTATTCAAGCAGTAAATGGACATTTTGAACATTTTCTGTAATGAAAACAACCTGCAGAAAGAAAAACGTTCCGGCAAATTTCAGCCTTGTGAAGGCGAGGCGAAAAGCTCGGAAATGAACCATATACATATATATACATATATATATATATATATATATATATATATATATATATATATATATATATATATATGTATATATTTGAGCTATCTTGTCGACCAAGTTTTGAGATTATTTTTATATATATCACGCAGTCTTGTGAATAAAAGTTTCATTTGCTATATCGGTGTGTGTGTGTGTATTTTAGTTCCGTGCCACCTTTGCAAGTTGCGACCGCGGGCGCCCCCGGCCAGCGCTGCGTCACGGAGTCCATTACGAGCTACCTGAGCCCCGGAGGCGCGGCGCGCTCTTCCTTTGTCCGTGGGCGGAACCTCGCGCCGCCGGTGGACGGGTGAGGGGAGGAAGGAGGCGTAGTCTAACCGCGGAACATCAGCTCGCGAGGAGAAACTCGCGTCTCGCCTTTCCTCGCTTCCCTCCTCCCTCAAACTCCCTCCTCACGCCCCGTGCACCCTCACCTCTGTCACGGTCTTCTCTTCACTCGGTTGGGTTCTCGCGCCGAAGGATTTCTCGCTCGCGGCCTTGTGATGAGACATGTTGTACAGGATGTCTCAGAATGTTAGAAACTACAAAACAATCACAAACTATACATGAAAGGCATTTAAATGGGCGTATAAATTTTATCACTTTTGTCAATAAACATATTCTGGGATATTCCACAATCAGTCGATCGAACAGAGGATTAGAAGTAGCATGCTTTTTCTTCTGTGCAATATTTCCAGAACGGTCGGCAAATCACTAACTCAAACATCTACAGAACTACACCTACTCACAAGCTCCGTTTAGAACTGTTTCACACTTACAATGTAACAGCACATCTTCACCGTGAGAGCTTCGGCATTCCATCCACGTACCGACCACCGCGCATTCTCTCGCCGCGTACTCGCCGCTTACTGAGCCAATCACTGTTGAATCAGATGTTAATGTTGAAACTCAAACAATCACAAACTATACATGAAAGGCATTTAAATGGGCGTATAAATTTTTATCACTTTTGTCAATAAACATATTCTGGGATATTCCGTACAATATTCATTGACTGTGATTCCGAGCACACCAACAGTCAGATCAATAGTACCGTAAGTGTAGTGAATGCTTTTTTCTTCTGGAGGTGGCGGTAATACTTTCCCAGGGACGGCGAGATACGGCGCCAACATGCCCGCCAGCTAATGGGGTATTCTCCAATTAGGTATCTCTCACCAGCCGAGCACCGCCCCATCCGGGACAATCTCTAAGCTCACAACCGGTCTCCTCGTGTGTGTGTGTGTGTGTGTGTGTGTGTGTGTGTGTGTGTGTGAGGCAGTGTACTGTATGTATGTGAAACTGTAAGTAAGTAAGGGATGAGGATAGAACAAGCAAGAGGAAGAAAAGATCGCGCGTGGTTCATGACCCGTTTGTTAGGGTACTGCTCCGGCATTTGCCTGGTATTGATGGGAGAAACCACGGAAAATTACCGATAACAGCAGCCGGCGGCTATAATTCTCTTACAGACAGCGACGTAACTCGACCTTGCTATCTAGCTAGAGTCGCAATCCCTAACTAGTTGGCAAACTCGAATGTAGTACAAACCCCGGCCTGAAGCACTGTAAAGACATCAGTCGATTCTCGGAGAAACATCTTCCGATCCATACATCGTAATTATGTATAAATATATACATGTGACATTTCCTATTAATTTTCTTGTAAAAACCCGTGTCCATAGATAAGCGTTACATGACGTCACTGCGTCAGAATGTGGTCTGCCGAACAACTGTGCAGTAGGAGTTTAAAAATCTGAGGGAAATGACGGGAATGCAACACAATTATTGGAAATTTCCACTACATATTCATTGGCAAAAACCGATCAATTTTGACACCTCTACGTTCTCTAAAATTTTGTGACATTTATTCTGATACTCCCGTAGTTTATTTAGTAACGTGAATTATTTTGACACGTATTTATACGGAATGGAATTGGCGGAACATGGTCGTTTAGAAGCTTGTAGAAAAGATACGCATTGGGTTCGTTGGCTTCCGCGGCCGGAGTCATTGTATTCTTGGCTGTCCGGGATGAGCCGCATTTTGGTCGATCCACGTCAGCTCCATCGACCAAGACGCGGCTCACCTCGGACAGCCAAGAATACAAATATTCGCATTTATGTAATTTAAGGTGGGTTCGGAGCGATGGTAATTAAGTGTTTTATAATTCCACTAACTGTAGAAAATTCCCTTGTAAACAATTTATTTATATAGCTAGAAATCAAGAAATGTTAATATCAAATATTCTATTTGAAAAACAAAGATTTAGATGATTTAAAGTTGATATATTATGAGTAGATTTAGGAAATTCAGGCACTTATTTTATCAAAAGTAAGCAAGCAAAATTGTTTTTGTTTTTACTGAAATAAGCTTTCAATAAGGCATTTATCCTGGGTAAAGTATGAGCGCTAAGGTGAATGTTGTGAATAATAAAAATCCATACTAAAAAGGAATGATTGTGATAAAATATTAATTAAAATTATTTATATTTTTATACCAACTCTGTAACTATGTCAACTCTGAAAATATATTTTCTTTGTAATCTTTATTCTGCATGAAAATCCTGTATAATGACTGTTAATTTGTGTTACTTGCAATGCTCTCTCTTTGAAATGCTATTGTGCAACTTCCATTCGAATCCTGTAATGGCATCATTGAAAATGAATTATATATTTCGTTCTTTGCACTTATGTAATCGCCAGCACAATCATATACAAATCTCTGTCCTAACGATGGATGGCATACTCAAAAGTACGATGGGATTCCTCGTGATCAAAGAAAGACTGTCGGCATCAATGAAAAAATTAAAAATCTTGATCTTTTATGATCTTTCTTACATTTACATTTTTCACCCCCTGCCCTCCAGCAACTACCACACACACAACACAACCCATCCTTCTTGTTGTCCAGGATTGCAGTTATACTTCCAGCTTGATCGAGATCGGTCCCAGAAGCCAAATAATGGCGAAAAATCATCAGGAAGGTAAAAACAGGCAAAATACCAAAAATCGTCATCGGAAACTACAATAGCAAAATAAGTTCTAAATAGCAACCTCGTCCTAAATAAAATCTCGTACTAAAGAGCAATTTACATTGAAAAATTTTGAGACTATTTTAAGAAAATAGCATTAATCGTTACTGTAAATGCGAAATACGAAGATACTTTTCTCAGGAATCTATTGAGTTTTCAATAATGTATACAAATTTGTGAAAATGTGCGTATTAACGGCGCAAAATATATTTAAAAGAAATTATATTTGTATATTTTTTGAAAAAGCAAATAACTACACGAAAATAAACTTCACGGTATATTAAACATTGCAATTAACATCCCTTGGAAAAATTTGAAGAAGAAATCTCAAGCCATTTTTAATAAAATGGAGTTTCTGAGTTTCTAAAAATGCAGAATTTTGAACTCAATTTTAAAAAATGTTGAGTTTTCGAGAAACTTAATATGACATTATTTAAAATAAGTTAAATAAATTAAATTAAAATAAAATAAAAGAACGGCTAAAATAAAGCACATTAGGGGCGAAGGAAGTGGGAATCGGAAATGTTAGGGCAGAGGCGTTGGTGCGGACGATTTTCTGTGGTGCTGTTTGTTTTCAGGTGCGTGGAGGCCAAACACTGGAAGGAGAATGCTGACGCCGCGCCAAATAAATAAATAGTCTAAAACCGGATAGAGTAGCATGTACTCGGCTTCTGACGGCAGGTTTTCCCCTTCAGGGTTTTCCTCAGCCGTACCTTATGGTCTCGTTTCCGCGCTTTGAGGCGATGGAGAGACCATTGGGGTGAATACCAGAAGGCGAAAGGTTAGAACTCGGTAGAATGTAGGTATTGTAATGGCTTAAGGCCTTCGGCCTAGCCACATTGGATCAAGTTTCTAATTTGGCTGTAATAATTACCTATTAAATAAAAATAAAAATACAATAAGAAGAAATATCCTCTAATGTTAATTTTGCCAACGTGGAAGACAAGTCAATAAAATTACAATTTTGTAACTTTTAAAATAACAAAAGATTAGAGTTTTATGGCGTTTATGTCATCGTATAGGACTTGTTTGGCACTACGCCTACCAAACGTTTAAAGCAAAAATTTGGAATCCTTTTTGAAAAACCTTTTTGTATTTTTTTAATTCATATATTGCACGCACTATTGCACGAAAACTACTAAAATTTCCGAAAAATCTGCATACCTGAATTATGGACAACAAATTTCACTTGAAGGAAAAATCTCTGACCTCAATGTATAGTTTTAGGAAGACACCGAAAGAAATTCTAAAATTTCAAAAAACCAATTAACCGCAAAAATCGGACATATGCCACCATTATAAGTGTATTTTACTCTATTCTTACAAGAAATTGAAAGAAAAAATTTGGAGTTGTTTTTAAGACAATTTTAATACTCCCAACATTCAATAAATGTTTTTAAAAATTCAGAGCTCTAACCAGAGCCAGACGGAGACGCGTTTCTTTATTTTGAAAAGATCGTATGCATGATTTAGGCGCTAGTAGTGTTCACAGAAGGACGGACAGACAGATGGACAGACAGATGGATAGACAGATGGACAGACAGATGGACAGACAGATGGACAGACAGATGGACAGACAGATGGACAGACAGATGGACAGACAGATGGACAGACAGATGGACAGACAGATGGACAGACAGATGGACAGACAGATGGACATGCATATGGACAGACAGATGGACAGACAGATGGACAGACAGATGGACAGACAGATGGACAGACAGATGGACAGACAGATGGACAGACAGATGGACAGACAGATGGACAGACAGATGGACAGACAGATGGACAGACAGATGGACAGACAGATGGACAGACAGATGGACAGACAGATGGACAGACAGATGGACAGACAGATGGACAGACAGATGGACAGACAGATGGACAGACAGATGGACAGACAGATGGACAGACAGATGGACAGACAGATGGACAGACAGATGGACAGACAGATGGACAGACGGATGACGGACGGACGTTTTGGAAACGAAACACTTTTTCGGTGTCAGGGGACCCCAAAACGAAAATCGATTTTCCGCAGCATTACATAACTTTCTTTATACTACGTATAATAATACGTATGTACGTACGTATACGAGAAAGTAACAAGAGGAGCTACAGAATGGCACACACTTTCTCGTAATAAAGTTTTCTAATTTCCTTGGTGTGAACTGGTATTATACAGTTTTCTCCCTCCTTCTTGCCTGCTTCCAACTATTGCGGACCAAAGAATTTTTTTTGAAAAGGGTATAGCTGAATAAGGCGGTGAAAAGTGCCCTCAAACCACACCGATAATCGCGATGCTCACATGAAAGAATATAAAATGACTTTCAGTCACAAAAATCAGCCTCCTAGGGCAATCTGTTGTAGATATACATCTAGAGACGTGTTTAGCATGTTTCATATTTTTCTCAGCGTCTATTGCGCTTATTAGGCTGAAAAAAGTGCAGAGTCGCAGAAACCTAGTTCAATTTAAAGGTATTTTTGTGAACGAGTTTTGACGACAAATTCATTTAGAAAAAATATAATAAATATTTGAAATTCTTTTTCGACGTGATAACATTGGAGTACTGTCTCATTTTTTTTCTAAAATGGGTCTTATAACATGGGTTCTATAACATATCTTTTTCAGATTAAAAAAATATTGTTAAGTTTTCAAAATACTTTATTTGACATTATTTATGGCACATGTACTCATAAATATAATAATATGAAGAAATTGCGATGTTTATGCCATCGTATTGATTTCGTTTGGCACTAATCCTACCAAAAATGTAAAGAAAAAATGTGTATCCTTTTCGAGAAAATCTTGTTTTTGTAATTTTTTTAAATTGCAAATATTGCACGGCTTTTGCACAAAGACTACTAAAATTTTCAAAAAATGTACCTGACCCTAATCAAAGAACTATTTATGGACAAAAGATTTCATTTCAAGGAAAAATGTCTGTGTTCAATTTTATAGTTCTAGGAAGACGCCGAAAAATATTAAAACTTTTGCAATTTTCGAAACTTCAGAGTTAACCGTGAAAATGGGACCTATGCCACATTTATAAGTGTATTTCACTCTATTCTTATAAGGAATTTTAATAAAATATTTAGAGCCGTTTTTGAGGAAATTTTGAAAATGTCCGGGGGCTTCATGTAAAGTATCCCCAAATTTTAATGAATGTTTTTCAAAATCTCAAAGCTTCATCTAGAGCGAGATGGTCAGAGGTTTCTTCAATTTGGAAAAGATCGAACCTTTGGTTTAGGCAGCGTAGTGTTTACAGTGGGACGGACTAACGGACAGACGGACGTTTTGCTTTCAATTGGTTTTTCGGCATTAAAGACTTACAAAACAGGGATTGTGACTACGCCATGTGTTAGAGGATTTTTTTCTTAATTTAGCAACTTTTTCTTTGTCAGGGCCCGGCAGTGAATTGTTTTGTGCCGAAAATACCGTTTTTTTGCGCTGCATTTCATAACTTTCTCTATACTACTTATATTACTCCGTACTTCCTCTATATTACGTATACGAGAAAGTAAAAAACTAGTGGTGCCATAGAATGGAGTAGACTTTCTCGTAGTAAAGTTTTCTAATTTCCTTGGTGTGGACTGGTTTTGAAGGTTTGCTTCATCCTCTTGCCAGCAGCCAGGATTTTCCAAAATCCAAAATACTAGAACAGGAGAATAACTACTATGCAAGACTATGTGTCGAAACGTTAAATATTAAGAATCACAGGACGATGGATACAAAAACAGAAATGAATACATTTAGAAATTGTTATGATAATGTTCTTGTCGGCCTCCAACAGTGAAAGAATCTCTGCCTTTTATCCCCCTCCCCGATCTTTCTCCTCCCCCTCGTTCTCCTGTACCCCTTCTCCGATAACAAGTTTCCCTCATACCTTGTGGTCGACTCATGAACTAGTCCTGATCCAAATTCACCTGTGACCAGTTGGCGAAGACAAAGGTGAGAGGGAAAAGTGTTCTCAAACGTACGAATGTTCTGCTGCACTCACTTTCATGAGATTTTGTCTCATCAATAATTATAGGAAACGTATTCATATGTAACAGTCGTGTAATAAGTTGTAACTATGATAAAATAATGTAAAACACCAGCAACTGCCATTCAATGTGATTTTAATATAATGTATTTTCTAATGTGACGATGTCTGTATGAAATTAATTTTAACACTTTAATTTCAAAGAGTAATAAATTTTATTTTATTGTAGACTATATAGACCACTACTTACTCCAGTAGAGTAAACGTAACATCTAGTGGATTCTATTACGAAATGTTACATGGTGTATAAATGGTTCTGTAAAGGTCAATTATTACAAATATATTATGTATGTATGTGGTTTCAAAGAAAAAGTTGTAACAATAGAGTGTAAAATTTAATAATAACATGGGTTTAATTGCAACATCTGAAGATGGAGAAAATAAATCTTCGAAACTTAATGTTAATGTAACAAAATGCAACTAATAGAAATTAAATTTTATCAATGTTTCATTCATCTTTGACCTTTTCTTACTACTACAAAATAAACAATGTTACTGGCAATGGGAATAAAAGCAGATACTCAACGAAGACGTTTCAGTACAATTGGTTTGGATTTTTTGAAATGATAGCAGAAATTTCAATTTAATAATTTTTCGTAATCCAATAATGTCCGTCTCCAATAATGCAAGATTGTGCTCTTAGACTTTTGCCTTAAACAGTCGTAAACTATCTTCAATATTATACTTCAGCAATGTTAACATATTTGCAATTTTCGAAAATACAGATTGTTCGCCAAAAATGGAACCAGCATCATATTTTTACCGTATTTTTATACGATGTGAAAATTTAAAGAAAAGATTGAACAATAATTTTGAAAGTTGTCTATATTTCACACAAAATAACAGGTTTTAAAAAAAAAAGATCTTATTTCATGATCTGCGATTGAAGAACATATTTCATTAAGAGATAAAAATTCTGTCTTCAATAGTGTAAATGAAGGATGACACCGAGAAAATGGGAACTTTTGCAATTTTCGAAAAAGTGGTAATTTTAATGAAAATGTGACTTGCGTCATCTTTTTTTCGAGGGCAAATTTTAATCAATTTGGAGCCGTTTTTTGAGAAAGTTTGAAAATATTGTTTAGACTTCATGTAAAGTAGCCCTATAAATCAATATATTCTTTTTCAGCTCGAAGGACGTTGAGTTCAAACAGAAAATATTGGTTTCAGAGAAAATCGTTTAAACGATTTAGGCGATAGCGTTAACTACAGACACATCAATCGATTTTTCGGTATCAAGGACTCAAAACATGGAATCTAACTACACAACGTGATAGAGAAAATAAGTTACATAAAGGAACAAGATTTATCCCCATTTTCATTACCAGGGCCCGACAATAAGAGATTTTCTGACGAAAAATCTCCATTTCTCCCGCAGCATTACAATACTTTTTCTATACTGCGTAATCATTATGCGAGAAAGTGAAAAAAATATTTATAGCTGCTGTTTAAAATCTAACACAGAACTATGCGCGTAAAAAAGTGAACGGGAGCAAAGGTGAAATAAATTTGTTTCACAGCGCTTTGCAACTGATTGTGAAAAAAACGTTTCTTGATGCACTATATTGTTTTAGCAAGATGTATGCCAGAGACTTTTCAACGTTCAAAAATATCGTTTTCCTTGACAGCAAAATTTTAGAACCATCAGGCATTCAACGGCAGGCCCCTTTCATTTTCGCAAATAACAAGTGTGTGTTCACAATGCATTCTCCCAAACAGTTCTCTCTTTTTATGAAAATAACTACAGTACAACACAATTGTGTTTCATGGATCACTTTACAGAATATTATTGAATTGAATTTGCCTTATTTTAGGTAGAAATTTAGGTAGACCTTATTATAGATAGAAAGTACAATTTGATTAATAAGACTTGTTTGTGCGTTATGCATTTGCAGGCATTATTACGTGTTTTCATCCTAGCATTAATCTCGTCAATTTTAATTCTCAAAATCATATTATCATTATTGCTTTTATGAGACTGATTACTTGTAATTTGTATAAACTGTGAAGATAATGACAATTTGCACCTAACACGGAAGGGTTTGTCAGATGCATATTCTAAACAATTATACGCCATTTCGTATTAGAAACATCTTATTAAATCAACACTCATCTTCTCAGCTTTTTAACTTTTTATGTATACCAGCTTAAGATAGCTAATAAAAGTTGCGATCGTCAAATACAGGGTAATCAACAACAGACGGAGTAGGCACGTAGCCAATGATCTCTTTAAAAAGCGATTTTCTACACGATTTTTATGGAAAATGTACCGCTTCCACGGAAAATTCCCGTTAATAGGGATTATCGCATAATAAATGTGACCGTTGCAGTAGGTTACAATGAATTTTCAAAATTATTTATAATGTTCTTGGTTTGCTATGTGACTCAAGATAATTACTCAATTAGAAAATAATTCCTCAATACATGGTGTATCAAGAGCCTCTGCTTAAATAAAGCAAACATTTTAATTCATAACTCGATAAGAAAAATTTATAACTTTAGACAAATTACTGATTGAAAATAGCACCTTCAAAATTATTCAAAATAGACTTGGATCGGTATGTAATCGAAGCTATAATAAAATAATTACCTAGTCTCAGTATGTCAGGGACATGAGCATCAGAAAAGCATTTCAATTGGCAAATCGAGAACCAAAAATAACTTCGGATTAAGACTGATTAAAGACCGAGCTCCGTGACGCAGTCGAAAACAAAAGACTAACAGAAATCCACACAAAAAACCCTTTTCGGAGAAGCAGTAGAGGCAGCAGCCGCAAGAAATGCAACGCAAGAGACGTACCGCCACAGCGACTCTCAACTGTTTTTCCGACGCACGACTCCCTGTCACAAGTCTTTTGTCCTCAGCGCATTCCTTTGTCTCTTTTTCCATCCTCTGCAGTCGTCCCTGACGCGGGGAGGTTGGTAATGCTGTCCACTCGAAAAGAAAGGATTAGTGATGGGGACGTCTCTGCAAAAAACGAAAGTGCAAATAATGCTATTCGAATATTCGGAGAGATGGCAGGCTTGAAAAATAAGCTTCCTCAAATGTTTGTGTTCTTTAATGTCCTTTCCTTAATGCTTTGCTCATGAGTACAATGTTTTGAAAGATGAGAAAGTCTGAATAGGGGTTAAACACGAGATATTTAGCAGAAATTTTGTAACTTCTTTTATGCGATGTTATAATGTGAAAGTGTGTTCTCGTCATCTGAAAATCATATTCCTAATAAACTTTCCTATAACTGTGCGAGGTTTACCATGGGAGGATGAGGTTCATCGTAAAGCCCTAACGAATAGAAGAAATGTAAAGCCCTAAAAATGAGAAAAGGAAAAACAATATTTATTTTCATTTTATTTACTCCCAAGAAACTACCAACTGCATGTAACGTACGAGAGAAATAGTAATATTTTATTTTCTCGTAAACCTACGTATATACGGAGTAATATAAGTTGTGTATAGGAAGTTATGTAACGCTGCAGAAAATTGATTTCGACCTTTCAACGGTAATACACGTTTTGAGGTTTCCTGATACCGAGAAAAAGTTTTTTCAAAACGTCCGTCCGTCCGTCTGTCCAGCCGCCAGTCTGTCCATCTGCCTTTCTCTCTGTTCGTCCGCCTGTCCGTCCGTCTTTGAACACTACTAGCGCCTAAACCACGCGCAGAAATTTTTCAAAATTGACGAAACCTGTGCCCATCTGGTTCTAGTTGAATTCTGTTTCAGTTTTCAAAAACATTCTTTAAAATTTGCGGGTTCTTTACATGAACCCCCCGGACATTTTCAAAATTTTCTCAAAAACGGCTTCAATTTTTTCTTTCAATTTATTGTAAAATTAAAGTAAAATATACTTGTAGAGGTGGCTTAGGTCCTATTTTTACGGTTAACTCTGAATTTTCAAAAATTGCAAACGTTTCAATTTTGTCTTCATACAACTATATTTTTTTTCTTCAGAGACAAGAGAGAGATTTTTCCTTGAAATGAAATTTGTTGCTCATAAATAGTTCTTTCATTAAAGTCATGTACATTTCTTGAAACTTTTAGTAGTTTTCGCGCAAGGTTGTGTAGAATATGTGCAATAAAAAAAATAACAAATTAAAGATTTTCTCAAAAACTGCTCCAAATTGTTTCTTTAAACAGTCGGTAGGGCTAAATACACTCTATAAGATGACATAAACCCCATATTGCTCTATTCTTCTTTTTCTCAGGAAATACAAAAATGTAGTTTGTTTTTACTTGCGTCTCACGTCAGTAATATTTACAATAAAGGCTATTTTTTCACATAATTTGTCCTGGAAGACTGCGCTTGTGCATCTTATTCCCAAGGCATAATCAACTAGAAACCGACCCGGCCTGCCGAATTCGGCGAAAATGTGACGGAGGCAGTTTCCGTTGTAGACGATACGTCGACAGAGCCATCATTGGCCACCCCGTGTCGCATGATGTCGCGGGCCAATAGACGCGAGCATCGCGTAGGTGTATCACGTGACACCGTCGAGCCGCGCAGCCCCGTGGAACGAAAAAATTGAGTCTTCTCTTCTGAACCGCGGTGGAGTGTAGGCGCTCTCCCGGAAGGCACGAGCATAAGTGCTTTTGGCTTCGGCCACGTTCAAGTTCACGCGCAGTAAGTCTTAGCCTCGGATGAGTGAGAAGGCTCTGCCGACACGGGCCACTATAGTTACGGGCCCGTAAGCAGCAGGGACCGCCGCTATTCCCGGCGCCGAAATTTACGCGCCATCGACTGCCGCCACATACCGCGAGGCCAGCGCGTGACGTGTAAGTTCACGCGCAACGCACCGCGAGCCGCTCAGCCAGTTCCCCGCTCAGTTCCGGAGGTGAGACGGCTCCAGGGACGCGAGCCGACATTCATGGCGCCCTTGGACATCGCCAGCACCGCCGGCGCCGATTCTGCCCTCAACCCCGGCGCCCTTTCGCGCGCCCGACCATCGAACGGGTCGCCGACCCCGCGACCACCACCACCCTGTCCGGTCAGCGTCGCTGTTTATTTATTTATTTATTTATTTTACGTCAAAAAAACAGTTAAAAACTGCGTATGACGTGCTATGGGGAAAAGGAATGTGTGCACGCCCTTGGACATCGCCAGCACCACCGGCGCCGATTCTGCCCTCAATGTAATAAAATGCTGTGATCCCTAGACTAAGTCATATATTACTTAAATTTTGAATTTTGAAAGGGAGAAAAAAAACTCCCATGTAATAAAATCTATTTTCAAGGATAAATAAGCAATAAATTTTGAATTTTAAAGGAGAAAAAACAAAAAACTCCCATGTAGTAAAATCTATTTTCAAGGATAAATAAGCAATAAATTTTGAATTTTGAAAGGGAGAAAAAAAACAAAAAACTCCCATGTAATAAAATCTATTTTCAAAGATAAAGAAGCAATAAATTTTGGCTCTTATTACTTCCTGCCGCGACAACATGGAAACGATAATTTGAATAATTGTATTTCCCACTGAATTCTAGAAGACGTGCACAGAAAATGAAGTTACATTTATGTCCAGAAGCAAAAAAAGGGGACATCTCAGCATTTGCTCAATGGATCAGGGAAACTGGACGAAAAACCTGATCGAGATGGGGATGTTACGGGCGAACGACCCGAGTCGCCGCCCCGTTAGCGCCGGGCCTACCTGAAGGGTCCCGACCGAGTGACCGCTCGTGACCCCCGCCAGCGCCGGCGCGACGAAGCCGTGCCCGTCCGGGCAACTGCCGAGGCGAGAGATGGGCGAATGACCCGTCGAGGCGCCTCGCCTATGTAATTTAGCTGTAAGTTAGCGTGTAAGTCTTTGTTTTAATGTATCCGGCTTCACCGTGATTTTCTTACTAATTTTATCAATTAAATTTAATTTCCAATGACACACCTCTTTTATTGTGTGTTCTGCATGCCAACGCCCACGCCACGCATGTTCCCGACAGTTATTTGAGTGTGGGGGGGGCAGCCGGGCAAAGCTGAGACCTTCGATTGGCTCCAGGCGATAAGGTAGGTCGAGGTCAACCCTGAGAGCACCCCACCCACGTGGCGCTGTGTTACAATTACGGCCACTGAGCTCGTGGGGTGTTATAATGTGTGTGTGTATATATATATTGGCGCAGATTTGTTATATATATAAACATATATATATATATATATATATATATATATATATATATATATATATATATATAATGTTTAATATTAAATTAATTTTTAAAGTCTTAGCTGGACGCATGAACATAATCAGCCGAGGCCCTCTACAAATTTCGAAAGGGCCCCCGCAGCCCTACATAATAAAACTTTTCCCCCTTATATGTGATCAATTCTTATATTTTTGCATTTTAAGATGGTATTACGAGAAGAACCTTTCCAACCTCCCTGTTAAACCTGTAAATGGTTTAAAGTAATATCAATTATAGATAGATAGATAGAAATTTATTCTACAATTGGGCAGATGATGCCCGGTGGCAGAATGCAAAATAACAATTACAAATAACATAATAATATATAAAAAATAAATATAAACAAACAAATTGACTTTGTCATTTCCTATATATGCAGATGGCATTTAAATTCCTATACTAAACATTACCTACATATTACTATACTAAACATTAAAATGCATATACACTAAATATAAATGAATAAACATACATATTACTATACTAAACATTAAAATGCATATACACTAAACATATAAATGAATAAACTTACATATTACACAAATATACATACATACAAACATATACGCATGTATACATAGACGAAGGAACCTCACATCACTTCAAATGAAATCACTTCACTTCACTTCACCTCACTTCACTGCACTGCATATAACTTTATCTAAATATTAATTGTTCATTACTTTTTACTGTAGACTACGCATAATCGCACCTTTCACTTCACTTCACTTCACTTCACTATACGTTTTCACCCTATTGACTAATTTCCTATATTTTTTTTCTAAAACCTCGCGCTGAGCAAGGAAAGGGCTCAGAAACTGCCACCGGCAAATCGTTCCGTTTTACTATAGTTCTGTTTACAAAGGCGAATTTCCCTACGTCCGTTCTTTGTATTCTTGTTCTAATTTTATATCTGTGATCAAATCTATTTAAATAATCTGGTTTATCTAACCTTCCCCGTATTTCCTGCCATGCGGAGCAACCAACGTAAGATTTATACAGCGCGCAAAGTCGTGCCCTCTTCCTCCGGCGTTCTAATGATTCCCAATGCGCAGGTGTGTTCTTCCGAAATGTATATTTTGCCGCTCTGTTTTGTATCCTCTCTAAGCTCTTTTTAAGTCCTATTCTGTACGGATCCCAACAACTAGCTCCGTATTCCATTACCGGCCTAACAAGCGAGGTATACGCGATTTCCTTTGCTTTCGTATTACATTTTTAAGATTTCTCATCACGAAATGCAAAGACCTCCAAGCTTTACCCACTACATAGTTCGTTTGTTTCTCCATCCCAATTTACAATCCAGGAGAATGCCAAGGTATTTACAGGTCGAGACTCTCGGAACTACGTCATTACCTAGCTGATAAGGTATTGTATGAAAAGCTCTGGCCCTACAAAATGTGATCGCTTTACTTTTCTTCCCATTTATAGTCATTTGATTAGCTATTGCCCAATCGTAAATTTTATTTAAGTCATCCTGTAGTTGAAACATATCGTGCTGATCTGCAATTTCCTATATAATATACAGTCGTCGACGAAGAGTCGAATTTTGACGTTATATTTCGCGATAAATCATTTACAAAGATAAGAAACAGTAGTGGGCCTATGACACTACCTGAGGAACCCGGAAGTAATGTTACCCTTTTCCGATAAGTGCTGTCCAATTCGGACCTTTTGATTTCTATCGCGAAGAAATTCATTTATCCATGCTATTACCCGCCTGTCAATTTTAGCATCAATAAGTTTCAATATCAATATGTCATGCGGCACGACATCAAATGCTTTAGCAAAATCAATAACTATTGCATCCACTCTACCCCCTACATCAATTACTTCCGACAAGTCTTGAGTAATTTTATTAGGTTTATAATATCATTTTTCTTGGAGTTTGTTTTATTGAGTTGCTGAAAAATATGGCATATGTCGAAAACTAGTGGTGCTACTGAATGTTACAGACTTTCTCGTCAGTTTTCTAATTTCTTTGGTGTGGCCTTGATGTTCCGTCTTGTCCCATTCTCTTGCCAGCAGACATCTATCGCCATCCAGATTTCAATTTTTTTACTTTTTCTCAATTTTTAGGTTTCCTAATGGTAGAAACGACACATTACATAAACAATATTAAATGTTTAGAACTTTAACAAACAAAATTTAATGTGGAAAACCCCGTCCTACATGCGAAGTTTCGTTGAGTAATGTGGAATCGTTTTTAAGAAAATGGTGTTGAAGGGTCTCTGTAAATGCGGAATGTAAAGCTCTTTTTCACAGAAACATTTTGAGTTTTCAAAAAACTTTATTGAAAGCCATTTGCAGCCCTTTCAGTCATAAATTCAATAATGTATACAAATAGTACAATACATTAGGTACAGACGGACGGAGGATTTGGAAAGAAATACTTTTTCGGTAGAAGGACTCAATTTCTGAAATCTGACTAAATAACGTGTTACGAGGAATTACTTTATATTAGAAGAGGTTTTGCCTACTTTTTCTGTATCAGGGCCCCACAAAACGAGTTTTTATGTGAAAAAATCGCCTGTTTTTGCCGCCGGATTACACAACTTTCTCGGTACTACGCATATTACTTCGTATACACGTACGTATAGGAGAAAGTAATACTACGTATTTTACTCCGTTTATACGTTCATACATGAGAAAGCAAAAAGTGAAATGTATAAGGAGCCAGAGGGCCCCCAAATGCAGTTGTCGTCCTTTAGGCTGCGTACGCCTATGATTGACGTTAAGAAATAAACTCACAAAAATGCTTTGAAAACTTCCTTTTCTTTCACCCCCTCTCTAATTTTCCTCTTGTGACATTTATGAGAAGCCCTTTCTCCAAATAGCAAATGAATTTTCTTGGAATGACCTACTTATTGTGTAGTAAGTGTTTGAGAGTAGTCAGGCGGAAGAGCGTGTCCAACGCCCAGAGCATCTCCACCAATAATTTATTTATTTATTTAATAGCCTAAAATCCGAAAACGTTTTATTGAGCTCCGAAAATCGTACCCTTTATCTTTAACTATGTACAATATCTACTAACCTATTTACTACCAATCTATCTACATAAATATAATTGAAATGTCTGCGATTTAAAAAAGAAACTTCGTTTTTAATCTCAATTCGTTATGTACAAGATAAAACTAGTGGTACTACAGAATGGCACAGACTTTCTCGTACTAGTTAGTTTTCTAATGTTTTTGGTCTGGGCTAGCTTTTCGGTCTTGCACCACCTTTAGCTAGCTGAAAGTTTATTGTGCCCAAAGTACATTTTTTAAATTTTCTCTTTTTTGTTGGTTTCTAATGGTAGAACCGAATATAACTTTAAGAATATTACAGAAGACCTCGTTCTTTTTAGGAATTTTTGATGAAAAATTTGGAGCCACTTTCAAAAACAAATGGTGTTTAGTCGTTATTGTAAATGCGAAATTTAAAGCTCTTTTTTACAGCAACTAAAGTACAAAGCAGTTATTGCAGGTTATAAAAGTAGATAATATACTGATGAATGTCATAGGTATCTGTTCCACATGGGTGTCAGGGGAAATGTACAACAGCAAAAGTATGAACAGGGCCCAACCACAGTGTAACAATCCGATTAATCAAAATACCGTACATGTATAATAACCTAAATATTGAAAGTGAATACTATGTACATGTATTTCAATTATTGACACGATAGAAGGAAAACGCTACCGAAAAATATGTATTTTATATTATCACATTCTCTTCACAATTATCTTAATTATATTACTTACGTATGTTCATCTTTATTTATTTTCTAAATGTCCATTCACATCTACTTTATTTTTGACATACAAAATGTAGTGTGCATCTGTGCAGTGTTAGTGTCATTCGCTTCTTTGTAACGCCAGTTCATTATCTTTAGAAACGATATTGAGTTTGCTAAAAAAAAGCATCCCCCCTCCCTTCAAAGAAACCCTTTCGATTCAAACGGATTATCTTGTTCTCATCTTCTCGCGGCTTACAGCGCTCGCGTAAATCTGTTTCAGTTATAATCGAGTTAATTGGCTTTTCATATGAGTAAGGGTACACAAAAGTATCTGTGAACGCTTTGAACACAGATACGGGTACAGTTGCGTTTGTAGAGTAGCACAGGCTGATCCATTCGTTTGTCGTGCACGTTGTGGGGAGGCTTTGGAAACTATAGTGTCGAAGGGGCTTTGGGGAGGAGAATCGTGTGATGTTAACAAATGAACAAATGTAAAGAACGTGCTCGGCACATCGTTAGACTTTGACCAGCTGCTATAGCTTAGAGCTAACACTTGCTTTTGCAGCATCGTTGAGCGGGATATCCGAGGAATCGATTTTGGGCTGTGGTCGATTTTTGGCACAGCTACATACATACATTTTTATCTAGTGACTGGAGGCTATTCCAGCTGGAGGCTGATCAAACACGTAATACTTGTTAATTTCGTCTTTTGCCAAGGACATCTGTCGCTTCAGTTCTACTGTCAGCAAATCTTTGACTTCTTTTGTTACATTGTTGTGTTCCGTAATGCACATCTGACTATAATCTAACAACATTTCCTCTGTTGTCAAAATGTCTCGGACCCGAGTTTCATCCACTAATCGATTACTAGGAAATCTACTCTCTCCTTCACAGACGCCACTAAAAATATTTAAATATAATTTTTGGTAAATGAACATAAAAATACAAATATCACTATTGTGATGGATCACACAGTATTTCATTTAAGTCTGCATTTTTTGCTAGAAATCATAATAGACCAAAATGTTGCTTTTTTTAGTTTTATGTATTTAACTCGTATATTATTTTAGTGCATTTCCCTAAAATAGTGCAAAGTAGTATCGTTCTCCGCCAGATACCAATCCACTTGCAAAGAAAATTTCATAGCTTCTTATCGTATAATTATGAAGAAAAACTTTATTTTACATCGAATATGAAAGGGTTGAAATATACATAAGGTTTTGAAAAAAAATTGCAATTTTCCGTGTTTGAATTATTAATCTTATCTATTAAAATTAATTATTAATTAAATATTAAAAATAATATTCTATCACGATGTAAAAATCCAATGAAGCATAGATTTTTCGTATAGTTTTGACACTAAAATGAACGCGTTAAATGATCTTGAGAAAACAGCAAGTACTACATCTCTTCTCTGGTATGTCTAGCGTGACACAAATTTTTGTAAGCAATAACTTTAAAAAAATGATGAATTTTTAATTAAGTGCAAGTACATATTTTAGTGAGAAGAGAAAATAATTATACACGCGTAACTCGTTTTTTACTTTACAGGCATGCATATATAAGTTTCATTCTCTTGCAACCTAATGAAAAATCTCACCCACTGTCAACCACTCCATGAACACGTTCCTCTTTTTCCGAACTCGATTTTTTCTCTTATTCTTTTTCTCCTTCTCTCCCTCCCTTTTAAAACAGAAATTCGGTTCCACTGTGACTCCCATGACCCGTTCACCCACACTCAAGAACGGCGCGCCATCATAAAAACAGAACACAAACTCAATCTAAAAACAAATGAGCACGTAGGGGTAGCGCCAATGAATATTAACGTGACTCTTTCCCAACACGGCCCCCCAGATCTCTCCTGCTCCTCTCAGAGCGCCGACATGACCTCCGTTCCGACAAGGCCTAGTCTCTGCAGCTGTGACGTCATTTTGGAGATGTGGCCAAATAATATCAAACTTGTGCATCTTTCGAAAATCCAGGGGTAGCCGTGAAAATCGCAACCACGCCGTCTTTGTGAGTGTACGATAAAGTATACGTGTATCATATTACACTCTATTATTATAAAAAATTTAAAGAAACTAGTGGTGCGACAACAGCACATACTTTCTCGCATGTGTGTAACTGCGCGCATTTCCAGCACATCATACAGGCAAACAAGGATAATTTCTCAAATAAATTGAACATGCAGAACTAAAAGATATACAATATATCGAATTATTAATGCATTCGAAACTACGATATACTTACCTTATGCATATCTGTATATTCATTCTTCCCGTCTTCAATAAAGTTCATTACACTATTTTCTTCAACGTAGAGAACATTGTAACACTAATGTTAAGTAAATAAAACCACCGTATCTTATCTCTCCCATCGCGTTGCGGTTCAACTATTAATTTCTAAACGATTCATCTCTGCATTGTTGCCCAATGCAGCGTATGGTTGTACAAAATTATCGTAATAAAAGTTAGTGCAAAATTATGGTTATCAATGTTTTCCATTTTTCTCTCATATTATATTTCAATCGCATTTTTAAGAAACAAAACCTAATTCGGCTAATTTCAATTAAGGTTTACCGATTGCTTGAAAGAAAATACACCAACAGAAAACAAATTGTAGAATAAAGTAAAAATAGAATTAATATTGGGATTTTAATAATCTATTTACCAGCTTCCTCAAACAAATATTCAGGATCTCTTTAATGAGCTACGTTTTTAGAGCAAATTGTATTGAAGACAAAATTCCCTTTTTTTAATTTTGTAGTTTCCAAATGTTAAGTTTTTGCAATTTTCGAATATATTGAGTTTAATGAAAATTAGACTTACGCTATTCTTTTAAGAGTCCTTTCTTCTATGAAAAATACAATTTTTAGAAATCCTGTAAATTTCAAGCGCAAATTAGTCGAAAATTACTTTTTAAAGAAAAACTTTATGATTTTTGAAAGAGTTATTTTTAAAGTCAGAACAGACCTTATCTGAGGTAAAAATCTCTATCTTCAATTTTGTAGTTTTCAAATGTTAAACATCTTTTAGTTTTCGAAAAATGGAGAGATAGGCAAAAATGGGACTTGCATTATATTTTTACCGTCTTGTGTTTTAAATGAAGAGAAAATTTAAAGAAAAACGTCTAGCCGTTTTTGAGGAAAAATTGATATTTTTTAAATTGTCTATATTTCGCACACAATTATACTAAAACTTTTTATCCTTTTGAAAAATTAAACATGACCTTCTTTTAAGAACTCTTTAGGGAACAGGTTTCATTTGAGAAAAAAATTGTCTTCAAAATCTTCAAAATGTCCCAGGGTCTTTATGTTAAATAACCTCAAAATTCAATGAAAAGTTGTCAAAATCTCTGCGCTTTAGTCAAGCGAGATGGATAGAGAAATATTCATTTTGGTAAAAAAATCCTAGGAATAGTGTAGCCGCTACTGCGGAACCTACACAAACACCCGTTTGAAAACTCCCCACACACACACACACACACACCTAGCACGAAAACGTGGTGTCTTAGGTGTTTGAAGCGTAATTGTCGTGCCCCCAAAGGGAACAGTTAGTAATTGTCGAAACCCCACAGGGAGTTACGTTTTTATGCTGTAATCTGCAATAATATAATGTAATCTATATTTTGGGCCTTTCAATAACATTTTTGTTGTTCAACTTCTTTGAATATGTTCTCACTCTTTAGCATGGATGATCAGGGACATACAGAATCTCAACGTAGACGTAGAATTGAAGTGAACATTTGACTAAATGTGATTTATTGACTACTTTCAGTGAAATTCAATCGCACGGTTCTCAGTCATTCAATTAGTGCCGCGAGAGGGATAGCAATGTTATAATGTTTACCTACGCACACTCCCCCGTCTTTGATGTAACACACATTTCATTGACTGACGGCACGAATTTAAGTTCTGGTGTAAAATTGTTTATACTTCTTAAAAAAATAATTAAAACCTTTGCGCTGCTCAGTTTCCCACAATAGGTATTACAAATACATCAGTTATGCTTTAAGATTTTCAGATGCTTGAGGTTTGCGGCATAAAAAAACATTTTACTTTATTTCCAAAGTATTTTTTGTAAAACCGATGAACACTATGCTTGATTTTTATTGACGGAATGCTGCCAACATTTTCGTGGCCAGATTTGATTCTCCGCGTTATGCGCTGATATAAAGCATTTATTGAAGTACTGTACTCGTACCAAGAACATCAACTGAAATATTGACCTTCCAACGCAGCACACACATCCTACTAAACCTTGTTGATCTAATGTCCGGCAATCCTCATTGACATGAAATAGTAAATGGTTCGATCTATGTTTGAGGCGTATTTTCTCCAGTGTCCATCATCACTTTCCAGCTACATTTGATTATTTCAAACGTTCACTTCTAATAAATTTCCCTTAAAGGTGGCACTACCAAAATATGAAATTGAAAATATCAAAAATGCAAGTCACAATAAAGTTTGAGATATCTTTGTATCATACATACAAATTTCCTCAGATTTTGGTTTATCCTCCTGCATATTGTTTGACGTTTCTAAGTTGAAGTGTTGTAAACACAAAAGTTAAACGTTCACCTTTCTCTCTTCGATGTTTGAAAAACACTGAATAAATACACGTAGTCGACGTATTCTGCCATTTAGCTCAGTAGAACGATAATTTAAGTGAAGTGTAGTGTAAATAAATTGTATGCAGTGCAGTGCAGAACAGTGAAAAGGGGGCCAAGGTTTAAAAAACCTTTTATACTGTATTAGTGCATGTTTTGTATATATGTGTACATGGAAGTCTATACAGTACATTGCAGACATTGTCTTTCAGATTGTATGTGCATAGATATGTGAATGTATGAATGAATACATATGTATTAAATATATGTATATAAAAATAAGGGTTGGAAAAAAAATGCAGGGCGTAGGTAAGTGATAAATGGGGAAATTTTTATATGTGAATAAAATGTCAAATTTGTTTGTAATAAACTTTCTTCAATAATTGTTAATGTTAATGGTTTTGGTAGGATAAAGGCATTGCATTGTACTATCTCTGGGTGTAGTAGTTTCTTTAATGTTTTCTAATTTAAATTGCTTTGTATTGTAAATGTAGATGAATTGTAAACCTGAAGACTTATGGTTACCACCTTACTATTAGCCAACTATAGCCAAATGAATTTTATTATAAAGTCCCTAATTTAATCCATCATATTATTCATGGTTTTTGGTCCGTAAATTAAAACAATACTATCTCAGTTTGCCAATGTTTCGGAGTTTATTTCTCCGTCTTCAGGGCTGAATACATCAACTACACGGTTACAACAATGTAAAACGCACTAAGTATTACCAAGTACAATGAAAGCACACACTACCAACCACAAAATATTTTTTTAACTACAAAATTACAAAATTAAAAATACAATAGAAACTTACCTTACTTTCGAAGGGAATATTATATAAACATTGTAACAAACTTTGCTATACTCTGTGACACGAGACCTGACATGATGACCCATATATAGTCCTTATATATGATCCTCTTATAGTCATTATTATTATTATTATTATTATTATTATTATTATTATTATTATTATTATTTTAACATTTCTACACATAGTTTTTAATTTATTGAACAACGCATGTTTACAAATATGAATGGTGTCAAATGCAACTATTCCTGCGCTTCGGAAGTGCAGGATGCTTCCAGACAGTCTATTGTCGTTGAGTGGCGATTGTCGTGCATCACGTGTTTCACATCCTTTGTCTCAGCTGACCTGATCGAGAAATACTATATCTAAACTGCTAATCGACATTGTTTTGGAATTTTCTGACCAGCTCGTTTAAATCTGCAATACATCCTCCATCTTATTTCATATCGCATTGCATCCAATTTGTTTTCTAATGTGATTTCAACTTCTAAGAAAATGTACGAGTAGTTTATTTGTAACCTTTATTTTGCAGACGCCCCAACCTTTATTTATTCTATTCATCTCGGAGCGTCTACGTTAGCTTAAGGTCCAGTGTTGTCGCCGGTTTGCAGTCCGATTCCCAACAGTGAAAGGATTTTCGAGACTAGTTACATACCTAGTGCCAATTCTCCCGCTGTTGTTGGAGGAGACTTCTAGAAGCCGCATACTCTGATCGGTAGCTTTCTGTGGTTTTCCTAAACAACACCAGGCGAATGCCAGGGCAGTACCCTAACAAACGGGACCGCACGCGATATTTCCTTCCTCCTGCTTGTCCTAGCCTCTGCCCTTACTTACATACTTACACGCACTTCATTACAACACATGATAGGAGACCAGTCTGGAGCTGAGAGCTGTGGAGGTGCCCGCTGGGAGAAATATGTATCTGGAGAGGAAATCCCCTGCAGGTCCACGCACAGTCAGGCCACGGACCTCACCAGTCAGCTGCGGAGTAACACCATCACCTCCAGGCACACAAGACTCACGGCCCTAATCGGACTAATAACAGCCTTGAAACATCAGTCTACCCGCTCATTCATCTGGGGGAAGGATCAGACCCTCGCTACGCGATCGCCTACAGCAGGCTTTGCTAGCGGTACGCAAGTCAGGGAGGTGTCCAAATGTCGCGTTGGCCTTCACAATCCCACCAGCCTGTTATTGGTGGGGTATCTTTGTGATGTGGGAAGATAAGGGTGAAGGGAGATACATGGTAGTACCCCAACAAACAGACAAGGGTTCTCGAGCGATCTCTCCTTTTTCCTACTTGTTCTAGTCTCTCCCTTTACTTACACACTCATACACTTATACTCACTTCAGTATAACACATGAAGGAGGCCAAATTGGGTCTAGCCCACCATGACCCAACACACCTGATCGAGAAATGACAACTCCCAGGTGCAACGTGTACTTGCCAACAATGCAAGATATTAACACCCCTTACCAGGCAGGACAGGAGTAATTGATGCGGTTCGGAAAGTGATGCATGTTAAGGCAATGGTCAACATGGGTAAACACGCATGCCTAAGTAGGGCTCCAATTCTCGAACGATCGGAAAGAAACAGCCATTACCTGCCTTACACGCGTTCCCATTCACGCACCTGCCTACAGGTCTCGAACTCGCGCCTGCCTCCGACCCTACTTATGCCTCGCGCTAAATGCGCCTGCCTTACACGTGCCTGTCTTACACCTGCCTGTTTAACACACGGATGACTCACAATTTCTCGTTCACAACATCGTTCTTCCAGTAACCTGCCTTGCACGCGTCAATGTACCGCACCTGCCTTAATGCGCCTGCCTTACCGGCCTGTCTTACACCGCCTGTTTAACACACGGATGACTTCACAATTTCTCGTCCAACATCGTTCTTCCAGTAACCTGCCTTGCACGCGTCTAATGTACTCGCGACTGCCTTAAATGCGCCTGCCTTACACGTGCCTGTCTTACACCTACCTGTTTAACACACGGATGACTTACACAATTTCTTCACACATCGTTCTTCCAGTAACCTGCCTTGCACGCGTCTAATCTACTCGCGACTGCCTTAAATGCGCCTGCCTTACACGTGCCTGTCTTACACCTGCCTGTTTAACACACGGATGACTTACACAATTTCTTCACACATATCGTTCTTCCAGTAACCTGCCTTGCACGCGTCTAATCTAGTCGCAACTGACTTATTCGCTCCTGCCTTATTTGCTCCTGCATTACATACGCCTGCCTTATCTTGTTTGCCTTTCACACTCCTTATACGAGTGCTTTATTCTTACACTCACATGCTCATGCCTTACATGCACCTGCCTTACATGCTCCTGCCTTACACGGTTTTGTCTAACAATCACCTGCCTTACACATGCCTGAAGCACCTGCACCAGAAAAGCACTTGCCTTCCTATCTTACACCTGGCATCCTTACAAGCGCCTGCTTTTGACATGCCTGCCTTCCACTTGCACCCTTTACACACGCCCAGGGTATCGATCTCACCCTTTCGGGAAGGGCGTCCAACAGTTCAATAAACATGACGTGAAAGAGTTCGTATGGACCTTCTTTTAAGGAATCGCACGGCGCCCGCGAAAACGCCTCCCTCCCGAGGCACTTAAGAGGCAGCTAAAATCCCAGAGTCATTTGCGTCTTGGCGGAAGCAGGACATGGCGGGCGACGTTGAAAATTGAAAACTCCATTTTTCCCTTCTCTCTCCTTCCTATGATTATTCATCAACCGGCGTTGATGGAATTTCGCAATTTTGCAACGAGTCGAGAAGCTCAGAGATTTGGCAACGGCTTATGGACAGTGTTCTTGTCACACTTTTAATGCGCTATGTCTGTTTTAATTGCGATTTCAGGATTAGTTCGCTGGCTAATTGGCAAATGTTTGAAAGTGTGTTTCGCTCTGGGAATTTTCATATTAGAAAGGCGTTGATTGCAGAATACCTGTGTCGGAACAAGATTATTGCACCAGAAATGAAATTTACGAAGCTCTTATTAATTATTGAAAACTAAACTCTTTTATTCTATCTGGAATTAACGGACGAGAAATAAATTGAATTTCGTTTCTTTCTTTTGTTAAATTAATAATACCGAAAGTATGTCATAGCATAAATCGTAAAAGCAGGTGACATGTGTGATGAAAATGTTTGTTCGAAGCCTAAATAAAACAAGATTAAGGTGTTCCGAAGGTTTGAAAGCAATAATTATTGCCAGTAAAAAACGTTCGTTTGCTGAATGGTCTATTTGAAATGATAATGAAGATAAATTAAGATTCATATCATACAAAATAGTCTGAAATAAGAGTTTATATTTGTACGAAATATTTCTCTTGCACATAAAGCAAGTCTCTGTTTGCCGGTTAGCCTCAATAAACAACAACTTTGTTATTTTATTGGAAATTTTCTGTTTATCCAAAAGCCTACATTGCGGATGCAATTCTGAGACAACAAAATGTAACTTCCTTCGAAATTTTAAAAAGATCAGGGGCAAACAAGTGGGTATTTGAATACAGTTAAAAATATCCGTAAAAGTATTATTTTGTATGATGTTGACTTAACCTCAAAGAGCACATAGTTATGAATATTTTACACAGAAACGTCTTCTCTCAAACACATAGAAACACTTTCTAAGGAACTCCTTCGAACATTTACAAAGATTTTCGTTCGACACCCTAGCAAAGCCAATGGAACGTGCTACTATTAAATCAAATTGATGATTCATCTGCTGCTGATCAAGTTATCTTAACTGTAGCGAAAACCGTAACTAAAATGCAGAGACGATTTTCTTAAAAAAAACAAGAAAAATGTTTACTTATTTAATTTTTAATAGACAAAATTGTAACTCATAATTTATATTTTTAACGTTTTTCAATCTGCCGCTGTCTCTTTTGCTGTCACATTTTAGAACTCACACCAGTTGTGCTCAGATATTTTACAGGCAGTTGTCACCTATTCCGATGTGCATTTTGCATTAATTTGCATAAATGACGGATCCGCGACCAGCTGCCAGGTTCAGAACCTATGACCTTACAGTCTGATTGCTCTTTTAGCATTTCGGATTCTGTCCCGCTTTGCGCCGCTCCCGGTTAATTACGAATTAAATAGTGAACCGTGAGAGAACTCTCATATATTGAAACCCGACCCCCTCCTAATCCCACATTCATATGAAGGGAGAATAGAAGTGTAAATACTGGCTGAGTTGGCTGACGGCATCAACTGATGTAGCTCAGTACCTCTGACCGGTCGATCCTAGGGTTCGATTCTCGACGGTGGCAGGACTTTTGACACAAGCGGGAGAGCTATGTCTGGAGGAGAATTCTAGTGGTCTGCTGCTCTAATCGGTACGTGTCCGTGGTTTGTCCGATCAATATCAAACGAATCCTGGAGCGGTATCGTAACAAAAGGGTCACGAGCGCCCGCGTGATCTTTCCTTTCTCTTTTTGGCCTATCTTCACCTTTGCTTACTCGCACTTATCATCCACACACAATGCACCACCACAATGACTAGAGACTACTCGATACTTAAGTACTTGTCTCGGCTGGAGTGGTCCCCCTATGGTGGGAGATACCTGGTTGGGGAAAACCCGCAAACCTACGAGTAGGACGGCACCGTATCCCTTTCAATCCTCACCCCCAGCTCCCACGATGAAAACATGCAGTTTGCTTACGGGGTGAACGACCTTAGCAGTTGCCGCGAGCGGAAGCGCCAATCAATCTCGCCCGAAGTGTAGTAAGGAATGGCGCTGTCCGTGTTCGCCGCCGCCCGAAGGGATGGTCGCGAGCGCAGGGCTTCCGCGGAAAGGGTGCAGCAGGGGGGTGGCAGCGTCCAACGCGACCCAACACACAGCGAAACGGAACTTCAACGCGCGGCCAGACGTCACTATTGCTCTCGCGACAGGTCGGCGAAGAAAATAACATGTTCGGAAAACGAATTTAAACAAAATTAGATATCCTGCATGCACCCAATTCTACGTAGTACGGTGACCAGAAGAGTCGAATCCCCAAAAATTTATTAATACTCACTAATTTCTTTCAAAAATTTACGTAAAAATTACGTAAATGATTCGTAACGTACGTAAAAAATTCTCATCCTGTAAACATTTCATATAATAAAAAAGTTTTATTATTTTTTATTCAATTTTTATATTTTCTTCATTATTGCATTCAAACCTGAAGATGTGACAATACAAGTTTCAAAAAACGTTGTGGGGTCAATAACGGTCTCCTGTAGTCCACAGTGAATGCAACCCGTCAACCATCTATGTATTAACATCTAGATGTTGCAGGTTCCCTGCATGAAAATCCATTGGCGTTTGACTTACAAGTTCTTCAGAGCAGTCAAGTTAACGGTCGACGAAAATCACCATACTGAGTTTATCTCAGAACCAACATTGCCGATGACTGCAGCGTGTCTGACTGGGAGATCCTACAGTGCTTTTAACACTACCTACACAGATAGGTGGATTTTGTCCTCCCTAAACAATTAAATATTGAGGTACAGAATTTGAAATAGAGAATGCGAAGATTGGAAATGTCGCACCGCTTATATCATTGGTTAAGTAAGATTTTTCATTGTTCTGGTGTATGATTTCTTGATCACACTACATAAAGAGTTTCAAATAGAAAAAATAAGATACATTGCCAGATGAATATGTACGCCGACGGGGACCTCTGATTCTGATGCCGTGCTCCTACCCCAAGTGGAAAGTGAGATCCGGCGCCTTCCTATACGTCTTCTAGCGGAGTTTCCATCCAGGTATCTCCACCTGCCTGCGCTGCCCCACACGAGAAGAGTTGAACGCGTATGACTGCTCTGCCGACGTGGAAGCCGTTCCAAAGAGTACACGTACATACGCTCATGTTCCTGGTGGTCCTCGCCAACTGCCACGAGAAGTCCGGCGCCTTCCTATACGCCTTCTAGCGGAGTTTCCCATCCAGGTATCGCCGTCACTGGGGCACCGCCCAAACCATAAAGCTCTCAACTGCTTTTGCGTCACGGTAGCGCTACGTGTGCATGTATGTGGATACCTAGTCTGGACCCCTGTGTTGGGCAGCCGGGTCGATTTCGGGAATGCACGCTTGCCATCTGCAATTGAGAGGCGCGTAACTGGATCAATCCGCAGGCAGAGGTGTTCACTCTCGATGGACTAATACAATCAGTAATGGGAAACGCCTCACTTAACCACTATACAGGCATGGGGAATGTCGTATACCTGATCCGAGGTAAAGAGTCCACATATTTTAATCTCAAAATGAAATCGAACCCAGTCAAATGGAGACTGATCACAATCAAACAGGGATCAAACACTTTCAAACTGAGAAAAAAGTACGCATTTATAATGAAATTAAGCACATTTAACTTATGAATAAATACGAATATACCCTATATTACAGCAATGAAACATTCAGTAATCTTTTAGTTCGTTTAACAACTTAAAAATTATAAATAAATTCAATATTCCCATTTCCGTGATTTTAAGAGAACTACAGCAAAGTTTACAGAGATAGAACTAAACTTAGAATTTTTTTCAACAAAATGTTCCAATTATTTTTACAACACACAATTTTTACGTTTAGGTGCACTTCATGCTACTGAGGAACATAATATGATTTTAAAAAATCTAAAGTTAATAAATAGTGGAAAAAATATCTTCTTATGCCTGTGTCACCAATTTTCGAATTTTTTATAATTTTCCTATATGATTATCCTTCAAAGTTTTAACTTACTAAAATTAGAAGCTAATTTTAGTTTTCCTTGATAAAAAATCTTTAACCTTTCAATTTATTAAAGATTTTGAATATACAGGGTGAGTCACGTAACTTTAGCACCTCCTATAACTTTTGAACGGTTGAAGATATTGAAATGTAGTTTTCACGGAAGTGCATGAGAAAATAGGGCTAACTGATACGCGAGATATTTGAGGTAACTTTGTTTTTTCAAATGGAACTATACATACTGTGGAAGGGAGGCTTGTAACCACACTAACTGCTCCGCAGAGGCAAAGAGCGTGAACTGTTGTGAAAAACATCCATCAAACCATTCCACCAGTGCCCCATTTTCTTTAGAGAATGAGAGATCCAGAAGATCAGGGTCTCTGAGAAAGTTTCCTTTCCGGAGGCACGACACCGTTAACAGACGCGAAACCCGTGGACATGGCCCGAAGTTTCGCTGACACCGTGGGTTAACATAAGAAAGTAAATTATGAAACCGAAACGCCTAAAGCCTCCTCTGTGCGCGATGCTGCCTGCCAGGTGTCCTTTGATGACATTGGCAGAGATGCCTATCCCAAATCTCTTGCCTAGTCAGAAACAAAAATGGAAACCAAAAGCATAAATATTTCAATAAACACTCAAACGCATCCAGAGAAGCCGAGACCGACAGACCCTATTGCTAGATCTAGGTCGCCTGTCTCAAGGGACCGTGGTGTCTCAATACATGCGACCCTCTCTAGCAGTAGTCAAGATGACTCTGCAAAGAATGCGGACTCCGCTTGAACGAACCCATTTACTTTCCAACAGAGAAGGAAAAAGAAGAAAAAGAAACCCGATACATAACACACCCTAGAATCAAAAAGAAAACCTATGAACTAGAAACTATGGCTCTCCTCTCATGGAACTTAGATGGCTTTCGTACCCGTTTGGACGGATTAAAGTTAATTATGTCTACGCATAGACCCGTGGTTATCTGCCTGCAGGAAACACATGTCCGTTCTGAGCACTTCCTCTCTATACGCGGCTTTTTTTTTGCTACAGGGCGTAGACGATGGCCTCCGCGCCCATGTCGCCACTTTTATCACAGACTCTCTGGTATCTATAGAATCAGGCATACGAACCACTCTGCAGATATCTTGCGTTCGTGTCAATTTCCGAACTATTTCTGTTAGCATTTGCAACACATCATGCAATCTTGTTTTGCTTCTGGACATAAATGTAACTTCATTTTCTGTGCACGTCTTCTAGAATTCAGTGGGAAATACAATTATTCAAATTATCGTTTCCATGTTGTCGCGGCAGGAAGTAATAAGAGCCAAAATTTATTGCTTATTTATCCTTGAAAATAGATTTTAGTACATGGAGTTTTTTCTTCTTTCAAAATTCAAAATTTATTGCTATTTATCCTTGAAAATAGAATTTATTACAAGGTTTTTTGTTTTCTTTCTTTCAAAATTCAAAATTTATTGCTATTTATCCTTAAAAATATATTTTATTCCTTGGGAGTTGTTTTGTTTTTTCCCCCCTTTCAAAATTCAAAACTTTTTTGCTTTTTTATCCTTGAAAATATATTTTATTACGTGGGAGTTTTTGTTTTTTCTCCCCCTTTCAAAATTCAAAATTTAAGTAGTATATGACTTAGTGTAGGGATCACAGAATTTTGAAAATGTGCACACAATTCACTTTTCGCCATAGCACGTCATACGCAGTTTTTAACTGTTTTTGACGTACAATAAATAAAAAATAAATAAACAACCATCATGCATTATATCCCACCTGGACAAGTCGTGTCACAGAAAGAACAGTAAGATGTGCTCTCTCAGATGCCTGCACCTTTTCTTATTGTGGGGGTCTTCAATGCCCATAACCCTGCCTGTGATGACACAAGGTCGTGCACGAGAGGCAGGTTACTTGAAAATATTATAGATAACCAAAACTTCATTCTCCTAAATTCTGGCGAAAGCACACACTTTTCCGTAGCTGCTAACACTTCCTCCTCCGTGGACCTAGCTCTCTGTAGTCCCTCTGTTTCTACAATCTTCGCGTGGACTGTCCTTGGTGACCTGCATGGCAGTGACCATTTTCCCATTCGGGTCAACCTCGATATTCCCGATCTGAACGTTTCCCGCCCTCCTCGCTGCCTAATCCACCGAGCTGAGTGGGAAACATTCAAGAAGAATTACGAATATCAGAAAACTGCTCAAACGACATCGATGTTCTGGTTGCCCATTTTAATAATGCCGTCCTTCATGCGGCCTCATTTGCCATCCCGAAGTCGTCGGGCCATGCACGACACCCCCGCCTGTGCCCCGGTGAAACGCTGATTGTGCCACCGCGGTCCGTGATTGGAAGAGGGCATTGGCAAAACGTAGTAGGTTCCCAACTATGGAGAATTATAGCTAGAGCCAGACCGCATACGGGAAAGTAAGGCTGCGTCCTGGAGAGCCTACATCTCGTCACTCTTGCCGTTCATCCCCTAAACTAGTGTGGAGAAAGGTCCAACAGATCGGCGGAAGACTCCCTTCGCCGTCTATCTCAGGGCTTATGATATATTTATTTATTTATTTATTTTACGTCGAGAAACAGTTAAAACTGCGTATGACGTGCTATGGGAAAAGTGAATTGTGTGACATTTTCAAAATTCTGTGATCCCTACACTTACTCATATACTACTTAAATCTTGAATTTTGAAAGGAAAAAATAACAAAAACTTCCATGCAATAAAATCTATGTTCAAGGATAAACAAGCAATAAATTTTGAATTTTGAAATTTTGAAAGGGAGAAAAAACAAACAAAAAAACTCCCATGTAATAAAATCTATTTTCAAGGATAAATAAGCAATAAATTTTGAATTTTGAAAGGGAGAAAAAACAAACAAAAAAACTCCCATGTAATAAAATCTATTTTCAAGGATAAATAAGCAATAAATTTTGAATTTTGAAAGGGAAAAAAACAAAAAAAAAACTCCCATGTAATAAAATCTATTAATTTTGGCTCTTATTACTTCCTGCCGACAACAAGGAAACGATAATTTGAATCATTGTATTTCCTGAATACTAGAAGACGTCACAGAAAATGAAGTTACATTTATGTCCAGAAGTTAAAACAAAGGCCATCTCAGCATTTGCTCAATGGATCAGGAAACTGGACGAAAAACCTGATCGAGATGGGGTCATTGACCCGGAAACTGTAATACAATAGTTGTTACAGGTTGTTTATACTCATTTATACAGTCCAAATGGTAAATAATGCATTATGTATCATTGTTAAAATTAATGTTACTTTTCTTGTTATGCTCAGTATAGTCTCTAATTGTATAGAAACAGTTATGCAGCAGAAACGATTTCACTTGGGATTTAAACTTTTCTATTGAATTTAATCGTTTAATGTCATCTGGCAACGTGTTGTAAAATAATGTACATGTATTGTATGTGAATTTTTTGTAATGAGCTGTTGATACTGTCACCTGATGAATATGATTCTACGTCGAGTGTTATAGTAATAGACTTGCATTTTCTGAAAAATATTCCCGCCCTTGAGCAAGTCATTTTTACAAAACCACTGATTCGTAAATAAAAGACACGGTAATGGTAGAATTCCTAGATTAATGAAGAGAGGCTTACATGAATCACGTGGGTGGATTTGGTTATTCGTACAATTCGTTTTTGTAATCTAAAAGTCTGGAGCTATAAGATGTATTTCCCAGAATATTATGCCATATCTCAGGCGGAATGAACATTCGCAAGTATACACAACGAGCAGTATGAAGGCTGACTGAATTTGCAAGAATTCTGAACGCGTAGCATAAGAACTTAATTGTGTGTTCAATTCATTTAAATGGACGTTCCATTTAGGTTTGACTGAATTGAGAGACCTAAAAATTTTGTTGCCTTAACATCAGTCAATGGTACACTGTTCATTTTCAATGGAGCACAGAATTGTTTATTTGAAATGGAAAACTGCATTAAAACCGTTTTCTTTTCGTTTACTATTAATTTGTTATTTCGGAACCAATTTGAAACATCTGATATTGTACTATTTACTGTTTCTTTATTGCAAAGGATGTTCGTATCATCTGCAAAGAGAACCGTTCTTCCGTTTTGAATCGTCGAGGCATATCGTTTACGTAAAGTAGGAACAGAATAGGGCCTAAAATCGATCCTTGAGGAACTCCACATGCAACGGGCAAAGAGTCGGAAAGGTGCGTACGTAATGTTCCATCATTCCAGTAAGGTATTTCAACTCTCTGAGATCGTTGTTTAAGGTACGAACATAACCAATCTAGAGCAATACCACGAATTCCATATGAAGGTAATTTGGAAAGCAAAATGTCATGATCAATGACGTCAAAAGCTTTTGAAGGATCTAAAATAATCCAATAGGTGCCTCGTTTTGATCTAATGATGAGGCGACATCTTTAAGAAAAGAAAATATAGCTGTTTCCGTTGATTTTGATTTTCTAAATCCATGTTGGCAATCTGAAAGCGCGTCGTGTTTAGTGAAGGTTTCCATTCGTACGTAAAAAGTCTCTCTAATATTTTTGAAAAACTGATAGAAGAGAAATGGGCCGATAATTTTGAATTTCATTTTGTTGCCTTTTTGAAAAGCGGCTTAATTTAGCTGTTTTGAAAATATCTGAAACGTTCAGTGCATAAAGATGCATTAAATATGTGAGTTAACGGATGTATAATGGCATACGCACAAGTCTTTAACAAAGAATCCGGAATTCATCTAAACCGGACGAATATTTATTTTTAGTTTACTGATTATTTTAAGAATTTCATAGGAAGAAGTTTCGAAACGAACATTGTGTCTAATATTTTGAGTGAACTGTCTGTTTTGAATTTTGTGCCTGTAGACCCTTAGTGAGATCGGCAGCAATTCTCGAAAAGTATTGGTTAAAGAGATTAGCCACTGTTGTGGATCGTTCACATTTATATCGTTATATTTTAAAACAACATTCTCTACAGGTTTTCTAGTTGAGTTGGTAGTATTATTTATTATATTCCACTTGCTTTAGTTTTATTACTTGAGTTCAAAATATACCTGATCGTTTTTCATGATTTTAGCCTGTCTTATGACTTTTCGTAACAATGTTTTGTATTTTTTAAAGTAGATAAGGAAATCTTGAGATACGTCATGACGTTTAGAAATAAAGTAGAGAGTACGTTTATTTTTTACACATGTTCGAATTCCTTTTGTGATCCAAGTATTACTTTTCGTGAAATGTTTAATTTCTCTTTTTAATAGAAAGCATGCGTTAAAGAGAAATGAAAGCTTTGAGAAAATAAATTATATTTTTCATTCGTGTCAATAGCGTTATAAACTGCCTCCATGATTCTTTCAGCAAGTAGTCCGTAAATAACTTTATGTTAACTGCTAGTAAATGCTCTGCACATGCGTGTTTTATTTATTGTGTCAGTATTCATGTTATTAGTAATTGTAAGAATTTGTGCATCATGGTCACTGTAACCTAGATTATTCGTTATTATTTCATATCTAGTTGTGGTTTTGTTAATTATAATTTGATCTATTGCTGTTTGTGATTTAAAAGTATTCCGTGTAGGTACGTTCACTGTAATATCTAAATTAAAAGAATGAATTAAATTGAGAAACTGCTCTTTTCGTGGATTCGCTCAGAAAATCAATATTGAAATCTCCACATACAACAATGGATTTAAAAGAGAGATTACTAATTTTGTTCAGAGTTATCTCTAGATTTTCTGAAATTGAAATAATCTAAAGCTTGCTTTGTTGGAGGTCTGTAGATGCAAAGTAAGATAATTTTGAGGTAGTAAGATGTACAACTGTTATTTCAAAACTTTTGAACTGCATATAAATTGAACTCTGACAAGAAGGTAGAATCAATATTATTTCTTACATAAATACAGAACCTCCGTAACAGGGCCTTTATTTGATTCCTTGCTCTACAATATGATCCTGCAAGGTAAAAACTAGGAATTTGGAGTGTGTTTAGATCTTATGAGATAACCAATGTTCTGTAAAGCAAGAACATCTATTTGACTGAGATCACACTCTAATGCTGCCTCGATAAATTCAATTTTATTTGAAAGAGATTGTACATTTTGATGCATTATTTGAATCTTTTGCATGTACCTACAGGATGCCTTTCTGCTGCATCTGTCTGTAGTTACTATTTATTTATCTCATTTTACTCGAGTGCGTGGTCGAAGGAAGCATCGTGTCCCAGCAGTGTTAGGAGGTGAGGAAGGGGGTTACAGATGTAGGGAATGAATAATGGAGAGGTAGTACAAGGATTAGGTTCAGGATAAGGTAATTGGGTCCACAGGGTTCCGGAGGATGGAAGAGAACTAGGAGATGTAGGTGGGGATGAATCTTGGATAGGATACTGCTGAGGTGTAAGGATGTGTTTGCAGTTCTGCTACTGAGTGCATGTTTTCCGACAAGGTTCAAGTGAAGACCATGCCGGGTGAAAGTGTTTTCTGAGAAAGTTAAGCTCAAATAATTTAACATGTGTGCCTCTCAGATGCAGTTTTATTTTGTTGTTGTGTCTAATTTCTTTGCACAGTGTTGGTTTGTTGTACCAGAAGGGCAGTCGAGATTACAATGTTCGTGTTTTGGGCGGCAGTTGTAGTTTGTCAACATGTTGCTCAGGTGTAAGTGACCACCCAAATTGATGTCATTCTGCCCTCCTATGATGATGACTGTATCCCGTTTGGTGAGAGTTTTGTGTGGGTGTCCAATTCACTGATCACGTCGGCAAACCTCCGTTAGGTTTAAACACACACATGACAGAGAAATTGGATGGGAGTTTCCCTGAGCAGGAGGAGATTTGTCGCCCATGGCTATCTGCTAAAATTAGTACCTTTTGGTGGGCTCAGTAGGAATGTCCTTGTTTACTTATGGGCCAGGTTGCGCAACCTCTACGTGTCTTTGTTTCTTTGCGCTTGCTAGCCGGTTTGCGTCGGTTGTGGGTGGACGTGTCGATGATGGAGGGTAGTGAGGATTGGGAAGGCATGGAAAATCATTGTCATAATCTAACACAGCAAATCTGTTTTTGAGTCATGATTGGTTGTGATGCTTGTGTTTTTGTTTTCGCGATGGACGGTTGAAAGTTTCTGCGGTGTTGCCTATGTTGTCCAACCGTCTGAGTTTGAACGACTCTTCGAGCCTTCGGATATGTTCATCTAAATTATTGTTTACGTGTGTGAAGGCTTTCAGAAGGTCGGCTTTGAGAGTGTACAGAGTAGAAAGTGTATGAATAGTAGCATGTCACGAATGCGTATCAAATGCGTGGCAAATATGAGATTAAATAAATAGATGAGAAATCAGATTATTGTCAAAAATGTTTCCTAAATTATCTTTTTAATTTAGTGTATTAAATTATTTAAGTTACGTATTTATTTAAAAATAAAAGAAATGTGATTCTAATTAGTATTTAAATGTTATTGGTTAATGAGTAGAGTTGAGTGTGTTTCGTTAATAGATCTAAGCTGCAAACTAATAATTACAATTAGATTACTATACTTTACCTCTTTAAGGCCACAAAAATTCACCACTTTTGATATTCGTGAATTTGAAATCACAAGTTCAAAATTTCCGTTACTAATATAATATATGATATATCATTTATCATAATATAATATTATGATAAATGCAATCTCTAACCTCTCCACAAGAAATTGCCTCTCACTACAAACTCATCTCCAGCTCCGTACACTGTCCTTCTGGCTTTCAAAAAACGAAAAGAAAAATGGAAAATTGTAAATTAGACTTCTGGAGTCGCGTGGAGGAAGATTACAATGTCTTTTTCTCCAGGGACGAACTCTCCTGTGCCCTTGTTTGTGCGAAAGATTCTGCTCCAGAACCAGACCAGATACGTAACAAATGTTGAAACACCTACCTGAAAACGCTCGTTCCTTTCTCCTCAGCATTTTCAACAAGATTTGGGCTGAACATGCAGTACCAAGGATTTAGCGTGAGGCCATTGTTCTCCCAATCCCTAAAGAAGGAAAGGACAGAACAACCCCTCGTGCCCAATCTCACTACAACCTGTGTGGCAAGCTTTAGAGCGAATGGTAAACACGTCTGGTCTGGCTCCTAGAACAAAAGAACCTATTTATACCTCTCCAATGTGGCTTCAGGAAGCACATGTCAACCATGGACCACTTAGTCACCCTTGCTACGCAGATTTCCACTTCTTTCGTGCTACGTCAGCACCTGGTAGCGATTTTCTTCGATATAGAGAAAGCGTGTGACACCACCTGGAGGTACGGTATTCTTCGCACCTTGCATACTTGGGGACTTAGGGGACGGCTCCCTTTGTTTCTAGTAAGTTTTCTTTCATCAAGATCTTTCCGCATCCACCTTGGCGACGTGTTATCCTCTAGTCACCAGTTAGAAAACGTGTTCCCCAGGGATAGATTTTGAGCGTCACTCTGTTTGCCATTGCTATCAATAGTATTGCATCAGATATCCGGGAGCGTGTGAAGGCATCACTGTTCGTTGACTTTGCAATTTTCTTCTCCTCCAAGAGCGTGCAAGTTATTGAGAGGCACTACAACGTGTGCTCAACAAACTGTAGGAATGGAGCGATTTCTCTACCTCAAAAACCACTTGCATGCACTTTTGCAGAATCCATCACCTCCATAATCACCCTGACCTTTTCCTTGGAGGACAGCAGCTTCCATTCGTTGAATCCACAACCTTCCTTGGGCTCACATTCGACAAGAGCCTAACCTGGCGAAAACACATCCGTAAACTACAGGGTCTGATGTATCTCCTATGCCACCTATGAATCTCCTTCGCGCTCTTACTGGTAGCTCTTGGGGTGCAGACCGTGTTTGTCTTTTGCATTTGTATCTATACAAGAGTTCTAACTATCATCCGCCCTATCTTGGATTACGGATGCATAGTGTATGGGTCAGCGTCTCCATCAGCCGTCGGCCATTAAATACCATACATAATGCAACCATACATAAGCCATTACACAACCATACATAAGCATTAGTACAGGCGCCTACCGCACGAGTCTCATCGAATGCCTCTTGCCCGTCGCTGGAGAACCATCTCTGAGCCGAAGGCGGGGTATTCTGAGTGCCTCATATGGCGCGAAATTATCCCATGATGATACTCCCTCGCGCCAAGTACTCCTCCATCCAACCCACTTCTCTTCATATGCACTTAGACCATCGTTACCCATCCCCTGGGAGTCCGTCTCCGTATGCTCTTGCAGAAGCTTCATATAAAACTACCCAACCTGTGAACCCCCCCCCCCCCGAAACCTTGTTTCCCCTTGGAAACTACACCGGTCGATAATAGATCTTAGACTGTCTAACCTTCCTAAAACTCCCCCCAGTACATTCTTATCGGAATTTGAGGCGATAAAATCTACGTATCCTGGCCATTTCTTCATTTACACCGATGGCTCTCTCAAAACGGCAAAGTCGGATGTGCCTTCTACTGCAGTAGAGCCACGCAAGGTTTTCGATTAGACTCGTCGTGCAGCGTGTATACCCCAGAGAAGTATGCGCTCTTGGAGGCACTTAAATTTGCTGAATCGATGTCATTAAAGAAAGTAGTGATCTGCAGTGATTCCAAAAGCTCTCTTGAATCCACCTCCTCCTTCTCGTCTTGTGACACACTGACAATGACCATTCAACACCAAATCCATCATATATTGGTCCGCCACTACATTTTAGTATTTTCTTGAGTCCCTGGACACGTGGAGGAAAGGAAAGGAAAGGACACGAAGAGGAAATGAAATATCTGACCAGGCGGCAAAGTCTGCCTTGAAGAAAAGAGAATTAGACATCTTCACACTCCCCACGGAAGACACTAAGCTCTTTATAAAACGTTCTATCCGCAGTGAATGTCAAACAGAGTGGCATAACTCAGATTTTAAGCTCACGAGAATCAAGGATTCCATAAATCTTTGGTCTTCCTCATCTCGTGATGCTCGGCGAGAGGATCATTTTAACACGCCTCCGGATAGGCCATTGCCATTTCTTCTGGTTATCTCCTCCGGGGACTCACCCTATATGCGAATACTGCAAAATCGATCTTACCGTGAAGCATGTTCTCTTACACTGTGTTAAGATAAGAGAGAACCGTCGAAGGCATAACCTTGCTAGCTCCCTAGCGGAGATTCTTATAAATGACGAATATTCTCTCTGCAAGCATTTTGGCTTTTTGCGAGAGACTGGCGTGTACAGCCTTGAGAAGATGATAATGCCAATTATTGGCTTTTAGCCCGAGATTTTAAAAAAACTATTTGGCATTTTTCTGCCAAACCCTTTTATTACGATACGTTCCTTTTCAGTTTTACTTTGCTTTCTATTTAAATATTTTAATTTTTTTTGTTAACTTGGCACTGCAATATTGTGCACTGGTCTTAAAATAATTTGACACGGGCGCAAATGACCTTAGCCGTTGAAGCGCCCTTAAACTCAATCAACCAATCAATCACAAATTCGATTTTTGTTAAATTCTAGGAATTTTTGGAAATTGCAACAGAAAATCATTCCACAACTTCGACTATAATATTAAAAATACCTTCGAGTACAATATTGAGATTTTTCTTCTGAATAAATTCTTCTTCCAATTTAACCTTTAAATGCGGCCACGTTTTTTTTAAATATGAGTTTATTTCGCATAATATTGTGGAAGTAACCGTAAGTATAAAAACCAGATTTCATCAACAATGGTTCCAATTTTTTTCACTTTTATGATTGATGTAAGTATGTATATAAAAAGACACACGTTTTCTGAGCATTGAACTCTCCGAATTTTCCAAAATAGCAAACGCAACCAATAATGCGAGAACGTATGTGCTATTGTAGAACCACTACTTTCTTGTACCAATTACTACGCACCTACTAAGGTGAAGAGCTTTGCGTTGGTAAAGAGGTTCCCTGATACATGAGCGGTCAGTAGAAAATGGATTTAGTGGAAACCATCATAGTCTTCAAAGTGTGATGTGGGGATTGCCAGTAGCGCTTGTTCAGAGCTGCGTCAAAAGCGTTCCTACGCCGTGGAACCGAGGTACAGGTCGTATTGTTAGGCCGCAAATATACTGACGAACTAAATGTGTTGGATTTAACGAGCGGAGCACGGCACGCAATTGCAACGACTCGTTTTCATAAACGACCGCATTTTGGAAAATTAACTTCGTTTGATTATTCGCACGCGACTGGTTAATGAGATGACGTGGGGGTGGAGTTCCCCTTGGTGTTGCCCACCTCGTAGCACCCCCTTCCTGGTTTCAATTCAACGCCCCGTGCCCGCATCCCTCCGCTTTCTGCAGGCTCCGCAGTCCATCGAATCCTCGGCCTCCGCCCACGATTTCCGTTCCTGCTACCGCTCCCGGTTCTCAACCACGCTTCCCGGTCCCTCTCTCCGAACCTGACTCACGTTCCAACTTCCAGATCCCATTCCCGATCCTGATTCACGATTCTGCTTACATTTCCGCTTCCAGTTCCCGCTTCTGGTCCCGATTCAGGTTTCTGCCTTTCTCCCCTTGCCTCCCCTTCCCTCTTGCTTCCCACTTCCATTCCCTCTTACGTTCCCTCTTCACATTCCCTCTTCACGTTCCCTCTTGCCATTCCCTCTTCACATTCCCTCTTCACATTGCCCCCTTCCCGTTCGCGCTTACAATCCCTTTCAATTCACCCTTCCCATTCCGGATTCTCAATAGTTCTTCCCGTTCCCGTCTCGCTATCCTGCGCTCACGTATCTGCTCCACGTTCTCGCTTCACGTTCTCGCTCACCGTTCGCGCCTTTAGCCCTCCCTCCACATCCTCGCGCCGTCCCCACTGATTCTGCTCCTTCCCCTCTGCTTTTCGTCGGCACTTCCTTCTCTTCTTTTTCCCTTTCCCGCCTTTCTCCTCCCTTTTTTTCCACTTGCTATCCCCTCTTTATTAACTGTTTCTTCCTCCGCTTCCTCCTCCCTTCCCAGTACTTCACCTTCAACATCAATTCCCTCTCTGTTCGTGTCTTTTCCCACTTCCCTTTTCTACCCTCAATCCCCTCCACCCCGTCCCGGCTCTTCCCCACTCAGCGACCGCTGCGCTCAGTTGGATCAGCGGCCCGCGTGCTCCGTGTTTATTTAATCCTCACTGGCCGCTCAAAGCACTTACCACATGCAGAAACAAGGGCTCAAGCTGACTCGCCTGGTGGCGGGAACTTAAAGGCGAGGGGCTGTAGCCCGGGCAGAGGGTGGGAGAAGAACGATTGCTCCAGGCGAGGGGTGGGGGAAGAATAATGCGGATTCCGCCGAGGCGATGCCGCTTCTGCAGAAGGGTCTTAATTATCTCTTAATTGCGCAATTATTATTAATTGTTATTTAGTGTTAATGTAAATGTTGATTAAAAAGCCATTTCTGTCTTCTCTATACGCAACACACTAAGAAAAGATGACTGTTTTTACTGTTTATGAGATAAAATCGAGAAAAGGCCTGTGAATAATAAAAATAATTATTATTATTTTTATTGTGGAAAATATTATTATTATTATTATTATTATTATTATTATTATTATTATTATTATTATTATTTCGACAAATGCGTACACTGTCAATTAAACAAAACGTTTGTAAAAATAAATACAGACGAATAAAAAATAAATAATACAAATAAACAAACAAAATAAAATAAAATAAAAACACAATTAGACAAGTACGAAAAATTGATAAAATGTGTCCATGCTCCAGGGAAGTGTCTTTAGCACTCCTTCGGATAAATTAATTCAGTCAACGATGGCCCTATTCACAAAGCTAAATTTATCTCTATTTGTCCTTTATTTTCTGCATTTTATTTTGTGTGAATGGTTGCCTCTACTTGTGAAGCAGCGCTTTTCCAAACCTTGGCTGTTGGCTTTTGGTGTGTGCTACGCTGGTTAGGAAATTAAAGCATGGTCCTCCCACAAAGATGTTTAAAACTAAACAATGTATAAATTCCTAGATAATGATATAAACAGAAGAACTTACAACCAGCAACACACATTGCCGTCTTGCTTTATCAGAAACCAATGCGTCCTAGGCTCATAAAATCAGATTTGACACAGAGTGGACAGTAGTTATGTGTCTTAATCCGTATCGTGAAAATTAACTCTTTTTGATATACTGTTATGCTTTTATACGTCTTTTACGTTTCATAAAACATATTGTGTGCTATAGGATCACTTTTTTTCGAAAATTGTTTTACTTGCCATCTGTGGGAAATACCGTGTACTAATGTAACTTATACGGCCTTCACCTTTTGTACACAGTAAAATTTCTTTAAACGAATTTTGTGAAACGTTCACAAAACGCCTTACATAAAGTTTCATGAAACATACTGTTTGGTAAAGGATCACTTCTTTTTTCGAAAATTGTTTGGACTGCCATCTGCAGTAAATACTGTGAACTAACCAAACTGAACCAGCTTTTCGTCTTGCGTTACGATTATAACACAGCGGTCGTTGACAATATAATACAATCTAATACACATCTGCAATCGCGCTTCCATCGACCATTTACAATCATCAATAGAGCCGGGAAGTGCAGGCATTTATTTTTCGTAAAATAGAAGGGCAGAAAGGAATTTATTCTGTCCAAAGAAGGGATGTAAAAAGCCATGTAAAAAATGAAAAATGAACATTTAAAAGAAATTGTTGTAAAGAACGAATAATTCAAATTATTCACATTTCTATTCTTCCTGTACAGTACCCCCAAATTTTAAAAAATGTTTTTCAAAATCTCAAAGCTTTAACTAGAGCCAGAGGGACAGGGGTCTTTTCAGTGTAGAAAAGATCGTACGTTTGGTTTAGGGGCTTCTAGTGTTCACAGAAGGACGGGCAGACGCAGAGACGGACAGATGGTCGGACGGACGGACGGACGTTTTGAAAAAACACTTTTTCGGTATCAGGTGATCCCAAAACGTGTATTTTCGTGTAAATCTGTGTACGTGTAAATCTCGAAATCAATTTTCCGCAGCATTACATAACTTTCTCTATACTACGTACATTACTCCAAATATACGTACGTATACGAGAAAGTAACCAAGGATGCTACAGAATGACACACACTTTCTTGCACCAAATTTTTCTAATTTTCTTGGTGTGGTCTGGCTTTAAGGTCGTGCTCCATTCTCAGGCCAGCTGCCATCTATCGTTGCCTCAAGTACATTTTTTTTGACAATTTCTCAATTTTTTGCTTTCCTAAAAGTACAACTGAATCATTAATTCAAGAATATTAAAGAAGATTAAATCTCATTCTCAATAGAAGTTATCATTGAAAAATTCGTAGTCGTTTTTAAGAAAATGGCGATTAAGCATTATTGTAACTGCGTAAACTGTAAATGCGAAATTTAAGCTCTTTTTACAGTAATCCATTGAGTTTTCTAAGATGTTCATTTGAATTTATTTTAGGGCTTCCACTCACAAAAAAGATGGAAATGCGCATATTAATGACATTGGAGGTATTTCAAGAAAATTCATATTTGTAATCTTAAAAACATGAATACACCAAAATAAAATTTACACATAAAAGCAGTGCAATTAGCACTATCTCTTGGAAAATTTTCCAGAAAAAAGTTTGAGCCATTTTCTCAAAAATGGCGTTTGAGCGTTTCTGAAAATGCGGGATTTTGTGCTCACTTCTACAGAAAACTGTTGAGTTTTTGAGAAATGTTATTTGACTTTATTTAAAGTACATGTTCTCATAAATATAATAATCTGAAGAAATCGTTTCTAGTGTAAATGTTTCCTACGTGAGAGATAAGTCAAAACGTGAGAGATAAGTCATCTTTGTAATTTTCGAAATAACAAAAGAATACAACAATATGGCGTTTATGTCATGGCATATAGTTTATTTTGCACTAACCTTACCAAAAAGTTAAAGAAAAAATTTGGTGCCTTTTTGAGAAAATATTGTTTTGGTTATTTTTTTAAATTGCAAATATTGCACTCGCTATTTCACGAAAACTACTAAAATGTTCAAAAAATCTACATGACTTGAATTGAAAGAACTATTTAAGCACAAAAAATTTCATATGAAGGAAAAATCCATGTCTTTAATTTTGTAGTTGTAGGAAAAAATTCAAACATTTGCAATTTTCAAAAATTCAGAGTTAACCGTGAACTTCTCAGTTATGCCATCTTCATAAGTTTTTGTTGCTATTATCTTACAAGAAATTTAAAGAAAAAATTTGGAGCCGTTTTGAGAAAATTTTGAAAATGTCCATGGACGTCATGTAAAATACCCTCAAATTTTAAAGAATGTTTTTCAAAATTTCAAACCTTCAACTAGAGGCAGATCGACATAGGTTTATTCAAATTGTAAAAGATCGTACGGGTGGTTTAACCGCTAGTAGTGTTCACAGATGTACGGGCGGACAGACGAACACACGGAGAGACGTACAGACAGACAGACTGACGGGCATACATTTTGCTTCCAATTGCTTTTTCAGCATCAAGGACGCACAAAATAGGATTTCTGGCTACACCACGTGTTAGAGGATTTTTTCTTTTAATTTAGCATCTGGTTTAATGCACTTTTTCGCCACCAGACCCTGGCAATGTATTTTCCGCCAAAAATCTGCCGTTTGTTGGCGCAGCATTACATAACTTTCTCTATACTACGTATATTACTCCGTATATACGTAAGTATACGAGATAGTAAAAATAATGTATGACATACGCACTCAATGTGATTTTATTTTGTTCTTAGTATTGCACCACTCGGCCTGACGGCCACTTGTCGCAAAATTTCTTACTTTTAAAATAAAATGTCATTTTTACCACGTATCATAAATAACTATTTCACACTATTTCTAATACTAAAAAGTAAGGAGATTATGGCAGCAGCTGGTGGTCGCCCATGTAGTTGAGAGAGAATATTTTGTGAAAATTCGAATAATACGTATTCTGAGAAAATAATTCGTATGAGTTGATGTAGGAAGTAATTCATTAGACGAACGTTACGCATAATATGAAGTTTAAGCTCACAAACATACTAATGTTAATAATATATCATTTGATAATAGTCAACATTCTTCCATTCTTAATACACTGATAACTAGTGGAGCTGCAATAACATATAGGATTTTGCATTTTGAATAACGGTAATGTAATATTATAATTTTGCATTTCCTACACTAGAACACTTTGTCCAACACTTGAAGTCCAACCCAATTCAAATTAAGCGCCAGCAGTACAACTTTTGCAATTATTTCATCATTCAGGAAAAAGCCATCATTTCTTAGTTCTAAAATAGAACCATACATCACAACTGTTATGAAATTCGCTCAATCGCGTTGTAAAACAAGATACTTGCGCACAATCTTGCTTTGATTCCATCTAAGTGAGTTTCAAATGTTTGAATGATTTCACCATAATTAGATACCAGGACATTTTAAAGGAAAATAATTCTATAAATTAAACACTCAGACCTGAAGGTATTTGTCTTATGAATGCATGAAAATAAGGTTACAAATCTGACGCCGTTTAGCACTTAAATATTACATCTCAAACAATAGAAACGTTTGTATGAAATCATTATTTAAAGCAAATAAATGATCACAAATTCAACTATACCTGATTACAGTAAGATGCATTATCGCCCAATTATGATAATTCTTTGAAATTCATACCGTCATGTCATGGCGTTGTCATAAAATAAAAAAATAAAAAATAAATAAATAAATAAATAAATAAATAAATAAATAAATAAATAAATAAATAAATAAATAAATAAATAAATAAATAAATAAATAAATAAATAAATAAATAAATAAATAAATAAATAAATAAATAAATAAATAAATAAATAAATAAATAAATAAATAAATAAATAAATAAATAAATAAATAAATAAATAAATAAATAAATAAATAAATAAATAAATAAATAAATAAATAAATAAATAAATAAATAAATAAATAAATAAATAAATAAAATGTCTTTATTGGTGGTTAGGTACAGGTCATTTAGCCTGCTCTTCCGCCTGACCACTTTCAGAATTTATATTACAATAGTACTTAATAAAGGAAGTCATTCAATGAAAAATACGCACACAATTTGGATGAAGACTTTCATTTATTTATTTTATTTATTTATTTATTTTACGTCAAAAAACAGTTAAAAACCGCGTATGACGTGCTATGGGGAAAAGTGAATTGTGTGCACATTTTCAAAATTCTGTGATTCCTACACTAAGTCATATACTACTTAAATTTTGAATTTTTGAAAGGGAGAAAAAAAACTTTTATGTAATAAAATCTATTTTCAAGGATAAACAAGCAATAAATTTTGAATTTTGAAAGGGAGAAAAACAACAAAAACTCCCATGTAATAAAATCTATTTTCATAAATAAGCAATAAATTTTGAATTTTGAAAGGAAGAAAAAAGAAACAAAAAAATTCCCATGTAATAAAATCTATTTTCCAAGATAAATAAGCAATAAAGTTTGTCTCTTATTACTTCCTGCCGCGACAACATGGAAACGATAATTTTAATAATTGTATTTCCCACTGAATTCTAGAAGACGTGCACAGAAAACAAAGTTACATTTATGTCCAGAAGCAAAACAAGGGGCCATCTCAGCATTTGCTCAATGGATCAGGGAAACTGGACGAAAAACCTGATCGAGATGAGGGTCATTGACCCGGAAGCTGTAGTACAATAGTTGTTACAGGTTGTTTATACTCATTTATACAGTCCAAATGGTAAATAATGCATTATGTATCATTGTTAAAATTAATGTTACTTTTCTTGTGATGCTCAGTATAGTCTCTAATTGTATAGAAACAGTTATGCAGCAGAAACGATTTCACTTGGGATTTAAACTTTTCTATTGCATTTAATCGTTTAATGTCATCTGGCAAAGTGTAAAATAATGTACATGTATTGTATGTGATTTTTTTGTAATGAGCTGTTGATACTGTCACTGCTGGCAAAGTGTAAAATAATGGTAGAATTCCCAGATTAATGAAGAGCGTCTCACATGAATCACGTGGGTGGGATTTGGTTATTATTCGTACAATTCGTTTTTGTAATCTAAAAGTCTGGGAGCGATAAGATGTATTTCCCAGAATATTATGCCATATCTCAGGCGGAATGAACATTCAGAAGTATACACAACGAGCAGTATGAAGGCTGACTGAATTTGCAAGAATTCTGAACGCGTAGCATAATGAACGTAATGTTGTGTTCAATTCAGTTAAATGGACGTTCCATTTAAGGTTTGACTGAATTGAGAGACCTAAAAACTTTGTTGCCTTAACATAAGTCAATGGTACACTGTTAATTTTCAATGGAGCACAGAATTGTTTATTTGAAATGGAAAACTGCATTAAAACCGTTTTCTTTTCGTTTACTATTAATTTGTTATTTCGGAACCAATTTGAAACATCTGATATTGTACTATTTACGGTTTCTTTATTGCAAAGGATGTTCGTATCATCCGCAAAGAGAACCGTTCTTCCGTTTCAAATCGTCGAGGGCTTATCGTTGACGTAAAGTAGGAACAGAATAGGGCCTAAAATCGATCCTTGATCCTAGGGCCTAAAATCGATCCACATGCAACGGGCAAAGAGTCGGAAAGGTGCGTACGTAATGTTCCATCATTCCAGTAAGGTATTTCAACTCTCTGAGATCGTTGTTTAAGGTACGAACATAACCAATCTAGAGCAATACCACGAATTCCATATGAAGGTAATTTGGAAAGTAAAATGGCATGATCAATGACGTCAAAAGCTTTTGAGAGATCTAAAAATAATCCAATAGGTGCCTCGTTTTGATCCAATGATGAGGCGACATCTTTAAGAAAAGAAAATATAGCTGTTTCCGTTGATTTTGATTTTCTAAATCCATGTTGGCAATCTGAAAGCGCGTCGTGTTTAGTGAAAGGTTTCCATTCGTACGTAAAAAGTCTCTCTAATATTTTTGAAAAAACTGATAGAAGAGAAATGGGTCGATATTTTTGAATTTCATCTTTGTTGCCTTTTTTGAAAAGCGGCTTAATTTTAGCTGTTTTGAAAATATCTGGAAACGTTCCAGTGCATAAAGATGCATTAAATATGTGAGATAACGGGTGTATAATGGCATACGCACAAGTCTTTAACAAAGAATCCGGGAATTCATCTAAACCGGACGAATATTTACTTTTTAGTTTACCGATTATTTTGAGAATTTCATAGGAAGAAGTTTCGGAAACGAACATTGTGTCTAAAATTTTGGGTGAACTGTCTGTTTTTGAATTTTGTGCCTGAAGCCCCTTAGTGAGATCGGCAGCAATTCTCGAAAAGTATTGGTTAAAGAGACTAGTCACTGTTGCCGGATCGTTCACATTTATATTGTTATATTTTAAAACAACATTCTCTACGGGTTTTCTAGTTGATTTGGTAGTATTTTTATTATATTCCACATTGCTTTTGTTTTATTATTTGAGTTCAAAATATCCTGATCGTTTTCATGACTTTAGCCTGTCTTATGACTTTTCGTAACAATGTTTTGTATTTTTAAAATAGATAAGGAAATCTTGAGATACTTCATGACGTTTAGAAATAAAGTAGAGTACGTTTATTTTTTACACGATGTTCTAATTCCTTTTGTGATCCAAGTATTACTTTTTCGTGAAATGTTTAATTTTCTCTTTTTAATAGGAAAGCATGCGTTAAAGAGAAATGAAAGCTTTGAAAAAAATAAATTATATTTTTCATTTGTGTCAATAGCGTTATAAACTGCGTCCCATGATTCTTTCAGCAAGTAGTCCGTAAATAACTATATTAACTGTAGTAAATGCTCTGCACATGCGTGTTTTATTTATTGTGTCAGTATTCATGTTATTAGTAATTGTAAGAATTTGTACATCGTGGTCACTGTAACCTAGATTATTCGTTATTATTTCATATCTAGTTGTGTTTTTGTTAATTATAATTTGATCTATTGCTGTTTGTGATTTAAGAGTATTCCGTGTAGGTACTGTAATATCTAAATTAAAAGAATGAATTAGATTGAGAAACTGCTCTTTTCGTGGATTCGCTCAGAAAATCAATATTGAAATCTCCACATACAACAATGGATTTAAAAGAGAGATTATTAATTTTGTTCAGCGTTATCTCTAGATTTTCTACGAAATTGAAATAATCTAAAGCTTGCTTTGTTGGAGGTCTGTATATGCAAAGTAAGATAATTTTGAGCGTAGTAAGATGTACAACTGTTATTTCAAAAACTTTTTCAACTGCATATAAATTGAATTCTGACAAGAAGGTAGAATCAATATTATTTCTTACATAAATACAGGAACCTCCGTAAGCAGGGCCTTTATTTGATTCCCTTGCTCTACAATAAGATCCTGCAAGGTAAAAACTAGGAATTTACATGGATGACTGGAGTGAAAGCGAGAGAGGACGAGTTTGATTGGAAATCGGAAAAGAATCGGGATGAATGGAAAGGTAGAGAGAAATGAAAGGGAAAAAACAAAGAAAAGGAGAAAAAGAATCAGTGAAATGTTAATAAGTTCTGTTAATTGGATCATTGAGGTTTTTTGAAGAAGCTAAAATTGCGTACGTATTTTTGAATTACCCCTAGAAAAACTAGAAAGGGAGGGTATCTCGACAGCATACAAGCGCAGACATATCAAGAGTTCAAGTCCTGAGAGAAACTGAAAACATTGAGAGATAATGGTAAATTATTTTGCCTATATTTCCTAATATTAATAATAAAAATTATTATTATTATATGATAAAGTGTCGTAAAACTACTTGGTTTTTAAATAAAGTTAAAAACATTAAAAATGTGGATATAATCAATTTATTTTTAGGAAATGTTAACAGTTAAAATATTCCACAAACTAGAAAATTGAAAAATTTTAAGAACTTAGGACGTTTTTACCGTTTACAGTATTCCGAAGACCCGAAAACCCGTCCTAACATCTCTCACTCGTAAGCCAACGATTTATTCTACCTTTATTAAAGTGTCTTGGGACATTTGTTCAGCAAAAAAGTGTAGTAAATTTAACCCTCAAATGATGAAGTGAAGTCATTTTTGGCACCAATGAATCTATTCCTTTTAAAATACATTATAAGGTGTTATCTGTGAAATTTGGCAGATTCTATACCTTCCCACCAGTTTCTAAGGGCCTGCTTGCTGCAGGAATCGTTGTGTATTTCTGTATTGGTTATTAGACAAATTATTGTTTTAACAGCCTGGTGCCAATATTTACCCGACGTCACCATTAACGTCTCAGGTACTTCAGGATCGTCCATTCTGTTTTCAAAGTTTCCAATCAACATTTTGATTGTATATGATTAATACAAACATATGTAGGCACCTTAAAAATATAAAAAAAATAATCAAGTTTCAGACTAATAAGACACGCCCAGTTGGTTCAACAGATTATGGATTTACAAAAGATACAACCCTTCTCTCCCATGTCACAAAAAAAGTTAAGGCCGTCATTTTCTTCTCTAAAATTACAACTTCATTCAAAATAACAGAATCAGGACGATGAAATAATATCTTTTTACAATAATATGAAAGGGGAGTTGATTCCTTACACCAAAAATGCGTCACATTAGCACGAGTCGTCGCCCACACAGGTGGCCAATGGAGCATGAAAAGCTAGCCAAGAGTAAAGAGTATAGCTGTACCACTCGCAAAAAAACATAATGGCGGACGCACCTTGGGTGAAGTCTCGGAGGCTTCCCCCACCCTGCGGTAGCTGAGATTTCCCCTCATTGCGATAAGGCGACTGCGACACCAGCGATCGCACTGACCGTCACTCGTCATCAATATCCTCATCGTCAGAAGAGGAACTTTTACTCTCAGGAGTGCCCAAAGAAATGAATTCATCGAGGTGTTCTGTGCTATTTTGAATTTCAAGGTCAATGCTCGTGTTCTGTATATTTCTTTGAATATTAATACAGAAATATCACTTTTGCTTCCTAAAACCTTTTCCTAGAGCTCTCGTTCTATCTGAACGAAAGGTTTTTCAATGAACATTTTCCATGGAGCTGCGGCTTCTGGTAGCAAGAACGGTGAAGACGGAAACGTCCAGCCTGACAACGTACTGGAAATACTTAAAATTTAAAAGGAAAGAGGTGCTCCTTGTGTTCAAGGTCTAAAGAAAACAAATATCTGTATTCTGGGTTTCCTGTGATCCTCCAGTGAGTCAAATCAGTAGATATCTTGTTTGCCAGAAATGCGACGAAGCTAATTTTTTGACATTCTCAAAATTCTGAAATAGATCATTAAGTTTTGTTCATTATAATTAATATTTATTAGCTTTCTGTTCAATTTCAAGTATAACTTTTGATGGTGTCTTTATTTCTTATAGCAGTAAAAAAGTTCAAAATGCAGCTTGCAAAGGCACTACAATCATGAGTACTCAAACTAAAGAAAGTGACTTATCTCAAATACACACACACACACGTGGTGTGTGTGTGTGTGTCCTAAACACCTATACAAGATATTTGGGCCTCAAATTTGGCAATAAAGGATATTTTATGGTTTTAAAATGCGTGGTGTCATTATTGACCCCACGTCACTATCTATGCTAAATAAGTTACAAGTCACCATTTAAGGGTTAATACGCAATTTCAAAGATTAAAAATTTAAATAAATGTATGTGACATTGTTTAAAAAATTAATTAATCATCTGTATATCAAGATTGTACTTTTGCAATGTTATTTTTTTCAATATTTAAAAATGCAGAGAAATCGACGAAAATGTGATCCTGGCGTTGTGTCTAATTCTCTATTCCAGGAAAATTGTGGAGGCCTTTTCGAGAAAACCTCATTTTAATTTCGTTCATTTATTTGCAATAAACAGGCATTTGAACAATTTTATATTTGTAGAATATACAGATCATATAAGGTGAGCAAAATACAATATATACAATATAATAAAATACCAAACATACAAAAACCAAAATAACTAAACATAAAATATATTCGTAACCATCAATTAGAGTCGTTGAAATTGAATTCATATGTACGTTTTATAATTCTTTAATCAAAAACTATATAAATCAGTATCGCAGTTGTCAGCAATTTTACAAATTCGCTATATTGGTGAATTTAATCCCAAATTTGAATTATAAATGGAAACTTAACACACATGATTGAGATTATTTCTGGGAGTGCCTAACGGTGTTTAGGATAAGAGTTAAATGCTACCTATTTCAAAATAAATAAAAAATATATAATATATAAAAAATGTCGTTAGAATTGATGAATGATTCAAACAAATTAATTTGAAGATATGACAATATTGGTATATCTTGATGATGGTAATTTCAATTGCCAAGCCATGAAGTTAAAAAATGTGTGTTGTTCAGTTTCTACTTTTTATGTAAGTATTATAGTAAGGACGCCAGTTCTAAAATGAAGTATTGGTTTTACTAAGGTAAACTAAAAATTCTCATTGTAAGTGGATTATGGATGTCTGATGAAGTTCTTATGATGACACCTAGCATACGATTAGCTTCACCGATAATATGTTTGTGAAACTTCGGTTTGGAATCAAACATGACTTAAATATTTTAATTCATTGAGACACTCTAGTACTGTTTTGTTTATAGTGTATAGATGCATAATCGATTGGATTTTTGTGTTTAGTAAATTTCATGACTTAACATTTTTGTGTATTGAATTTAAGTACATTCAGGAAACATTACGCAAATACTACTTATCGAAAATGTACCTGACTTTTTAAACATTTGTCTTGAAGAACATATATGATTCAGAAAACTCTCTTCAATGTATAAGTTGTAAGATGCCAAAAAAGTTCGATCTTCTGCAAATTTTTAAAATTCTGAGTTCAACGAAAATGAGACACTGCGCCTTTTTAAGCGTCTTTTGCTCAATGGAAGAAAAAACAATTTAAAAATTTGACAAAATTTTGAGAAAATATATAAACGTTTTCTTGAGTCTTTATGTACGTCCAAAAATCACAATAACTGCGCCTTTTTAAGCGTCTTTTGCTCAATGGAAGAAACCTTTTTAAATTGTGACCGTGTTACTGGGTAACAATGTATTTTAATAATTAAATTAGTTCAAAGAATTGGTCACCCGGTCAGGGTGACCAATTCTTTGAACTAATTAATTATAAAATCACAATATGTTTCATTTTCGCAGAGCGTCGTGTTTGTCCAGATTAATCGGAGAATACCAATTTTGGAGAAAATCCAGCGCTTTAATCGCTAGCGGTGACCACAGACAGACTGACGAACGGCCAGACACACAGACACTTTACGATCCACTAATATTTCTGTATCAAAAACTCATCAAATACAGAGATTCTGACTACACAATCGAGTTATAGAAGAAATTTACTTCATACAGGTACAAGATTTGTTTCACTTTTTCTATGTCAGGTCGGCATAGTACGAGTTTTTCTAAAAAGCATCCTCTTTCCGCTGCATCATATTTTCTCTCTATTATGTAAGTAGTACAGCTAGAAAGTAAAAACATATAATTTGAAATTGCTTATTTGTGTATTAACCGTCATCTTTAAATCGAAGAGCCCTCCCTTTTCCACTATCTCCCAATTCGGTGCCTCGGCAAGTTTTTTTCTTCGTCCAGAGCGTGTGCAACTCATGGCTTACTCTCCCCCTCCGCCCCCCTCCCCCTGGCGCCACGGCCCTGCGTTGATCAGCTTGGGCTCGCCGGCGCTGCCAACTTGCTAAAGAGATTAGCGCTAACCGCGGCCAGCACACCCGCTGATCCCTGGGACGCCGGTGGGACTCTGGACGGAGGGACTCTTCATTCGCCCGCCAGAGGGTGCGCTCTGCATGACAACGCGCTGACCTGGTTGTGATGCGCAACAAAGCACTATCGCCACGACTGGCTAGAGTTCTTCTTTTTTTTATTTCAGAATCTTCTAAAGATGCGGTCGTTAGGACTTGCCGTTGAGTTTGCGAAAACGTGGTTTGTCAGCAAAAGATTAAACTCGGTCGTTTGTAGATTCTTGCAGAGTATAAAGAAGATTACGGCCGTTTATAACCTACCACATTAATAAACATTAAAAAAATGTAAAATATCGAGAAGATAAAAATTGTATTAATTTTTTAAAATGTACAATTTGTGATTAAAAACTAGGAACAATCAATAGGTCGGACATTCAAAGAGACACATTGCTTATCAAAATGCTTGTTGAATTGGCAAGTTGATCACACTCCTCATTGGCGACAAATGGTTAAATTTCTTGTGAAAGCAAAAATTGCAAACTTATCTGAAACCACTGTGATATTTTCAAAATTTCCTGGAAAATGGCTGCAATTTTTTTCAATAATATATTCTTTTTTACTTGAACACGAGCTGCTTGGGCCAAAGACACTCGACCTTTTTGACACCGCTCGATCACTCATAGCTTCACTCATAGCACCCTCATAGCACTCTTTTTGCAAAAATAACTATTAATATCTTCCTTTTTCTTTTATCAATTATTTTGAATGTAGTACTTTCTGATATTTGAACATTTTATTATTTATTTTTGTATGTATAATAACTAAAATTAATTATTGTAAAATTTTAACATATTTAGCAATAACTAAGAATTAGCATCATGAGTACACATAAATGTATTAATTGCTTTATCAACTTTTTAATATCCCTTAATTTTTCCGGTAGTGAAGTTATTTATTATAAACTAGCTCTGACGGCAAGCAGCCATTGAATAACGAAAAAGAAAATGATGAGCATAACCCTCATTAAACCTCATTTCCGTCATGAAGATTCAAGTCAATTGAGTTCTTATTTTCAAATTGCTTCTCTGTCTTCGGTGGTAATCGAACAAGCATTTATCTGAATTTATATGAAATTACTAAAGATGGTACACCAGCAGATTCTCAAAAAACCGTGTAAAATGAGAAGGATGAAAATTATCTGTTGCAATCCAGTTGCGGAGGGGGGCTAATGACTGCTCCCACAGCAGATTGTTTTGTTCATCATTGTTAAGGAAGAGCGTATCTGTTTCATCTTTTGACACTTCAATTGCACTAGAGAACAAACACGTTTTTTTTCCTATATAGAGGACAAAAGTACGCGATTTCAAAGGAAACAATCACGTTGATTTCGAAAATCATTATAAAACGTTTCTATCCCTAAGGGTTCAAAAGATAATAACATATTTAGTATTTGAAATTTAAAAAACCTCTACTAATTTACGCATTGTCACTCCCGTTACACGTAGACACAAATTTGTGAACTTGCTTCATATAAGTTAAAAAAAGTAAGAACAAGTTAAAATGGAATACATATTTTCATGCCATAATACTGAAACATCTTAGAAGGAGAATTGCTTATGACTGTGCATAAAAATACTTTGCGCCATGCCACTTTTTGTATGTTTACTCCGACTTTCTGATTACTCTGACAAGAAACCAACCATAATCTCCCATCATTGAAGGATCCTTCCGCCCTTGGTATCTATTCTCCATTGGAATTAAGGATTTTCAAATAACGCTCTTAGCTTACAATCCTACGCTGTACCTCGTAGAAACTTTAATGATGTGTTATTAAAGTTAGCGACAATGTCCGTCATTAGGTCTATGTCAGAATTACTAGATATAGACCGTTTTGCAAGTTATGAAACTAGACAGCATAAATCACTCATAGTGATCATTTTGTTGTACTGATTTTGTTTTCTGTAACGCTCCGAGATTAAGATAAAGTTTTGCATAACTGTATCCGCATTATACAGCTCTAGTGTAAATTAAAGGATTGCATATTAATTCATTTGCGCTACGTATTTCGTGTCGTATTTTTTTTTGCTTTCGTGATTCCGCCACAGTGTACGACAAGTTGGGACGACTTCTACTATCATTACTTCAAACATCGTACACACTTAGGGCCCGATAAATTAGATGGAATATCTTATTTTGATATTTGTCTTATGTAGGTATCGTTGAATTTCTCTCATGCGCACAGGCAAGTAAGCGTTAAGAGTACTGTTATCTCAGAATAAATGTCCTTTGATTGATTGATTGATTGATTAGTGATATCGGGGGCGTCAAATGCTACGTTCACTAGTGCCGTTAGAGTAATGATTTTTCATCGCGGGAAAGTGGCGGTGATCTTCCCTCCAGGGCGGCGAGATGTGGCGCCGACCTGCGTCGATTTATGCAGATTTTCCCCAACCAGGTATCTCCCACCTGCGTGCATTGCCCAACCAGGACAAGAAGCGTGGAAGTGTAGCGCATACGTGTGTGTGTATGTGTATGTGTAATAACGCGGGAGGATAGGGCAAAAAATAGGAAGAAAAGATCTCGCGGGTTCCGTTACCCATTTCGGAGGGTATTACTCCGGCATTCGCTTGGTGTTTGTCGGTACAACCATGCAAACCTACCGATTGGAGCAGCATGTCGCTCAAATTCTTCTTCAGGCAGTGCCTGAATGCTGTGTAGCTAATGTGGAAAATCCTGCCATCGTCAGGACTCTAACCCTAGGACCTCCCAGTGAGAGGCACTGCGGTGACATCACTCGATTCCCTGGGCCACCCTTGCCGTTAAATGTCATAGGGGGTGTATAGGGGTCTAAAGTAATATTTTTTTCCAAAACAACCAGTGTCGGGAAACCGTAGGCCGGAGTTAATAGAAACGTGGCTGTCCGAGAGACCTAGGCAGAGTTGCCAACGTTTCGGCCTAACGCTGCCCAGGGCGGAATGCGCGGAGGTCTACAACCGGCAGCCGAGTGGATGGGATTCTCATTCTTTATAAACACGTACGAAGTCCATCCCCACCCGATTTCGCCCTGAGGAAGGTCGCAGTATGACGATCGAAGCGTTAGCGCTACCCCTGGGGGCGACGTCTCTCGGACAGCGAAGTTTGGAATGGTGGGAACTCTCGTATAAGAGGCGCTTACACGCGTGGTATATTTCTCTAATTGGTAGGCAACTCATCTTGCACTGGCGTTTGGGCAAAGCACTGGGCGTCTTGGTCTGACTCAGTCAAATGGATTTGATGTACCATCCCACACCATTGCACGACAGATTGACAACTTATCAAAGGCTACTTTACATCCATAAGAAACAACCTGCTCTAAACGTTTGTGGCTTCGGTAGTGTAACAGCGTAATGGACTGTTATACCCAAGATCGCGCGTTCTACCTTGATCCCCATGAATTTTTAAGGGTGAAAAAGTCCATTGTACGCCTTGAAACTTAGTGCAGTATGTGTAAGGGGCAAAGAAAGGACAACTATTAGAAAGGAAAGAACGTTTACGACCATTGGCCTGTGTGTTAGCGTACTGTTCCGTTATTCACTAGAATTGATCTCTCAAAACTACATAGAACTGCGGATGAAATCATCTAGACGCTAACATTATTCTCTTCCAGACAGTGACTAAATTCGATCTATTTATGTAGCTAATACCAAAAATTCGCCACCATCAGGGGCTCGAAACCGAAGGACTCTCCATCAATGACGCTTCAGTGGCTACAGTTGTTGCCACTGAGAAACCACAGCCGGAAATTTGTAAATAAAATGATTAGCCAGCTTAATCAATTAGCAAAGTCGTTCGCGAAATAAAATAACATTACTGGGTGTATCAACAAAAATATTCGTATTGTATGCAGCAACAATCCTTAGCCGAGGGGACTTCCACGACTTGTACGTCTAAGCACGCCCACCCAAGTCGTGAGCTTCGAGAGTCGATCGCAAATGCCACCCGGGGCGTCGCGAGGCAACGAGAGATCGATCTGCACCCGAACGGAAGCTCAGCCGTCGCCAGGGGGAGGGAGGGAAGGAGGGGAAAAGTTTTCGCAAGGTCTGCCTGGCGGAGCGTCTTGGGCCCACGGCAGCGTCTGAATATATTAAACGCCGCGACAGATCCCCAGGGGACGTCGAACGGTCGCGGCGACAAGCAGGCGGTGTTGCCAGATTGGGAGAATTCATCCAAAACGATGAAATATTCAGGTTGAAAGTAGAAAATGAGGAAGAGAAATAACTTAGCGGTATGTTTGAGGACATTTGAGTAAACAAAAGAATAAAAATAACAATTCTTCTCAAAAAGATGATATGAAATCTCGTCAGATTTCCATTAAATCTCATCAGTTTTCTCGCCTGAAATCTCTTCAGTCAGTTTTATTGTAAAATGTATTTGCTATTATGGTAATGAAAACTCAATAGACCCTGTTAAGGAAATTAAACATAATAGGATTATTTTTGTTTCACAAGTCAAATTGGTAATAGAAGTATTGGTAAGAAAAAAAATAATATATTTTTTAATGTCATGGCTGATATATATATATATATATATATATATATATATATATATATATATATATACACACACGTCACGTTCCTTACTCCCCCCGTTTGATGCGAGGTTTTTGGACGAATGACTCGAGCAGAAGATTAAATTTGCTCGATGAGTGCCATCCGTATTAACAGTGGATGTCACTAGTTTTATTACTACAGCTGAAATTCTGCAGAGGGAATGCACGTTGCATTTGGCAACATTGCGAGCAGGATATAGGAACGACATCAGCAGCGAGGTTTGAAATCAGGGTGCAGACTGGACAGGGGGCAGGAGACACGAAAGGCGCGGGAAAATCGCAGGAGGCGAGATCGCTAAGAGAGAATAGGATACGTGGGAGGAAATGATATGAAGAGAAGGAAGAGGTTAAAGAAGAAAATAAATGCAGTGAAATGAATGTAATGAAAGAATGATAAAGGAGGATAAAGAAGAGAATGCGAGGAGAAGCTATCATGTTCATTTATGGAGAAAAAGGAGGTTTGAGAAAGAGGAAAATGGCCGCGTACGGAAACCAACTTCGAGACGCAGCGACCGCAGACGAAGGTGGTCAGAAGGAGAGGGCGCGATTGCGGAGCTGGGTCAGTGTGGTTGCACGGACTCCGCACCAAGGGAAGACGAGCTGCAGGCGTTGGAAAATAAATCTCCCCCGCAACCCCCTCCCATTTCCCACTACCTCTCTGAACATCTTGCCCTTCCACCCTGCGAGCACCGCTAGATGCACTGAGAAGCAAAAGTAGTTAAACACTTTGCTATTTTGATTTGCTGTCTGGTTTTAGTGACTTCGGCTAACCCATTTCGAAACATATTCCTGTATTAGACGTGCATTTTCGTTATATTTTAAGGACTAAGTACTAAGCTTGAGGGAAGCAAAAGACCCCAAAAAAATAAACATCATATGACAGACATACCCTAGAACTTACTTGAATTAACATGGGCTTGCCAACACCACATTATGAACTGATTGGGGCTGAGTGCGTTTCTGCGCGCAAAGCCAGGGGGTCAGCGCAAAGCCAGCGCAGTGTTGCCAGCGCCTCAGAGTTCCGTTTCCGTTCTCACTTATTCGCATTCGGCTTACGCAGTCTAGAGAAATTATTGTTCTAAGGCTGCAGGAAAACGGTAATTGTTCGACAGAAAATTGCTATTGCTGAGCTCTCGTATCAAAAAGTGGATAAATCCTTTACCGTAAAGGGGAAGCGGGTGTATTGGGGGTCACGGGGTAATGGGAGTCAACAGTAAATTATCGATAAATATTGTAAACAAATCATCTCGAAAGGCAGCAATATATGTTTCTACCTACTATTAGTCATAACTACAGCCAGTTGATCGGCGCAGCCAAAGGGGCTTGCATCGACGATTATGGCGTTCGTACCAGGAAAGTGAGATGGTTGATGTTAGAAAGTGCTCTCAGAAAATAAGGTCGTAATCACGTGAACTTGAATTTTTCTGGAAGAATGAAAATTTGTTGAAAGGGAAAATCATCATCAAATCATTTGATAAAAATTGCGAGTAATTTTAAAAATTATATAAACGTTGATGAGTAGGCCAAAGTGTGCATACCAAAGAAATAGTTACAGCGCCCGGTAACGTATTTCACAACTCTGTACCTATATTATTGTGAATTAGAGCCAATGGTGATTTTTTCTTCAATGTACTCTGCAATAGAAGTTATTTGATACTAAGAACGTCCTTCAGATGCAAATAATGACAAAGTTATATCTGCTTTTAACTTTGAAAATGATTGCAAAAATCAGACATTTTTCAATATAAAAATATTTTTAACAACAACCATGGCACCTACGCGAATATTTTTTTCAAAACATATTCATTGATAGGGCTACATTTTTATTGAATGTTTTTAAAAGAAAAATATATTTTCAGAAATGTTGGCATGGCATAGTTTCGAAAAAGAAGGGGAAAAATACAATATCTTTATTGAAGTTGATAAGATCACAACGAACTTGTAAACACAAGCAATAACAACAAGATAATCTGACAAATGACTTCTCTAATAGCTTTCTTATTCAGTGTTACGAATACTTGTGAACCAAATTCAACTGTTCGGTTCAGTTTTGGCACGAAATTTGAATCAAATCTGTTTTTCTTTGTGAAGTGTGTTTTTTATTGTGTCACATTTATTTTCTTCATTATGATACATAAAATGAGAGAGAACAATGTCTGTTGTTTCTTTTTCCTTTCTTGTCTTAAGAAGTTCTTCATAACAAGAGAAAGTTATGCAATCATGCGACGGAAAAGAACGATTTTTCGCCCAAAAAAAACTCTTATTTAATTGAAAACTCTTATTTAATTGAGAGAATAATATTTTTATTTTTACTACGGACAAAAATAATTTGCCCCAAAAATTTCGATTTATGTTCCCCACTTTTTCCCACAACGAGAAAAATCCCCAATTTGGGAGCGAAATTCCCAATCTGGCAATTCCGACGCCGCTGCCGTTGCAATTCTTCGCCGGCCCCCTGCGCATCTCTTAGAGTCGAAACCGCAGCCTCTGGGAGCGGCATCAGCTGTTCCTTTATTTATTTCGTGAGCCATCTGAATATTCATCTGGGCAGCGCTGCAGTACTTCTCCCTTCGTTCTGGCAGGGGCTTACGTGAAACCAAATTAAAGTGTGTTTACTCTTAAGAGGGTAGGAATTTCAGAGATGGGAGTGCTTCGAACCTTGTTAGACCTGGGGTGAAGCTGGGAGAACACTCATTTTGCCAACAATAGTTAATTATATGAAAATGATAGGGATCGTGAATATTGAAATAAACAACAAAAAGGTATATTGAAATCAATATGATTTCCAATACGAATTGTATAGGCAACTATAACTTAAACTCAGTTAAAAATTCAAAGTTGAAAGGTTTTCAATATTATTTCTGAAAGATAAATTGATATATCTGATACTGTCCAACAAATAAGTATGAGTTAATTACATAATAAATATAATAACTAAAGAAAGGAAAAGACAATAACATATTTATACTGTAAGCAGGTGGGCGGATAATGTGGGTATGGTGGGTAGCTATACCCATACGAAAAATTCAAAGTAGCTAAATCACCCACACGTAATTTGAAGTGAGAGAAATATTCCATAAACGTCAAATTCCAGAAATGAACGAAGTCAGCGCTATACTTGACGAATCACAAATGTAGCGTCTGTTGTTGATCTATTTAAACGAAATCATTGTTGTTTTCATTTATCTGATAAATAGTAGTATCTTTTGTAGAATTATTTTTAGAGTAATTTTTGTGTCGTATTTAATACAGTGGTGCCTCTACAATTTTCAGGATTATTCTTGTCTCCTTTTCTGAATATGAGTAAGCTCATGCGGGATATCGATTCTAATGGTATTTTTTTTTCTTTGATAATTTCTTTGTAATATTAAATAATACAGTCATTTGATCTACTAAATTCTTTCCACCGAATTTTAATAACTCATTTCTTATCCCATGCTACTAAGTGCTTTTCTGATTTTCAAGTTTTTACCATCTCTGCTTCTGGAATTATCTACATTGAAGTCTTTATTACATATTTTTCGGTTAATTCTGTATCCTTTTTTTATTCCTGTTCATTATTATTAATTTGTGGTTTTGCTTCTCAATAATCTCCACATTTTTCTTTGCGATCGATAAAGGTCTCTTTCAAAGTCCTTCGTAATTTCTCCCAATATGTTTCTTCAACTTTCTTATTTTCATATGAGCTAATTTCTTTCAAAAATTCCTTTATAATTTTCACTATTTCCTTTACTTCTTCTGTGTGTAAGGTCGCCCGCGTGCCTTTGAAAGGGCCGCCGCATGAGCACAGCGGCGAGACGACGGCGCCTCCAGGCGCTACGGACGGATGACGTCACCCTCCGGTCGGCGCGCCATCGCCCGCACGGCCCGGCCACTCGGCGCGCCTTTAGCCCGGAGGGGGTCCTCTCCGGAAGCCACAGGCAGAGGAAGAATTGGCGTGACCGCGCAACTAGACTGCGGACTTTTCTTCTCAACTCTGGCTCGTTTCCTTACATCTTTTGGTTATTGGCTTGCTTTTGCTACTTCTCCTGGTTATCCGTTTAACTGAGCTTATCCGTGGTATATTCTTGTGTATAATTATGGTGAATAAAAACCATTTTACGAACTTGATTTCCTTTTTTCCTTTTTGGGTCATTACACTGTACCATGTGTCTTACGTGAACGTATTTACGGTGCTAACGTGATGTGATACTTTTAACTTTTCTTTTTACTAACATTCTTCAGCATCTTATTACCTTATAGTACAGCTGTATTACCTTTTAATTTCTTCCATGCATCTTTCACTTTTCTTCCTTTTGTAGGTGCATTATCGATTAAATTATTAAGTCTACAAGTGATTCGTGCTATAATGTTCCAAAGATTCTATGTTGAGCTTTTCCTTCCATTCAATATTTGTCTCTTTAATTGGGAGGTTTTTTAATTGCTTATTTTACATCATAACATCGTTATTTTACATAATAATTTATTTTTCATTTTATTTTATGATCAAAATGTGTTAGAAACTTTCAGATCAAATACATCTTATGGACGAAGTACAAAATATCAAATAAGATTCGAAAAGCAATAAAATTTGATATCAATATTTACTAAAATTTAAGCCTAAAGTAGGGAATTATGGATGCTCTGAATCATGAGATTTCACAGTACAAAATTAAACTATAAACGCATTTCAGTTTGCTGCTTTCGGAATATTTTAATTCAATTTTCAGAACTAATAATGTAACAAGAACGACAACACTTAATATATAAGTTTAAGACACAAAAACAATTATACATAGAAATCGGAAAACTGAAATGAGTAAATGTTATAATTTGTACTGTGACCAAATTCCATGATTAGGAATATCCATAATTTACTTACATGGTCATAAATCTGCAGTGGTTCAAAGGAAGATAATCACCCTTCGCTTTGGATACAAAACTTTCTAATGTGTAATTTTTTTCCATTTGGACGTTTTACATTTTCGTGTAATTATGGTAAGAAAATATTTACTCATTGTTCTTAACAGATGATAATGAAAATTATTATCAATTAATGGTGAAAAATAAAAATCTGTTTAGAAGAAATAAAGACAGGTATACGTAAAATAACTGCTTCATCCGTAAAGAATTGTGACTGTCAAAAAGCACGTGCGCAGAAACAAAAGGAAAACCGGTCAGAAACAGTGAAACGAAATAATGTACAGAAGACATTACTAAGTATAAGGAGCTAAAGTCAACCGAAAAGTTTCAACACGCTCCTTGAATGAAAAAATGGAAGAAAGAAGAATGTATTACGTCTACAAGCAATTTTCATTTCATTTAACGCTGTGAGGCATTTACTGTTAACTACCCTCCTGTCTCTATACGTATTCGTTCAACCAAAAAAGATTTATCTTCTAGGACTAAACCGACACGAGGGCTTCCAAACCAATCTCACTTCTCACCCATGCTAAAGCCAGAAAACTCTCCTTGGGCGTAAGGCCTGCTCGTTTGAAACCCTAGTATCCACCACTCAGGCAGGCGAAAACTAACGAGGACTTCACATTGTCTTGGCAGCTCACGCGGGGCGCAGGGGAAAAAAGCACAAAAGGAACGCGAGCTGAATCATTGCAAACGGTCGTCTTTTGCAGTCTGCAAAGCAACGCCTCGCCCCTCTCTACCTCTATCTCCCTCCTCCTCCAACCCCCGCCCACGCCCGCTTTTTTTTAACAGGCGAAACAATCAGCGTTTGAAAACTCTGCGAGTCATATCAAGGAAGAACGCTCCGCGATTCGCGATTGTCAAGCAGCGGCGCGCGTCGGCAACGGCGCACGCGCGCGAGGCGAGACGAGAAACAAAAGAAGAGCCAGTGCCTGGAAACAAAAGAAGGCCGCGCGGCGTAGCGCGGCGAGCCTGCGTGCACGCTACCGCGCTCTACCGCCTGGATGAAGAGATGGGCTCGGGGTGGGCGGTGGGAGAAATGCGAAACGATGCGCATGCGAGTACGATTTTAAAAAGTTGCTAAACTGTGCGTGATAAAGTATTCATCCGATAAATAAACGCTACGCTGTGGGTTCTTTTGAGCATATGCAGGAAAGGAGAATGCACTGATAAATTGATCGAATACCAGGTTTCCCAATTTTCTTCGTTTTTAAAAACTTCACACACAACAAAGAAGTATTAGAAATGCCTTGTGTTTTCAGTGAGTACAAATTCCAGAAGTATGAGTTTCTTCAAGTCTCTGAACAGTAAACGTTCAACAGAATACGTTCATCCAATATGAGAACAATTATTTTTAGATTCTTCAAATTTCTTAAAGAAAATATTATTAGTTGGTCACAGCATATGTAAGCATAGTTGTGTAGCTTTCGCATTAACTTTGGTTTGAAAACTTGAGCATGACACAAACAAGCTTGGTGAAATTCCATGTGGAAGATTGTGGAACAGCGTGAATCACCAGTAGAAATGCTGGGCGTATTGTTTAAATGCCTCCGTAATGTAAACATAAAACTTTTATCAGGTGTGTGAATGATAGGTTAATGGCTCATCGAGCACATAAAATAACCTAAGAAATATACTAGATGATGAATTATTACGTAACCTTATGATGATACCATTTCCTATTCTTACAGCCATACCTGGAGTGGATGAGTGAATTAGATAGATCGCTGATTATGACGTTAAGGTATAAATGATATAATACATGATATACGAGTATAAATGATATAAATAAATTATCAATAAAATGCTGTTAATATGTTTTAAAAATGTCCTAGAAACCAAGAAAAATTACATAAATTTTTTATCACAAATAATTTAGATGATAACGCAAGCTGTTGGATGTGTAACTGATGTAATTGAGGTTTCTTCCTTTCGTTCAAGGAACTAATTTTGCAAGATTTTGGTTTGGACTGTTCCTTACAGTCTTCAGTTATCGCGAAATCGGCCGAACCATCAATGGCGCTGATAGGCGTCACAGGAACTTAATTTCGTACTTCAAGCTGACATTTCAATTTCTCAGCTCTACATACCTCAGCAGCTGATACTTCAATTTCTGAGCAAAGAAAACCATTGGGCTCTCCGCAATGCTGTGAGGACTTTTTGTTGCAACTCATAAATTTGTTTGAAACAGAACCGTTTCAATGTCAAAATCGATTAAATCAGCGAATACTTTAAAGATGCTGGGAAAAGTAAAATGACATATTAGTCGAAATCGACGAAAAATGCAAAACAAATCATAAAAATGGGTCATTCCTTTTGTCATCATAAAAGATGGCTCTGCGTTTGGGGCATTTGTTTGTTGAGGCTCTAAATGTAAATTTCCTGTGGTAGTTCTCTTTGCCTTTTGTACTATAATAATGCAATTCACTATTACGATTGAAGAGTGAGCTGGATTTCTTTCTGAAGAGATTAATGATTTTATAAGGTCTGTACTAAAAGTCATCGTTCAAAAGTGAAAAGAAAAAATGACATTTCTTTACAATCTGCCCCTGGTGTGGAATGAAAGGTGGAAGGAACGGTTAATCCCAGAGGAAACCTGGCGCGAGCCCGATTTGTCTATCACTGCGTCCACACGAATCCACTGGAAAGTAAAACAGGGTACATTGGTAGGATAGCGGTTACTACAAGAGTCGCACGTACCAGGAGACATATATTTTTCGAATAGCATTTCCGGAATCCCTCTTTTCCAACTGTATGTAGTACAATGTCCAATGAGGGCTCACAAACCGTATTGCATTGTATACATTTATGAAAAATGTAATATTGACCACCCATTGTGTACCGCCTCCTCTTTGACCAGCCTTAACTGATATAACGGCCATACCTCTAACCAGGAGGTTCTAGGATTCGATTTCTGTCTGTAGCAGCATTTTGGACACTATTTACATTGCTAAGTCTAATTCAGCCGCTGTCGAGACTTCTAGCTGCTGGTTGCTCTCATTCGTAGTTTTCCGTGTTTCTTTTATTTATTTATTTTATTTTACGTCAAAAACAGTTAAAACTGCGTATGACGTGCTATGGGGAAAAAGGAATTGTGTACATTTTCAAAATTCTGTGATCCCTACACTAAGTCATATACTACTTAAATTTTGAATTTTGAAAGGGAGAAAAACTCCCATGTAATAAAATTTATTTTCAAGGATAAACAAGCAATAAATTTTGAATTTTGAAAGGAGAAAAACAAACAAAAACTCCCATGTAATAAAATCTATTTTCAAGGATAAATAGCAATAAATTTTGAATTTTGAAAGGAATTTTGAAATTCTTTTATCAACACCAGGCGAACACCGGTGCAGAAACCTACGAAAAGAGCCACGGACAGAACGCGATAATTCCTTCCTCTTCCTTGTGCTATCCTCGTCCTTACCTCACACATTTACAATTGTATGCTCTACACTACCACACATGTCGGGAGATCAGATGGGAGCTTAGAGCTTGCCCCGGTTGGTGAAAGATACCTGGATGGCGACAATGGCACACCCACGTCTAGATCCGCACTGGACCAGTAGGAAAAGATCATTGCTACCCCGCTATACATACACCGATGGGACGGACCATAGCAGTGGACGTGCCCGGAAACACGAAATACTCAATCGTTGAGCGGCGCCGCCGAAAGACGAACCGGTCCCAGTTCAAAGGAGGAGTGTGAATCCTTTCTGTGAAAATTCCACATACATGCATTACAGTATATTATTGTTTCCTGTAGTCGGTTGGTTGGTTGTTAGTGATTCCGGGTGCGTCAACAGCTTAGATAATTAGTCCCGTAAGTGTAGAGCATGTTTTTCCTGAGATGGCGGTGATCTTCCCCGCTGGATGACGACATCCGGCTCCGACCTACGTCGGCTAGGTGGGGTTTCCCTAACCAGGACTCTCCCACCAATAGGACACCAATAGGACCAATAGGACAAGAAAGAGGAAGGAAAGGTCCGTGGTTCGTTTGGTAGGTACTGCTCCAGCATTCGCCTGGTATTGATTGGAGAAACCACGGAAATCTAGCCGGACGCTAGAATTCTCCTCAGCGACTGAATTCGACGTAGCTGAAAAGCTAGTATCGAAAAACCCTGCCGCCGTTGGGACTGGAACCTAGGACATCCCGGTCAGACGTGCTGCAGTGACATCAGATGATCCACTGAGCTACCGCTCCCGGTTCCTGTAGTCGATTGTATTGACATATTTACGTCGCAAATACGTGAAATCTTGCAGACCCGCGGTGGAAACTCCGCACGCACGGGCGTCCGGAGACGCGAGCGGTGCAAGGGATGGGGCAGGCGAGGAAACGAGGGGTGACCGGATGTGGGAACGGAACGGGACTTGGCCCGAGGAGGCAAGCGCTAAGAATGAGAGTTATCTGTCTGCTAAAGCAGCACATACTTTCTCGTCCGTACTTTCACACAAAGTTTTGTGAAAATAACTCTAATTTTTAAAAATTATACACGACCTTATTTCAACTTATCTTTAAGAAACATCTTTCATTGAGGAACATTTTAATATTTTGTTGTAGGAAGACGTCGAAAAATGTTGAACCTTTGCCATTTTGGAAAAATTGAAGTCTTTCACCATTCTCTGAAACGTCCTTCACACTATCAACAACAAAATTTAATAAAAACGATGGAGCCATGTTTTTTTAATTTTGAACATTTTCTAGGGTTTCATTTAAAGTACTTCCAAAATTAAAATATCGGTGTCAAATTCAAGGGCCGCCACATTAACCAGATCGATTGAGGAATATCAATTTTGGGAAAAATATGCTGAACGGTTTAGCCGATAGCGCTGTTCGCAGAGGGACAGAGACGAACTAAGGGACAGACAGTCAGATGTTTACCGTCATTCGATTTTTCGGTATCAAGTATCATAAAACATGTATTATGGCTACACCAGGTATAGAGGAATTTTTTTCAAAATTTAACTACTGGATTTATTCACTTTTTCGTTACCAGGGCTCAAAATTAAAGATTTTTCTGTCGAAAAAAAAAACGTTTTTCGTGCAGCATTACATAACTGTTTTCATATACTGCGTAAGCTGTAACGAGAAATGAAAAATGATGGCAACTTAGGTGCTAAGATAGACGGTATGGCCAGGAGCACCCCCTCCTCCATTTGCAAGTCTCAAATACCACTTTACTCAGGACACACAAAATACCATTTAAAAACAAACACGAAATAATAGCTATTTCATTCAGCACGCGCCTCTCGGTTACCAAACCTCAGGGTGGATTTCACGATCCCGAACTCTCGCAGTCGGGCGACGGGGGAGACGAGTAGGGAAGCATGTAAGATCTGTATGTGAAGATCAGAAGTCTTGCTATATGAAAAGTTCTTGGAATGGAGGATACAGGAACTGTCACATTTATATGACTTGTGTACCCTTCCCAGGATATGCGGTGTCTCAGAACGTGACATCATTCACAGTGTGACCCGCGCGTGTTTTAATTTTGAATGTGAAAATTGAAAACTAAGCAATGATAAAAATTATTTGAATTAAGTTTATTGTGAACAACATAAATGATGCTCTCCAGAAGATGAGCAAGGTGCTCTATTTTCAAGTCTTAATAAAGGAAAGGCTGTGTGTCTATCCTTCTGTCCAGAGTATGCAACTCTTAGACCTTCTATAAAGATGTTAAAGTCTCATTACAATTTTATTAAACAGTCAAATATTCAAATAGGCTCTCTGCTGTAATGCGGTATGTCGGGGAGAAGGGGTATTCAAAACCTATACTTGAGAAAAGCGAGCTTATCTTCGTAGATGTGCTTGACTTGCCATCTACTTCAATTTTGTTCTATGTTGTGTTATTTTCTTAATTTCTTTACAGAACATCTTCCTTTTCAGTATTTTTTGCCTAGTGAAATCAAAAAATGTAAAGAAGTCATTCTATATTGTTTCTCTGGAACAAAAAGTAAAAACTATTGTAGACTTAGTATTGGTGGGCATTGAAAGTATGCCATTTAAACTCTGTATGAAACATTAACTCTCAATAAATGAAATATATTTATTCACCAAACATCGGTTGGAATTTATCACTAACTCATCTAGTTCTAGAAAAAATATTGTATTATCGGCGTTATTACTGAGCTACAGCTGCACGTCGTTCACAATTGGTTCGCCCATTATTTCTTTTCTTCCTAACAGGATTCATCCACTAGGTTAAAATCGGAAACCTTGGGTCTTACCGCAAAAGATAACTGCTTCAGCGGGGAAAACATCGGGAATTCTGAACGAGGCGGGTCCCCGTACGTGCGGCTAGCCAGAAAGCGCAACTGCCGAGGGGCATAAGTGCATAAAAACAAAAGAAAATCGGAACGCCTGCTCTCGAAGACGCCCCCCCCCCCTCAGTTGGGTAACGTCGGCTGCCGGCAAAACAAACGAACGATTCTTTCCCAAAGCCGACTGAGAATGGAAAAAGAAGAAAACGACACCCTTTTGTTCCAGTAGAGTGGGGACTTCTGTGTGTATGTGTGTGTGCGCGCAAGCGATAGAAGAGTAGGGGAAGTCAGCAAACGAACTGCCCGAAAGAGGATAGAGAAACAAAGGAGATGTATGAAAGTGCAACGAAAAGAAAACAATGACTCGCAATAGAAGTGGAAATTCAGAAGGGAAAAAGGCAAAGAAAAGTCTTCGTTTGAAAGGCCTCGAACTTAATCTCAGGCAGAAAAATTATTGATGTTCAGAATGCGGTTTGTAGATTCAACTTGAAACTCAACATTCGCATTTGTGGTAATAAGTTCACCAAATTTCAAAGAGATATTGAAAATGATAGATGTTATGTGTTGAATATTTTTAACAATGTAAACTTCAAAGATGTTCTAAACTATATTTCTAAAATGGATTCGTCAATTGTTGTCCAATATTCACTCCTTGTAAACAAGCAGCGTGTTTATGAACTAGTTGAACCTGAATTATTACATCGCACAAAAGGATGAGTAGAAAAGTTATAGCAAAAAAGCGCTATTGGCACCACACTGAAAAATTGAGAACTCCAAAAATGTTATTTTTGTTGTTTTGTACTTATTCTTCAAGATGAATTAAATAATAAAGATTTACATGTGGAACACCACAAGGAACTGAAGACAAATATTTTTGAAAATGAAATTGAAATGTTTATGTTACATGTACAAGTATGTTTGACCCAGAACATAACAGGAAATCGTACTTTCCACCTTCATTCCGAAACCTAATACACTATAAATAATTTCATAAGCATTGGTTATTTTGGCAAAGGGCTTCTGCATCAGACGCTTGATTGTGATTATATTTACACACACACACACACACACACACAACTAATCTTTGCATGTAAAAACGCTCGATCATCGAACTAAACACAAAATTCGCTATCAGCCTTGCTGTCACACCCCTTGCTCGCACTATAAAGCGTTGACTACTTTGAGTAAATCAATTTCCCATAAGAAGCAAAATCTTGAAGATGAACACAAGACCACCTACAAAACACATTTTCTGAAAGAGGAAAGTATAAGGAAATTATACTCCTCACGTCTCTGGACATACTTAAAGGAAATACCGCTAAGTAGAGACGTTGATACAGAATGGCAAATTAACTATTTAGAGGATCAGTTAGAGTATAAAAGGAGGTGTGCTATCGCGAAGAAGAAAATTAGCAAACTAAAAAAGGAAAGTTGGGATAAGTACATCTCAGACATAGAACACGATGTACACGGTGCACAAACTAGCCTACAAAATAATGAAACATCAAATAAAGAAGAAAAGAACCGCTAGAATCTCTGTCATAGTGAAGACGAATGGTTAACATACTATAAAAACTTATGGGATCCGAGCGGGAACAACAACAGACCAAGGAGAGGCCGAACCATCTTATGCAGACCCAATTGAGCTTAAAGAATTAGAAGGGGCATTGGAGAGTTTCAAGAACAAAAAAGCGCCCGGCATAGATGGAATAAATATAGAACTTTTTAAATATGCATCAATACAAATGAAAGAAAGATTTCTAAGTCTTTTTAATGTATGCTGAACTTCATGTAAAGTACTAGAAGAATGAAAAGTGGGCGTGATATCCGTCATGTTCAAGAAAAGTACAAGAGAAAATTGCAACAACAGAGGAATCAGTCTTCTGAACACAGCCTACAAAATTTACGCTAAAATAATAGAACACAAATGAAATTTTACAAGGTGATGGCGGTTCCTGTACTTGAATATGGTTGCAAACATTGGAGCATGAATTGCTCAGACAGAAGGAAAATTGAGGCTGCTGAAATGCGATTTCTAAGATCTGTTGCAGGATGTACGCTTTTAGACCACGTAGAAGCGAAGACATCAGAAGAGAACTAAAAATATTCATCTTCAATATGAGAATCCAAGTGCGAAAGAGAACTGGTTCCATCACATCCAACGGATGACTACCAAATAAGCTCCTCCACTACGCACTCGAAGGACCTCGAGATCCAGGTAGACCTAGAAGAAGATGGAGAGATGATCTTCTTGGCGACGGAATAGGCCATTCGGTCGAACCCTTGATCATAATGATGGGCTAACTGTTGATTTGCTTTTTCTGCATTGCTAACAAAATAGTAGTTAATCTCCAGCTTTACCCCTACTACTACAAATAAAAGGAGACCTGAACAAAACATGCTCAAAATAAGGTTACATTTATGTCCAGAAGCTAAACAAGGGACTATCTCAGCATTTGCCAATGCGTTAGGGAAACTGGACAAAAACCTGATCGAAGTGTGGGTTATTGACATGGAAGCTGTACTGTTTAGACCTGAAAATTCCTGTTTCATTCTGCATTAGGGCACCAAAACATTGAAAAATCAAAAGTGTAGATGCAGAGCAAGAGGGTGAGAGTTTGCATTAAGAAGGTCGCGAAAAAAACGAATTGAGAGTGGTGGTTATATGAAGATTGTTTCCGAAATAACGTGTCTCCAAAAAACACATTTTCTAGGAATAGAAAGTATTCAAATTCAGTCTTGTATTTCGAGATAGGATTCAGCGGTTTTTGTTCACTGTTTAACACAGCAAAAATGTCATTTTTCACCACTGACAACATGATGGATTCAGTCGACGTTGAGATTCGGCGGGGTGCGGACGTTCGCTGTCCGCTGTGCTTCCATCGCGCGCATGACCGTGGTCGTTCTAGATAAGCGTCAAGAATGAAAGCTGTTATAGTTTTTTTGTTTTTGTGGTTAATAGTTGTTCCTTAACTGTGTGCAAATTCGGGTGACGAGTTTTCCTAGATTTGTGAAGTTCAGTGTTTTAGTGAGTGTTCTTTCATTTCCACGCACCGAGAAGCTCGAAGTGCGTATGTTTCTGACCATCGTTGCTGCTTGGCATCCGAGCAACAACATCGTAACCATCATGGAAGTCCTCCATCCCAATCAACAACCAAGTATTGTTTCAAGTAAGAGTTATGTTCAAGCTTGTAATAGTTCCCTGTTTCCTAAGAAAGAAAATGCAATTGTGATTGACTCTGCAAATTATGCACCGACAGTTGACTTCATTGAAGCCCTTGCAGGAAAAACTAATCCTTCTCATATTCGGTTTGCATCAAAGATCTCTAATAACAGGCTGTGTGTTTATTTGTCCCAAAGAAGTTGCTGACGATCTAGTATCCAAAGTTAAATCAATAATTGTATCTGACCATGAATTTACTATAAGACCGCTTATTTCACGCAACAAAAGAATAATTCTTTCCAATGTTTGCCTGAGTATCCCTAACAATCTACTAGAAGATAAGTTATTATAATTTGGCGTTAAAACTGTGGCATCAATGTATTTTATTCGTGCCAGGTTTCTCTAATCCAAACTTGAACCATATCATGAGTTTTAGAAGACAAACCTACATAGCACCGGAACATGAAGAACTACTCCGAGTCTTTCCAAGTAACTTTGGGATGGTTTACCGCATTGATATACATCTCATCTGATATCCCTACCTGCTTTCAATGCAAGCTGCAAGGTCATTTTGCTAAGAACTGCCCAAATGGCAACTCACCCTGCCGCAAGCAGCTATTAGCCCGAAGGTAACAACCTTTCCTTATCAGACGGCGACCTTCCGTTTTTCCTGCCCCGGTCCGCTCCTGTCATTAACGAGAACGAATTCCTGATCTCCCAAATGTTTCACAACCAGATCCTTTACCGGCATTCCCTACAACTTCAGTCTCGGAATCCAAGACAAAGAAGCCAACGGAAAACACGGTAAAATCAAGAACTAAAAGGCCACTCTCAACTAGTAGTTCCCAAGCGACGCCTCTTCCCGCTAATGTGTCAAGAGATCTCGTTACGGAAAAGACTGTCCTTCTGATTCGGAGATATCTTTAGACTTAGAAGACCCCTGTGAAACAAAATAGTGTTCCCCAAAAAAATAAAACCACCCCAGATAGTAAAGAAGACATTCAATGGTCAGTGACCAAAGAAAAGATTGAAAAGAGCCCAATTAAATACCCGTTATCGATGAATGAATTGTTAAGCTTCTTTGACAAATCTAAAGGTTCCCAGAACATTGCAGAAATTGCTAAAGACTTCTCTCCAGATATTCCACCTATAATTTCAATGTTACGGATATTTATTCCACCCTTCCTAAAAGGTATTAAAAAAAGATGTTCCAGAATAATCAAAAACTTGAAAGTGCATTGGATTCTGATACGGATACGTCCCAGGCATCTACAGTGTAATACTACGGCCATATATTTCCTGTATTCCGGCCTCATGAAAATTTATAGAACCTCACCAAATTTAATCTCATAAATAGTATTTAGATAGTGATTATACATTGTCCCATGTACAATATTATATTAAGGCTCTAGTGTGTATCCCACGAAATTGTGCAACTAATGTATATTTGTATATTTGTAACTACTGTATTATTAGTAACTGTGGTCGCCAATGACCTAGACGTTTCTAAGGCGACCTTAAATAAATAATATAAAAAAAAACATGATGGCTTGATTGGTTATTTCGAGTTTCCAGGTGTGTCAATTGCTATGGACAGAAGTGCAATTTTTATCACGGGAATTGGCGGTGTTCGTGCCCCCAGTGGATAGCAATATACGCCGATCTACACGTCGGTTTGCGTAGTTTTCTCATCCACTTATCTCACAATGTCCCAGCCAGGACAAACTCCCGACGCGTTTCACACGTGAGGTAGAGTATTGCGTGTATGTGTGTTTAAGTAAAGTGAGTATAGGAGAAGGAAAGATCCGTGGTCAGTTTGTTAGGATGTTGTTCCGGAATTCGCCTGGTGTTTATCGGAGAAACCACGGAAAACTCTCCTCCAGACAGCATCTCAGTTCGACTTAGTGTCGAAAATTCTGCCAACCGTCGGCCCTCAACCCGTCGAACCTCGCGGCCAGGAGCACTTCAGAGGCATCAGCTGGTGCCCTGAGACACTTCAGCCGATGGTGAAGAAGCAGCTTAAGAATATATCGATACGTAAAATCAGAGAACAAATATAAATAGAAATTCGTCATTTTGGAAACACGCTTTTTATTTACGACTCAATGCAGAGCAGTGGGCTAGGACATCGCTGGTGCGACTTCGCTTACGCAGCACCGGTAGGGGCCATGCCGGAAATTTTGGATCGAGTACAGTAATAAATTATTTCCTGTTGTGTAATTGACTATGTTTTACGTCATTAGGTCTATTCTCAGCAGAAAATACAAAACGCGAGTCAGAATATTGCGAAGTAGATGACAATTCGCCTGCGAGTTGAGCAAATAGAATTACCCCACCAGTTGGGTGGCCACTGCTTCAGGCTCCCTTAACGTCATAAACATTGCAGTAGGAGTCACCAAAGGACGTCAGTGTTAAAGATAGAAGGGTATAAATGTGCTGAAATATAGATACATTAGATAGATTTATTAAAGTTCGCTTTGAGCTAATGCTCGGTGGCAAATATTATTACAATTAGATATACAATTACAAAACTATTACGAATATTTACAAATATACTTACAATTAGAATTAGAGATTAATATCCTAGTTATAATTAATTTTGAGTTATCTATATGTTGACTTATAGCTTTTCTAACACTTCACTTCACTCCACTTCACTTCACTTCACTTTATTTCACTGAATAAGAGACATGACTATATTATTAATAATACTAACGATTATAATAATGAAATAATAATAATAATAATAATAATAATAATAAAAAAGTCCCAGTGCTATTAATGATGACCTACATAGAATTAAGTATATTTTTGAATTTCACTACATTAGAAGGAAGAGTCTCTAGTCCTTTTGCAGGTAGTTTGTTCCAATCTACTATAGTACGATTCACAAAGGAGAACTTGCCTACATCAGTTCTTTGCTTTCTACATCTATAAAACAGCCAATTATTCATATTGAGAGTGGGCGATTTCCTAAAGACGTTTTTACGTCAACAAAATCAGTACCCAACCCTCCTCACGTGAAGTGTCTGTTGTTCCACCCCAAGCCCCGCCCCCTCTTCCCCCAGCAGCTCCGCCGGCGCGGGGCAGAAGCAAGGCTCCGCAACGGGGCGGGCACGGCGACGCCATTTTGTAAATTAAAACAAAGCGACGCGACCGCAGGCACGTAAGGGAGCCACCGAAATTCCGGCTGCGCCCGCGCGCGCCCAACAGATTTCCCTCGAGGAAAAACATTTCCCCAATTTTCGCGCGAGTCGCGTAACGGGAGGGGCGGGGTTCAGAGGGCGCCGGGTTTTAAGACTTGAATTCGACGCCTCGGCACGACCCCTGCGCCCAAAGATGCTCTTTTCTTTGAGCCGCCAGTTGCGGTGGACTCTAAATAAACAGCGAGAATTCCCGGCAGCGGCGTCGCTTCATTAAGTGTCAAATTGTGGAGCTAAGAGAACTAGTTATTAAAACATTGGGGAACAGAATCTGTTGCGGCAATCGTAATAGAACCGCCTTCCTATCCAGCTTATCATCATTCGTAGGTCGTTGTTCGATTATGATAGGGCAACAAATTCACTTGATCTATTTATGATCAGCAAGATTCAGGCGGACGTGAAATTCAAATATGTAGTCAACTGATCGGATGGGCGGTTTTCTTGTTTTCTTTACCCTACTTCTATATTCTTTATTGGAAGACTTGGAACTCGAAATGTCTTAACTGAATGACTGAAACTTGACTTGAGACTTGAAATCCACGCCTCGGCGCGAACCGTGCGGCAAACGATGTTCTTTCCTTTGAGCCGCCAATTGCGGTAGACTAAATGAAAACGGTGTCACTACATTAAGCATCTAAATTGGATTGCCCGGTGGAATACAAACACATGCCACAGAACATCGTTCTTACAAGAGAGAAGAAATTCTGAAAGAGCATTTTTACGAATACTGCCGAATACTCGTTGTTTTACATCCATCCCATCGTTGTTAGATCAGTTAAAACAACGAATACTCATTGTTTTCACTGGATCATAAATTTCATGAATTAGTGCACAAGATATTAAATTATTGGTTGAAAATCTCATTTTATTCAAAATTTTAATAAAAACGAAAGGAAATTTCAATAAATGACATAGCGACATAGGCCTCAGATAATGAAACACTCTGTAAATAATATGTCAGTTAAGTTAACAGGATCTGTTAAAATGAAAGAACTCAATGAAGTTTAAATAATTGAATACATTCACTTTTAAAGTTATAGAAAACATTAATAAGGTTCAACGGCAATGGCAAAATGAGTATCAAACAGAGCCACCGACACGTTTAACGATTCGTCGCATTCGAGACAAATTTGAAGCCGAAGGCTGTGTTAAAGACGTACATAAACAACGATCTGGACGACCTGTAACAGTACAAGTTCATTTACTCCCATCTTGTGTACAACACCCAAACCGTCGCGCGCTCAAGTGTTCGGCGAATTTTGAAGGCAGCAAGTGGAAGTGGTCATCCCAAGATTGCTACACGCAATGAAGAGGACGACCCAGATCGTCGAATGGATCGTTTAATAACATGGTGCGCAACGATGAAGAGTTTGCAGAGATGATTGTGTGGTCTATGAGGCACAGTTCAAACTCAATGGTACAGTAAATCGCCACAATTGCATCTACTGGGCCGCCAAAAATCCTAACGTCCATGTAGACAATGCCGTGAATTTGCCAGGAGCAAATGTGTGGTGTGGTTTGTCTTACCGGGGCTTGATTGGGCCATTCTTCTTTGACGGCACAGTTACCGGTGACGTATACCTTCAGATGCTTCAAACATCCATTTTATCTGCCGTCCGAAATTTGTATGGAGACGGAAGATTTTACTTTCAACAAGATGGTGCCCCAGCCCACTACCACAATCGTGTTAGGGCTTATCTCGACGAAAATCTGCCAGGAAGATGGATAGGCAGTAGAGGTGCTGTAGAGTATCCACCACGTTCCCCAGACTTAACTCCTCTGGCCTTTTACCTGTGGGGAACACTTAAGGACATCGATTATCGACAAAAGCCACGCACATTGGATGAACTTCGAGAATACATCGTACATTCATGTGCAAATATCGAACTGAAACACGTTGCAGTCAGTAGTTCGTGCTGCAGTTCGGCGGCATCGTGTGTGTGTGGATGTTAATGGTGACCATTTCGAACACCTACAGTGATATTTTTAAGTTGAACTTTAAGCTACGCTTTCACAAAAAATGAGACAACTCCGCCAATTCGTTTGCAAGTTATGGACTTTCAAACAGTGGATACATTTTTTTGGACCCCTCTCTATAACATCCGGGATCGGACACAGGGCACAATCTAAGAAAAAGTTGGGTTTACTGTTACTGACTTTGACGGTTAGAGAGATAATCTCTTCGAATTTTTATTTTCTAAACGACATTGTTTGTCCCTATTTTATTATTTCAGAATGCAGCAATTACTTTTATAAATTAAGTAGCATTTAAAATGCTTATAGTGGTAAATTGTGAATGCATGTACTACACTGATAGGCAGATATTTGGCTTCCCTTTGTCGTGTTGTAGCAAATGGCCAGCTGCGAAATAACAATTTTGTGAACTTTGCTGAACTCCATATTCACTTCGATACTTATAACGAAAATAATAGTAAAAATTATTATTTTACTAGATATTCTGAGTCTTGGAACATAATAGAGGTAGTATGTTTCAATCCAAGCTTTTATAAGAACTAATACTCAATTTGAGAATAAAATGAAGATTAATGGATTTGAAATTACCCCTTCATATAGGGCCAATGGAGCTATTATGGTACAGAAAAGTAAACTTTTACCCTATTTGTAGAAAACACGTGGAAAAATACTGAGTATGTGCCTGTTGATGCTAAAGCTGCGTACAAAGTAAAAAAAATTAAGACATACCATAACATTAAAAATCAAAAGTGTGTATCAAATTAGCACCAACTGATGGACATGACGATTATTAAGTGATATAGCTTGATATCTCTAATTTTGATTAGGAAACAAAAATTGGTTTTAGTGAGATCTCTTAGAGTCTGGTGTCTAAACAGTATTTTTTTTATCTTTCGCTATGTAATAGCTATAAGGCATTGTTTCCAACCAGCCTAAAGGTACAAAACGACGCTTGACAATAATGTTTCAAAAAGAATTGTTTAATTTGGTTTTAATGAGAAAATTATCAAAAAATTTGCTCATATAGCAAAGTGTAATTCACAAAATTAACATTTGTAAAAAAATTATTGAACGATTTAAGGGTAATAAAATTATTTATTAAACACATTTGTTTTAGATTTTCAATTTAAACATCTCTGTTATAATATCTGGATATAAATATATAATGATATGTGTGTATAGTGAGGTCTTATCCTTGGCTAATTCCATATATTTTATTTCTTACAGGTAAGTGTCCGAAGCCACACGACTCAAGGTAGATGATTTCTGATGTTATCATTCGGGTGAGTATGTCTTTTGATCCAAATGTCTCATTGCTTTTCTCTCTTTTTTAAGTGATTTTATTATTAAATTATCTTCGAAAATCAAATGTCTCAGACAATACAGAAAGTTGAAATATATATTCTTAGAAAACATGTTAGATGCTCTCTGTGTAGGGGAGACTAATTCTTAAAAACCTGTAGGACATAAACTGCAAATAAATGCTCGACTGTAAATAAATCCTACAGATAGTGAAATACTCGTATTTTTCTTAATTCAGGGCGTATGTCTTAGATAATAAAAATATTGAGGGAGGAACAAAATAAACACATTAACACATATCCAATATTGCCCGTCATTATGATGATAATCTGTTGCTATTTTTTTCTGTGGATTTCGTTTTTGTATTCTGACTGATGTAGCGATTATGATAATTAATTGAAACCGTCATATCATAACAAAAGTATTTAAGCCATGATGTTAAGAATACAAATCCCCGAACTGTTGAAATCTTCGCTAAAAAAATAAAGTGTGTCATAAAAGTATCAGAGAAACATAAAATAAACTAAAGGTGCGACAGAATGGCGCAGACTTTCTCGTAGCATTTTTTCTAGCTTCTTTGGCGTAGACTAGCTTTAAGATCTTCCTCCATTCTCTGGCAGCTGCCATCTATCGTTGCCGAAAGTACATTTTCTTCACGTTTTCTTAACTTTTCGGTAACTTAATAGTAGAACCGAAATATTTCTTCAAGAATATTAAAATAGACAAAAAAGTCAAAAATAGAAATTGTCATTGAAAATTTTTAAGCCGTTTTAAAAACAAAATCGTGATTAAGCATTACTGTAAATGCGAAATTTGAAGCTCTTTTTCACAGGAATCTATTGAGTTTTTGAATAACTTCATTAAGAGTCCATTCAGGCACTACCACTCACAAATGTAATAATGAATACAAACCGATAGAAATGTGCATTTGAACGGCGAGAGAGAGATTTCGAAAAAGTACATCTGTGTAATTTTTGAAAAACAAGAGAATACACGAAAATTAACTATACGTCATATTAAACAGAGCAATTTGCACTATCCATTGAAAAAAATTGAAAAACAAAGTCATTTTTGAGGAGTCATTTTTGAGAAAATGACGTTTGAGCGTTTCTAAAAATTCGGAATTTTGAATTCATTTTTACAGAAATCTGTTAAGTTTCGAGAAACTTTATTTGCCATTATTTAAAGCACATGTACTCATAAATCTAAAAGTGTGAAGAAATTGCCTCTAAGGCACATATTACCGACGTGAGTGACATGTCGCAATAATTACCATTTTGTAATTTTTGAAAACACAAAAGAATAGAGCAATATGTCGTTTATGTCATCGGGAAGGGTTGGTGTGGCACTAAACCCTACCAAAAATTTAGAGAAAAAATTTGGACCAATTTTTGAGAAAATCATATTTTTGTATTTGTTTAAATTACAAAAATTGCACGTCTATTGCACAAAAATTACTCTTAATTTTCAAAATGTGTACAAAACCTTAATGAAAGAACTATTTATGGGTATCAAATTTATTTGGAGGAAATATCTTGTTTCAATTTTATAGTTGTTGAAGCCCTCCCCGCCCAAAAATTCAATCTTTTGCAATTTTCGAAAATTCAGACAGAAAATTCAGACAATATTACTCCGTGTATACGTACGTATACCAGAAAGTAAAAAGCTTAATTTGGACGGAGAGATGGTTGGTGGCAACACGAAAGAGTAAGGCTGTACAATAGTAGTACAAGACTGTACAAAGTAAAAATTACTATGCAAATAGCTTCGTCGCGGAATATTAGAATTCTTCCTAATAGATTAATAGAATACAATTATAGAATTCTTCCTAAATTATCCCAACAGCTTGGTTTTTACATTGACGAGTAACTTTAAGAGTAATGACGAAATTAAAAAGGAAGCTAGGGTTCTTACTTTCTCATATACATTCTTATATACGAGAGTAATATACGAAGTATAGTTATATAATGCTGCGGAAAATCGATTTCGAGATTTGAACGGAAATACACGTTTTGGAGTCACCTGATACCGAAAAAGTGGTTGTTTATATTTTCAAAACTTCCGTCCGTCTGTCGTTTGTGAGTAAACAAACCTAGCGCCTAAACCCCACTTACAATCTTTTCTAAATTGAAGAATCCCCAGTCCATCTGGCTCTAGTTAAAACTTTGAAATTTTGAAAAATATTCTTTAAAATTTGGGTGTACTTTACATAAAACCCCCCGGATATTTTCAATTTTTTTTCAAAACTGGTTCCAAATATTTTCTTTAAATTTCTTGTAAGAATATAGTAAAATAGACTTATGAAGGTGGCGTTGGTCCCATTTTCTTTTAAAATTGCAAAAGTTTGAATTTTTTGGGAGTACAACTATAAAATGACTGACGGATTTTTCCTTCAAATCGAATTAGTTACCAATAAGTAGTTCTTTCATTAAACTCATGTAGACTTTTTTTGAAAATATTGTAGTTTTTGTACAAAATTTTAAAAAATTATAAAAACATGATTTTCTCAAAAACGGCTCCAAATGTTTTAATTTTTAATAGATTAGCTCCCAATCAATCCTTTCCTGTACATAAACATCATATTGCTTTATTATTTAGTTTTTAAAAATTAAAAAATGTAATTTTGTCGACTTGTCTCTCACGTCGTCACTTCCAAATATTTTCTTTAAATTTCTTCAAAAAACGATTGATAATGAATTAAAATTATTTTGCAAAAAAATAATACTTTCAGATATTTTCATATTTATTAAATTCCATAAATTGTACATATTTTTTAATTGATATAAGTATATATTGTATTCTTTTAATTGATATAGTTAATAAAAATTTTATTAAAATTAACACGTGGTATAAAAATTTTGTCAGTAGACTTGTGGAAAGTTTCATATAACATACGAGCAGAATTAGAACCCGCCACCGTCTTTCCACTTCTTCAGCACTGCTACGACCTACAAAGTTGCATACTCAATCACATTGCCAACACGGACTACTATTGATATTGTCCTACACCTACATCGTTCAGCAATGGAAATGAATTTGAATCAATGTTTACATTTCAATAAAAAGCTTTATTCTATTATCATGCCCTACAATGTGTGAACCAATTGCTGTGAACTAATACATTTTATTGTTTCATTATGATTTATGTAAGTAAACGTTGATAAAAAGACGGCAAATGGTTTCGAAACGTAGGATTATAAACTTATACCAATACAAAAATGTGACAATAAAAACTAGTGGTGCCACAGAATGGCATACACTTTCTCGAAGTCAAGTTTTCTGATTTCCTTGGCGTGGACTGCCTTACGGTCTTTCTCCATCCTCTTGCTAGCTTCCATCTACTTGCATGGCCGCCCAAAGAACAATTTTTTGACATTTTATCTATTTTTCGGTTTCCTAATAGCAGAATCGAAATATTAAATAAGAGTAAAACTTCGTCCTAAGTGGCAATTTTCATTGAAAATTTTGGAACCGTTTTTAAGATAATGGCGTGTAAACGCTACTGTAAATGCGAAATTTGAGCTCTTTTACACAAAAATGTTTTTGAATTTTTCAATAACCTCATGTTAATTTATTTGAAGAACGTTAATCACAAATGCAAAGGTGTTTACAAATCGCTGGAAATGTGCATATTACGGGCGAGAGAGATATTTCAAAAAATACATTTCTGTAATTATTGAAAAAACAAAAGGACGCTGCAAAATGAACTTTATGTCATTTAATGCAATGAAAAGTGCTGTGATATGAAAATGCGGAATTTTGAACTTATTAAACAGCATATTAAGTTTTCGAGAAAATTTAAATGACTTTATTTAATGCACATGTACTCATAAATACAATAATGTGGACAAATTGCCTCTTATATTAACTGCATGAGAGACAGTTAAGCAAAATAGTTTTTGTGTTTTTGAAAAAACAAAAATAAATCAATATGGCGTTTATGTCATCTGATAGAAATAATGTAACATCATTCCTACCAAAATTTTAAAAAAAAGTTTGGAGCTGTTTTTGAGAAAATCTTGTTTTTTATTTTTTAAAATTGCAAATATTGCACGCAATACTGCGCAAAAATACTAAAATTTCAAAATTTACCTGATCTTATGAAAGAACTAATTATGGTTAGCAAATTTCATTGAAGGAAAAATCTCTCTCTTCAATTTTGTAGTTGTAGGAAAACGCCGAAAAACATTCAAACTTTGCCATTTTCGAAAATTTGTTGTTAACCGTATAAATCTGATCTATGCCATCTTTAAGTGTATTTTACTCTATTCTTACATTAAATGTAAACAAACAATTTCAGCCGTGTTTGAGAAAATTTTGAAAATCTTGAGAGGTTTTACTTACCCTCAAATTTAAAGAACGTTTTTTAAAATAGCAGTGCCGCGAGTCGAGCCAGACCGACGAAGAATATCCATTTTGGAAAACTTTCTACGTATGGTTTAGGCGCTAGTGGTGCTGGTAGATGGAGGACGAACGGTCAGAAGGACGGACAGACGGACGGACGTTTTGAAAAGAACACTTTTTCGGTATCAGGGGACCCCAAAACGAGTATTTCCGTTGAAATTTCTAAATCGTTTTTCCGCAGCATTAAATCACTTTCTAATACTACGTGTATACTATGTATATACGTTCCTATATGAGAAAGTAATAACTGACTTGTGGAAATTCTGATTTGGTGTTGTTGACGTTCTTATAAGAAAAAGTAAAAGAGGTCATCTTCGTCAACATATTAGCTTTATTAAGATAGCCGGCTTTCGACGGCTTTGCCGTCATCGTCAGTCTACAAGATACAGAAAGATACAACAAAATTATAAATAAATACACAATAAGATAGAAAATTAAATTACAATGAATGGATACATCTAAAGTATTTAGTTAGAGATAGCAGATAAAATTTCAAAAAAGGGGGGTGGTACACATCTTATAAACGCAGGCCACACTTCCCACCCAGACTCAGACACTAAAATTCTTGAAATAGAAAATAAATTCTGGAACAGAAGTGCTTTAGAAATCTTTCACATATTTCAAGCCAAGCAGAAATGCGAGGCCCTTCTCAATGAACAAACTAATTTCCCTCTGTCCCCTCTACTAATAATTTTACACACCCTGACGTCCCTAATTGACTCCCCCGCCTCCTAACACATTTTCAAGAGAACACTAACAGACCTCCTCCGACCCACCCACCCCGCCCGGGTCTCCGGAAAGCAATAAAAACCCCGTGTCACGTTTTCTCTGGGCACAGTCGCTCGACTTTTGCCGACAGCGGCGAGGTAAGCAAAAACGGCTCAACTTGCTATTCAATTATTTCCCCATCTTTGTAATAACATTTGATATTAATTATTATTACTATCCCCAATTTCTTATATATATATATATATATATATATATATATATATATATATATAAATTTTGTTTTCTTTCTTTTGAATATGAGAACATATATTTCTTCACATATACGTATTTATAATCTGAAATTTGAACTGCTTGTATCGGTATTAATTCCCCCCCCCCCGTCGCAATTCAGTTTTGCAATTTTATCTGCTATATGTTCCTTAACTTTTGCAATCATACAATTTGTCTCTCTGTATTAATTTTTTGTTTAATTTGAACTGCTACTAATCCTCCCGTTGCATAAGGTCAAAAGGATGTCATGGGCCAGAAATCCAGTGGCGTACCGTTCCGGAGCGAATTGTGTAAGCCTTACTTTTGAATCTCGCGCCAGTTGAACTGTCGGCAGAGCCCGCAAACTTTAGTGAGCTAGTTCCCTTGCGCGCGAACTTAACATGTCTTGGCTAGAGAATCTGAGTTATTCAAAAAATAACTCATGCAGTCTGCATAAAATAAATGCACACTAACATATTGAATCAGAAGAATGACCCACATTCAGAGGATATTCATTTCACTGTTGAAAGTTTTCATTTCTTCGTCATAACAGTGTAGATCAATCGTTTCAGATAACTGTTATGTTAAGGATTGATCTTGTGCAGACACGTATCATTATTTATGTATTTATCTACAAAAAATATAAAATTGCAAGAACAATACCATGTTATGTTGTAATTTCAGTTCTGTGTTGTTCATTTTATTATTATTATTATTATTATTATTATTATTTTCTTTACTTACTATTATTTTTATTTTGCAGGTTAGGTGGATATTCATCCAGGTTAGTAGCAGTCTCTATGTGTGAAATATAAAATGCTTCAAATATCTTCCGCTTTTCTGGTGTGGTGATTGTGCTAATGAGTTTGTTGCTGCAACAGTTAAAGTATTGTGTTCGCATTGTGAATCGTGGTGGTGGTGGTGTGGGGGGTAATGATGGTGGTGGTACATGTAATACTGATATTTATAATTGTGTTTCTCTTATATTTCTATAGCATATTTATTGCGTACCTTCATAATTTCTCTTGCATTCTCCCTTTGTTGCTTACATCACTACACGCAGAATAACTCTAATTCATAGAGTGTGTTGGATATGGGAAGAAATAAGTATAAAATGTATATTACGTTCTTAGAAATTTAAGAAAATACGCATTTAAAATATGGGAAAAAATGCAAACACTTAACTAAGTACACATTGATTACTACCACCTTTATTGTTGTAACGTTACAACTTAAACGTCACTCTTATGATGTAACGCAAGAAGGCTGTATCTACCATGAGTTAAATATAGTTGCATAAAATTCAAAATATCAAAAGTAATTTAACCGTCAATGGTAGTCAATTGTATCACAAACGTGGCATCTACCATAATTTGTTGTCGTTTCCAATGTAGCGGTATAATATTAGCAAACTTCAAACAGGATCATGGCGTCACCGAAAACAAAGAATTTTTATTGGTATTTTTAATAAACCCCAATAGACGATTTAGCTTTTAATAATTCAAGCTATTCAAATTCACTTTTCCCATAGCACGTCATACGCAGTTTTAACTGTTTTTGACGTAAAATAAATAAATAAATAAATAAATAAGCCACTAATCAGTTGGAACTTTGCTACCATCTGAGCTTTTTCCTACACATTATTCGGGAAAATTAGCTCAGATCGAGATTTTCCTCTGCAGCGTCTCTGACCGAAAGGTCCTGGGGTTTAAGTCCGGGCAGAAGCAGCTTTTGGAACTAGCAAATTAGCTAGGTTGAATTCAACTGCTGTCAGAACGAGAATTCTTACAATCGGTTCTTCTGACCGATAGTTTTCCGTGGTTTCTACGATCAATATGCGGCCAATGCCAAAGCAAAACCCTCACAAGCGTGCCATGGATAGCGCGCGATTTTTGTCTCCTCTTCCTTGTTCTTTCCCCTCACACACACACACTTACATACACATTCGTACTGACTGCACTAACCACGTCGGAAGACCGGTGGGTGTGTTAGAGCTTGTCCCGGCTGGGGTGCTGGGCCGCTGGGGGAGACACCCCAAGGCGAGGTGTAGGTCGGCGCCGGATCTCTCCTTCCAGCATGGGAGGAGCAGCGCAGCCTGTACGCTTAGGGGGACTAGTTTCCACGGCACTTGGCGTGCCCTCGACATAAATGCAACCTATGAAACATGAATCGATCAAAAAAGACTGCCACTGACCACATCGTCCACACGCCAAGCGCCAGTACAGCCTGTGTATGTAGAATGCCCAACAGCTCAATTCTGTGAACTCCTTCTTTCACCCAATCCCAAGGTATTTTTTAAAGTAGATAAGGAAATCTTGAGATACGTCATGACGTTTAGAAATGAAAGAAAGAATTCGCTTGTTTTTACAAGATGTCCTAATCCCTTGTGTTATCCAAGAATTGCTTTTCCGTGAAATATTTAGTTTTCTTTTTTGAAGAGGAAAGCAAGTGTTAAAATGAAATGAAAGAGTTGAAAAAAAGAATTATATTTGTCGTTTGTATCAGCAGTATTCTGCATCAAGTAATCAATGAATAATTTAATTTTACTTTTAGTAAACAATCTAGTCATACGTGTATTATTTATTGTGTCAGTGATCGCATTTCTTATAATGGTAAGAATTTGTGCATCATGGTAAATGATTCTCATTCACCACAAGTAAATTCTGCGCGCTACGGATTATCTAACGGATACTCTACCGTACTGTAATACTTAAGTTCGCGGTTTCAAACCCGATGGAAGGTGTGAATTTTTAAAGGCGAAAAAATCCTTCCTATGCCTTCCTTCAGAGGTAAAGCAGGCTTTCTTCGGAAGTAAAGCAGGCTATCCCATGTTAAAGATTTATTGCATATGCGAGATCCTAAGCCTAAAAGAAACCTGAGGAAAATTTAAATCGCTAATCCGTCGCCCTACCTCCTCTCTATGCTATAAACGGTGAAAGAAGCTTAGCGGAATCCGCGTGGTCAGGCGGAATAGCGGGCCTGATGACCTGAGACTCGCCACGGAAAATAAGGCACAATTGAATTGAATTCACACTTTCAATCTCTCCCAGCGGTGACGCAAACCGCCCGACCTGGAGTACTACCGCAAGCAATATTATTTTTTGTTTTATAACTTTTGTTATAAACTCGGAACTCATCTGCCTCCAACTAAACTATTGGCGCACAGTCGTGCCGCGTTGAGCCTCTGATAATTTCTGCGTGCGTCTACAGTTCGATGATGCCTTATTTTGCGTGCCGAGGCTGAGGCTACGAGACCTGCTCTTCAGCCTGCCCGTGCCAATTTCGCCATGCTCCTTTGGCCGCCTCGCAGAGAAGGTGTCTCTCGCCCGACCAGTTCATGCCCATAGAATTTATCTCAGAGGCTCTTTCAGGCTTAAAGATCTTTAACATCCAGAAAAGCTACAACATGTGACTGCCGGCTTTACTTTCCCTCCGAAGGATAACATAGGAAGGATTGTTGTCGGATTTTAAAATTAACGACTTCAATCGAATTTGAATTTGCAAGCAGTTCTCGCCAGATACCTGTGCGCTGGACAACCGTAGAGATGATAGCAAGACGCAATATAGTAACATACTGCGCATGCGCAGTGAAGTCATCTAAGCATAGTGTCGCTGTTCAGAAAATATCGAGTATCCTCATGCGAGCTAGGTATTGTAATCGTCTGGAAATTAGTTTCAGCTGCGTAACTATTTTGTTACATTGGTTTATTGTGTGCTTTCTTTTACGAAATGTGAATGAAACATTTTTGTGCCAAGGCTGCCTAACGGAAAGCTAGGACGTCGACGGGATTTAGAGAAGCCGCTCCCTCTGTGACATCAGCTGAGTGCAGTGATTTCTCGCGCGAAGTCTATGCGCAGTTCTAAAGTGCCATTACGAGCTGCCGGACACGTTCAGTATCGTGCCTATTATTTCGTGCATACCTGTACAAGTTTTACTATTAAACTCTGCGATGTCGTAGTCTGTTGCCCCATCTGGTGCGTTCAAACGCCGTTAGTTAAAATTTGAACTCTGTTGGGGCAGTATCTCCGGCAGTTTGCTGTAGCGACACCGTTACAAACTCAATCGCGCGGGAAAATCCCGCACCCCAGGTGTCTTCATTGGCGGCGCCTTCGTAACCAGTCACGTGTTGTGTAATATTGTTCCGGTCGCTGTATATTCTACGCGGTCTTTGGAGTTCGACAGAAGAGTGTGGGGTTGGTCACTAACCCAAATTCCATTGTGGATTTGTGCCTCAGAGTAACTGAGTATTTTCATAGCAAATGGTGTATACTGAAATCTTCCGTTCCTCACTCCTAATTTTATTTAATCTATTTAATAATAATGATATATTTTCAGCTCCTGCTACCTCATTAATTTGTTATATTTAAAATTTACCATATCTCCATTTAAACTTGTAGTTAATCGGTCATTGATTAAACAAGGAAACTTTCAACAGTTATAGGTCACAATCTGACCAAATTTTTTCTATGCATAGATATTCACTTTTTATGTGCTAGAAATTTTAAAAAATTAAATTTAATTGAAGATCTCAAATATAATCAATTTAATTGTGTTATTAATCGAATAAGATAATTGTTTGTCGTACTAATTGCGACTAATACCTAATAACTAACTGAATAAAGAAAATAAATTCACGGATTCAGTATTCTGGGGCACAATATTCCTGGAACTGAACTATTGTTTTCTGCCCAGCAAACTGTCAGACAACCGATAAGTAGAGACCCTAGCGGGCACTGACAGCACTACGTGATTCGATGGCTGCAGCAAGAGTTGTCCATGATGAAAACAGGGTGGTGAAAACTGACCAAAATATTTTGCGTCATATCATATCCGCCCACGTTCTCTCCAGCAAATCATATTACCCGCCTTTCATCTGTCTCTTCCTGACCGAAGGGTCTTCAATTTCGTATCTCTTTGCTATATTCCGCGCATCATGTAGAATTGTCGTCCATTCCGCTTCCACCCATTGGCTCGGTATACTTATTACATTGTTTTTCCTGATAATCTATTTTTTTAATTTATTATTATTTTTTCCCCTGGCACGGAAATTACTCACGGACCTTTTAAAACGTATATACACTCTATGTTCCAGTTCCCTACGTTGGTCTCTTCCTATTTTGTGTTTTTTTATTTATTTCTATCTAATCGCGTAATAACGTTCCAAATTTCTCATTTTTACCGTGGTTCTATTAAATTTTGTGATAACCAGAATAAATCTATCACAATACAAACGTGTAAAGTGAGATTTATTATATTTTGAATGTATTTTCTTGTATTTCCGTGCATTGCACCCCAATTCATCGACAAATTATGAGCCCGTTTGGATCTTCCCCCACAGATTCAGAGCCCGTGCATCATCGCTCACTTCAAATACACAGTCCTCTGGATCCTCGACTTCACAGCTTGAAAAATAGTCGTTTCAAGGATGTCCGTAGGATTCACAGAAAATGGAATAAGTGCTCACAATAGATAAATTGTTTAAAAAGCTTACAACAAGCTTCAGTCTGGGCCAACCAGAACATTGCAGCCTTTTAAATATATTACGGAATAACGATTAAGAACTTTAACTTAGCCGGCGGCGCTAGTCGAATGCGTTTACTACGCTCCGTGAAGTCACGAAGGTTAAGCGCATTCGAGACTCGCGGGTTCGTGGTTGGGTGACCGGCCAGGACCCTGGGGTCTAACGGCGTCGAGCCCTGGCCGAAGGGATAAAAGGATGACTGACTCGAGTGACGAGACTTGACAATATTAAAAATTATAGCACATTAATGGAGGATTATCCAGGGCAAGCGCTCAGCGCCCCAAGGCTTGGAGACGCGTTGCGTCAAGGAGTGGACGCAACAAATTTAAAAAAAAAAAAAAAACTTAGGTTGCGTTCAACGGCAATCTTCTCAGTGGCGTCATCCTGAATCTTCCTTCTTTGGCGCTGCACAGAATGTGTCAAAATTCAATCCCATCCCCCTATCGCCGTGGAGGTATAAGTATGAATATAGGAATATAAAACAAACAATAATCAAATTAAAGTAATTTTACTCTAAAAATTGAATTTGGAAGGAGAAAACATCTCCGCAACATTGTGGGAAATTATTCTCGCTACAAGTGCCTCCAGTGATTCCTCGTGTATGTCATGGCGGGGCGTGGCGTGGCCTGGCGGGGGAGGGGCGCAGGCCTTTGTCCAGTGGAGGGCCTCCCCGGGGAAATCGCCGGAGAGCCAGCCGCTCCTGACGCTCGGCTTTCCAGCGGGGGGCCCGCTCAATTGTCTCGCCAATTGTCTCTGGGTTGCTCACCGGCAGAATGGATGTGATCCATTCGAAGCCCATGAGCTTGAGGTACCAGCGTTCTATTGCAGTCGGCAGAGGATTTGAGACAACTAGCTGCAATAGGTAGGAGGCGCTGTATGGAGGAGAATTTTAGCGGTCGGATGTCCTGATCGATAGTTTTCTGTTTTCTCTAGTGGGTACCACGAGAATGCTGGATCAGTGCCCTAATAAATGGCAACGGATTGGTGAGATATTTCGCAACTCAACCTTGACACCTTCTCTCCTCTGCGCACAACATTGGACCGCCCGTTTCTTAGATTCCAAAACGTTACATACGCCCTAAGAAACGAGGAAAAGAATATTTTTAACGGGCCCAAAGCGGATGGATATTTGGAATGATATTTGAAATTTAGAACAAGAGAGACCGCCACCTTATACCAAGGGCGAGACCGAGGTTTGATGAAAGAAAAGTTCTTTCTGAAGGTAGCAGCTGAACTGGCGGGCGTATGGAAAACGGTACCCCCGGAAGTGAATTGCAGCGGATTTCAGATTTACTTTTTGAGGAAAACTCTTCTAGAAAATTTAGAAGAGGTAATTATTCTATTATAAATTGATTAAACATAATCTTAGAAGAAAGGTAATGAAATGTTGAATTTATAATGAAGAAGGGGAGAAATTGAATAAAGGAGTAATTAATAGTTGATTCATTTCTTTTCCAGTTTTTTTTCTATCACATGCTTTTCGTATATTTAAATACTTCAGTTGGTGTCATATAAAAGGGTGATCTCTGGATTCATTTTCACCTGAATATCCAGTTGGTCATTAACTGTAATCGGAAAATAAAGTAAAATTCATATGAAGTATTCAGCAATAAAACTGAAAAAGGGAAAAAGAAGGCGATTTCTGAGGGAGCAAGGCGTTCTCAACCGAGGCCACGACGTTCAAGGCCGAAGCAGCTCGGTGGAAGGTGTAAAAGGGAAACAGTGACTGCTCTACGCGGCCGAGAACACAGTAAGGCCGTTCCAAATAAACTGTTTTGTAGGGATAGGAGGATTTTAGTTTAATAAGAAAGCTCATTCTGTATCTGTCACGTAAAAAAGAAAAGGGGGGGTTAAAGATTTACCACGTTTAAAAAAGATAAGAAAAGTAAAAGTACATTTGTTTCCGACTTCTAATACGTGAGGAATCAATCTTTTCTTTAAAAAAGGATTTAAAAAGATCAAATATTGAATATAGTGATTAAGGTTTGGTAAGATAAAATTATAATAATAGTAATTTCTGGTTTTAGAGAAAAAAAGATTTTCCCTTTTTTGTTGTAAAAGTAATGTTTAAGGGGAAAAGTATTAATCTTGTTTTTCCCAATGTGTTTTTCTTTCAAATTTTTAAAGTAATTTTTTAACGATTCATTCAATTTTTGAAAGTGTGTTTTTAAAACAAGGGGGTTTGTAGATAAAAAGTGGGAAATTGTGTATTGTGTTATTAGTTTTTTTTTTCAGTCAAGACTATTCTGTTTTTTGTTTTTTTCTTATGTGCCATTGTATGTTTTTTGTCAAACAGCCAATATTTTTGGAATATATTCTGAATTTAGTAAAAAAGTAAATTTCCCCGGAGTTGTTTGTTAATTTTTGCACCCAATCCATAAACGATCTTCGCCCCTCCCTTTTTTTTTTATTTATTGTGTCCACACGGGGACGTCTATACTGAGCTAGTCGACCATCTGGGGGGTTGGTGTTCGCCACCCCTAGACTTTCCCCAGGTCGGGTGCGGGCCTTTAGGGCCCTTTACCGCACACCCCGGGCTCGCAATTGCCCCAAAGCGGGCTCGATTTTGGATGCATTTACGACAAACCGTTTTGGGGGAATAACTGAGACCGATTGGGTAACAAAAATTACTAGTACAAATTGAATCACAGTTCACAAAATTTTTCCCCACTGGGTTGAGAGTACAAGGGGTGTTGAAAAAAATTTGTTATTTCAAGTTTTTTTTAAAAAGGATATTTATTATATGGGGTTTTATAGTTTCAAATTGTTCGGTATTTCTGTGTAAAATTTTTGAGAGGGGGTTTGTCTGGGAAAGAATTGATTGTTTCCCCAGGCAGTTAATAGATTCAAAGGCAATAAGTATAACGTTTAAAATTTTTACCTCCCGTGGAAGGAATTTCGGGAATCAGATAGCGATGGGGAAATGGGGACAAGCACCAGGTACGATGATCGTGGAGGAAACGACAGGGGGGGGGGAACTAGGAACGGGGAGAAACTAGTGCGACGTCCCCCGACAGAATCACAAAACGCCAACACGAAAAATCGGGATGGGGAAGAACGAAACCTCGAGAGGGCTAATTCAATAAATTCCGGGGGTTTAAATTTGGGCCCAATTTATAAAAATTGGGTTTTGAGGTTAGTCTGCAGGAGGAAAAACGAAAAAACCAAAAAAAATTGGGGGGTTACTTTGGAAACTAAATTAGGGGGAAAACAAGGCTTTTTGGAAAACCCAAAAAATTAGGGGAAAAAATAACTCGGCAATAAATGTTTTTTAAAAACAAACTAGAAGAAAAAATTTTCTTGAAACCAAATTAGGGGGAAATAACTGGAATAAATGCTTTGGGAAAAAAATTCACGGAATTCGACACGAAATTAGAAAAAAATAAAAAATTAGAAGAAAATTTAAAAGCACAGTTTACTGAATTAGCGGAGCAGTGGAAGGTCTTTTTAACCCGGGGTTCAAAAAGAATTAGCACAGGAACAGGGAGAACTTGAAAAAAATTCACGGACCCGGGACTTAATTAAAAGAAAATGGACGGAACGAAAGAATTTGAAAAAAAGGTCGAAACACAATCGGATCTTATAAACCCCCGTATCCGACAGGCAGATTGAGGTAAAAACAAAAAAGAAAAGTTCCAGAAATTATTACTAAAACAAGTTCAGGTTCAACCCAATAAATTAGATAGTGGAATAAAGGTTCTTTCGAACAGGATGGCGTTCCCAAAACTAAAATTAATGCATATAAAAAAAATAAAAAGGTAGAATTAAAAAATCAATTAAAAAAATTTACCCCCGGGAGTGGGGGAAAATTTTCAGCCCCGTATTTTTCCCTTTAAAGTGTACTCCTAATTTCAGTGCAGGGGGAGATGAAAATCCATGTGTTTTTAAATGAAAGAGGTAGAAAATTTTCTTTTTTTTTAAATTTTTGTTCCGGACAGTAAAAAAACCCCCAACTTTTATCAGATTTTGCAGGGAAATTACGAATCGGGGCAGATAGTTTGGGAGATTTTCCCCAAAAACTAGGGCCCGAACCCCAAAAAAAAAATTTTATTCGAGATATTGGAAAAACGAAACTCAAATAAATTTTTAAAAATTAACGTAATGTATGGTACGGGGAAGAAAATTTGATTCCAGGGCAGGAATATCAACGGAAAAATTTAAAGCTTTTTTTAAAATTATGAAATTGACTTTCGGATGAAGAAATTGTCTGTTTATTAATACGTCATTTTCCTTCCTCGCCCAAAAATTTGTTAAGAACTTTCCCAATGTCCACTAAAAAATTAATAACGCAACAAAGGTTTAAGTGCCACTTTCTTTAATTAATAAAAGGGTTACAGAAAGCAAACAAATGCAAATTGGTCCGTAAATGGTCAAGATAAAGGAAGCAAAAAACAAATGAAGCAAACCAAAAAACAGGAGAAAACTTAAAAACCCGGGAAACATTACCGAAAAAAAACCCATGCTAGACAAGACAGGCCCTCGTCTAGGAATAGAAATGAAAAAAATTTTAATTTATGAGGGTTTTCCCAACCCCGAAATACAGGACCGGCACATCTCATGGGCATGAGTCGGAAAAAATTTGAAAGGTTTTTTTGACCGCCATCCCCGCAAACCAAATAGAACAATCTAGTGAAGAAGGGTGGCGATAATCAATCGAATTAATCTCATTTGATGATGAACCGTGGAACGAAAAAAAGAAAAATGCAAAAATCGGATCCCGGAGGCGTGTCCGGAATTAAAGTTAAATGGGGTGTTGATACTTCGGTATTAGTGGGGCACAGGTTGTCAACTTCGTCATAGCTGAAAGTTTGTTTAGAAATTTAAAAAACAAAGGGTGGAGGTACCCATTGCCGCTCGTGAAATCTTTTCTGATAGGGGAATCGGAAAAATCAAAACCAATAAAGACAAGTTTATTTGGAAAAGAGATGGCAAGAATAAATTTTCCCAAAAATTTTTTAAAGCGTCAGAACTTTTTAAACCACCCTTTCTGGGGGTTTTTTTTCAAAGAAACAACACGGGGTTGTTATCAATTTAGAGAACAATACTTTAACTTTGAAACCGAATAATCGCAGGATTCCCCCAAATTTGATTCATTTATTTAAAATTTTTGGGGGCTAATTTTTTTGGAGGAAGAAGATGTTGGGAAACCCACAAATTGTTCGAGGGGCAGAAAAAACGATAACTCAATGCATATCAGAAAAACAGTTAACTAAATTTGGGAGGGAAACAAAAAAGGGGTTTTAAAAAAAAAGAATCCAGTAAAAAATTTTCAACGGGAAAAAAATTAACAGATAAAAAAATTCCCCGGGTTACCAAAAGTCATTCCAGAAAAAAATAAAGGGAAAAGGTGGATAAGCCTAAATTTCTACCATGGTCAAAGATGATATCATCATTTAAGTCCAAAACCTCTTATCTAAATCCCATAATTTCTCTAAAAGGAAAAATGGGAAGATAAGGGTTTTGTTTGGAAAGCAAAGGGGATTGAATCAAATTACCTTACCGTCAGAGACAGAAACCCTTGCGTGTAGAGGATTTAACTAATCAATTATCCGGCATCATTTTGAGTTAACAAAATTCCCGCATCGTATTGGCAAATAGCGATAGCACCAAGTATTAAAAAATACAGGATTTATTCCCGGGGGGAAATTTTTGTATGGGCTTCAAAAAAAATGCCATTTGGACTCAAGAACAGGGATCTGCTCTTGTACAATTGGAAAAATATCATTGGCGAGAGATGTAGCGATGTTTTTATCTATATTATTGACGTGCTTGTGTATTCCCAAAACATTTGAAAAACCAAGACTAAGCTAAAATATTTTGTTGGGAAAAGTCTGATTGAAAATAATTTAAAATGGAAATTTGGGGAAAAAGTAATTTCCCGCACCAAAAAGTTTAAATTCCTGGGGTTTTGATGTGACGTTAACGGAGTCAAAATGAATATGGAAAAGATGCGGGGATAGATAAAATTGACCCAAAAACACGAAAAAACCCCAAAAGGGTTGGTTGCGTCAATTATTACCCCGAAATTTTTTCCCAATTTTGCCATGCACATTGAAAAAATTTCTTCCCCTTGCTGCAAAACACACTAGATGAAAAGTGGGGAAAACAATCAAAGTACAATTTTCAGTTTAGACCATTTTAAAGGGGAAAGAAAAAAATGGCAAAATGATGAAACAAACAAACAGATAAATAACCAAAAAAGAATCATGAAGAAGAAAAAAAAAAAGGAGGAGAAAAAAAGAAGGAAGATGAGGGAAAAAGAAAAGGAGTAAAGTACAAGAGGGAAGAGAACAAGATTGCTCGACGTTCTAGAATCAAAAAAAAAAGAAACATAAATTTTGGGGAAAAAGATTTTACGGGCATATGAAATCAAATCCATAAAATCTTTTTTCGAAAGAAGGGGGTTTTTGGGCCGCCCTTTTTTTAGATTCCGAAACGTGTCAAAATACTGCCCAAAAGCGAGGGAAAAAAATATTTTTAAACCCCCAAAAGCGGGTGGATATTTGGAATGATATTTGAAATTTTGAACAAGAGAGACCCCCCTTATACCGGGGGAGACCGGGGGTCGGGTGAAAGAAAAATTTTTTCTGGAAGGGAGCTGAACTGGGGGGAAGTATGGAAAATTTAAAGGGGGAAATGACATTGCAACCCATTTTAGATTTAAATTTTTTTAGGAAAAATCTTCTTTGAAGACCAGAAGAGGGGAATTTATTAAAAAATTGATTTAACATAACGGGAAAAGGGAATAAAAAAGTTTTTGAATTTATAATGGAAAAAATTAAAGGGGGAGAAATTTTGAATAGATGGCAAAATTTAAAAAACCCTTCCCTTTTTCTTTTCCCGTTTTTTTTTTTTTATACTCTTTTTCGTATTTTAAATAATTTCGAAGTTGGTGCTCATAAAAGGGGGGTATCTCGGATTCATTTTCACCTGAATATCCAGTTGGTCTTCTGTAATCGAAAAAAAGTAAAATTCATTAGGGGTATTCCACCCATCAAAAAGAAAGAGAAAAAGAAAGGCGATTTCTGAGGGGGCAACGGCGTTCCAACCGGGCCCGACCTTCCCAAAGGGCCAAACAAACCGGTGGGAAAAGGTTTTGGGGAAAAAAGGGATTTCCCCTACGCGGCCGAGAACACAGTAAAGGGCCCCTTCCAAATAAACTGGTTTTTTGGGATAGGAGTGATTCAGTTTAATAAAGAAAATTTCTTTTTATCTGTCACTGAAAGAAAGGAGGGAATAGTTTACCCCGCTTAAAAAATAAAAAAAAGTAAAAATCCCTTTGTTTCCAAAATTCTAATTTCGTGAGAACAGAATCCAACCCTTTTTTTTCAAAAGGGGTTTCAAGATCAAATATTGTAATATAAAAAATTAAGGGGTTTTTGTAAGAGTATAATTATAATAATATTTAAATTTTCCTATTTTAGAGAGAAAAAGAGTTTCCTTTTTTTTGTAAAAGTAATTTAAAAAAATTTAAACTTTATTTTCAATGTTTTTCTTTCAAATTTTTAAAGTAAAGTTTAACGATTCATTCAATTTTGAAATGTGTTTTTAAACAATTGGGTTGTGAAAGAAAAGGGGAAAATTGTGTATTGTGTTATTAGTGTTTTTTTCAAGTCAAGACTATTCTGTATTTGATTTTTCTTATGTGCCATTGTATGTATTTGTCAAAGCAGCCAATATTTTAGAATATATTCTGAATTTAGTGAAAAGTGATTCTCACCTGAGTTGTTTGTAATTTTGCATCCAATCCATAAACGATCTTCGACCCTGCCCCTATTTTTTTTTATTATTGTGTCCACACTGGGACGTCTATACTGAGCTAGTCGACCATCTGGTGAATTGTGTTCGCCACCCCTAGACGTCTCAGGTCGGGTGCTGGCCTTACGGCTTGTACGCACACGACTGTGGCTCTGCAACATGGACTTACATCCACTACACTTACACACATGTTGGGAGGCGAGTCGGAAACTTAGAGATGGTCCGGCTGGGACGGTGTGGGTGATACATTAATGGGAAAATTCCCATTCAGATGCGCGGATCTCACTACTCAGTCTGAAAGAACCACCGACATATATAGAATGCATTAGACTTACAAGAGTAATTTACACGCCAGGAAAAACGAAGTAATCCTTTCTAAGAAAACACGATGGGCGCTTAGTATAGCGTTTTCCTTGGATTTTAACATTACCCAACAACTTTCCATTCCATTAACAAAGTTACGAAGCGATGATTCTCTCAATACAAAAGCAATTATTCTTTGCAGTGTGAATTCGGTGCTAAAATGGAATTGTCAAAATATGTTGTAAAATCGATAGATTTATGAAACATCAAATGAACATAAATGCCATATTTGTTGTGATTTGTCAAATTCATCCTGTAAAATTGGTGTGTAAAGTATTAGGAACCAGGCTGCTCAAACGGAGTTATTAGGACAGGAAGATCCACGGTGGACCGCTGCAGAGGACAGAGTGTCTCTTGTTTTCACTAGACTACTGCCGATCGTGCCCGAGGGTCTCCACTCCCCAAAAATTGTTTTTCAATGAGTGTGAATGAACGTAACATTTCCTTGAATGTTCATCTTTGTTTTTAAAACATATTGGATATAAAATGAAGTACATTTATAACAAAAGCAGTAAATTGTAAACAGATTGTAATCCTAAACAATTTATTGGATATCTTTTTATTTTTACAATAAAAAATCAGTGAAATCATACCATCTATTCTAGTTCAGATTGTAGGTGTTAACTCATAAAATATTTCTGAAAATAGAAAGAAATATCTTCATCACTTTAAATTACATCTATCAAACTTGTAAATGTACGTATTTTCACATTCAGGTTTTGAAGAGAACTTGACCGCTGAGAAGGAAATGAATTTTCTTTGCAATTATAAAATTAATACAGATATCAACGGCAAACTTCGATTATCTGAAGAAAATGTACATGTCATAGTTTAATTTGGTTTTTGAATTAGTCATGTTGTAACAACATTTACATTTTAGCATTATTTGAAAATTGCAACTTTCGAAAATTCAAAGAGTTCTATGAAGTTTGGACCTGCGCATATTTTATGTGCTTAATAATCGAAAAGAGTATAAAGAAGGAAATTGGCCCTCCTTTGAGAAAATGTTAAAAGTCCCTAAAACTTCATGGAAAAAAACTACATTCGAAATCTCCGTTTTAAATTCAAAATATCACGACATCAACCAGATCGATGAGGAATTTAAATTTTGGTAAAAATACTGCTTAGGCTAGCGTTGTTCACAAGCGGAAGGGACAAATGCTTTGCCGAGAACCAATTGTTCGGTGTCAACGAAATACAAAACATGTCAGAGGAAGTAATGTACAAAAAGTATTCCCTTTTTCTGTATCAGGGATCCACAAAACGAGTTTTCCGATCGAGAATCGCTGATTTTTTCTGTAAAATTGTAATACTTTCTCTATACTACGTAGTATGTGAGAAATTGAAAATGCTTTTCATTTCCTTTTTGTTTTTTAAGGTCCAGTTAACTGCATTTACCCTATTAAAAACACTTTTTTTTTAGACCGAAAGAATCGTGGGATGAAAAAAACTCATTTATCTTCCGTAAATACTTCACCATCTCAAGTTCATTATGCTCGGTGTCAGTCCAGTGTCACGCATAGAATTACAAAATTAGCAAGAAAATATCCAAGTATCCTAAGTGACACAACAGACAAGTTCACAAAATTGTATGTTGTATTTCCCCACTACTTCCCTCTTGCATGCAGATGAAAAGAAATTAATTTTTGCACGCTACACACCCTCTTCTGAATGAACACAGCTTCGTATTTTGCGTGTCGGGACTGCTTGTGGCAGCACAGATTCTCGGTTTCTCTTTATCACCCAGCGCCATTGTCTCAGTGCTCTGAATTAAAAAGTGCGTAGAAGAGAAAGTTTGCATAATTAATAATAATAACGACCAGACGCAAACTCTCATCTTCTGTGAAATTCATTACAGCAGTTTTCTTTTCCGGTAGCACCAGACACAAAATGGCGAGGCTTTTCATGAGAGACCAAGCGTGCAGTTTGCCGGACAATACAAAAATGTGTTGTCTGTTTTTGACGAGTGAAAATTCCGATGTGAATTACGAAAGCCGGTGTAGCAGATTTTACAAACAATAGATTATATTTACTCTCATTGTTGTCAGGTAGGCTGGTACAGTTGAAAAGCAGGGATTTAATGACAAAGAATTCTCGTTTGTTTTTATTTACCTGATCCTCAGATTTGGGGTAGTCGTACTTCAGAACATTTTCCGATTCTCTTTTGTGTTCATTCGAAGGAGAATTATTGACAGAGAAGCTGTAGTTAGATAATTACATGGAATATATTTTCAAAGCAAGCCTATAAAAATATTTTCACTTATCCTGTGAACTTTGTATGTCATTTACTGGCGCATTTGGAATGGGTGACTTGGCTCTATATTGCATCTCAGTAATAAAGTAGCTATCTATTGTCAAGCCAGAGAGGCAGTGCTGCCATATTGAGTAATACTATTCACACATAAAGATTACCTATTTTATTCAAAGATGAAGTAATATACATACAAACTTCTTCTTCTTATTCCCTTTCTTCTTCTTCCCTTTCTTTTTCCTCTTTTTTCGTCTCCCTTCCTTCCTTCTTCTCTTCTTCTTCTCCCCTTCTTTTTCTCCTTTTTCTTCTCCTTCTACCCCTCTTCTTCTTCTCCTCGGTTACTTATCCTCTATCGTCTTCTCCTGTATCCGTCACCTGGAACCCGTTTTTTTACGAACTGCTCCTGCCCCCGCCTCGACGGTCATTGGAAGCCACGTAAACCACCGATGAGACCAGCCGACCTCCAGAATTTTCATCTAGATTGTGGAATAATCCTATACCGCTTCTTTAGATTTATTCAATAGCAGCCACCGCCGGATTCCGAATCTAAACTCACATACGAGTCATACTTTGCCTAGATCGTCAAACTAGCTAATGATTCATAGAAGTTTTTAGTTGACTGTTGACCGAAGTATGCTGGCACGTCTCGCACATTCCCTTAACTTCATTTCCCCAAAGTTCGTGTGGTTCAATTCGGAACATCAAAAGTTTCCCAGTCTTTTGTTTAATTACAATTTTCCACTTTGTATTTAGCATCCTTTACGACTTGATTTTCCTTGATTTCCCCTACCCTCCTATTCTTGTCTCACCTCTATCCTATTTTGTCTAACTGCATTCTGCTATCTTTCCTGTTCATATTTCCTGCTCGCATTCATTATCTTATCACCATATTTCCAAACATCTTTATCGTTACAAAATCTATGGATTTAATTTTTCAGATTCATATAAGAGAAATAATAAATAGTTTTCACGCAGCTCAGTTAATGTATAAAAGTTCAGGTAACTCAGAATTAATATTGTAAACTTTTAGCGCACGTAGAAGGACGAAAATGTTCACTTTTGCCAATAAACATTTGGTGGAAAATGTCAAATATCGAAGTTACATACCGGGAGCGGTAGCTGAGTGCATCAACTGATGTTGCTGTAGCGCCTCTGACCGAGAGGTCCTAGGTTCGAGTCCTGACGGCAGCAGTATTTTCGACACTAGTTTTCAGTTAGGTCGAATTCTGTCTAGAGCTAAATTCTAGCGGACGGCTGTTCGTATCGGTAGTTTTCCGTGGTTTCTCCGATCAACACCAGGCGAATGCCGGAGCAATACCCTAACAAACGGGCCACGGATTGCGCGCGATCTGTCCTCCCTCTTGTCCTATTCTCTTCCCTTAGAGCTTGTCCCGGCTGGGGCGGTGCCCCGCTGGTGAGAGAGTCATGGTTAATGGGGAAACAACACTACCCGACGATAGGTCGGTGCAGGATCTCGCCATCCAGCGGGGAAATAACACCGCCATCTCCCGAGCAAAAAATGTGCACTATACTTACGGGACTAATGACTTAAGCTGTTGAAGCGTCCGGAATCACCATCCAACCAACGGAGACAATGTACTGCTGATGTATTAGTGAGCAGGATATAAAATGGCTAAGTTAAGTGTCAGTGTGAACATAATATGTACGCAAAACATACTTTTCCTGTCTTACACAACACCGCGCAGAAAAATTCTTTTAATTCTTACCTCTTAAGATCAGCCCATTCTGTTTTCACTGAGACGTTTTCTTTAGGAAATGTAAGCTGCGAACGCCTGGGTAGTGAAGACCCTTAAGTCCAGGAGACGCATAAAAGAAAAAATACCAATCGTTCGAGCCCGTAAGAGACGTCCAGCTCTCTATTAATATCCCATTGTCGGAGAGGCGAGGTAAGGCTAAACAAGCACCGATTTGGCCTGAGAAAAAGGAAGACTTATATCTCTCAGTTTACTCTGTGCGAGTCGTTCCCAAGGGTGCGAGCACAGACACTTCGTCTCGCATAACAAATGAACGTCGGGCTCCGGAAAACAAAAGAGAGCGCGGGCGCGCAAGGACAACGGAAGAGCGCGTCACGAGAGGGGCGCGGCGGGGCGGTGAGAAAAAGGACTAAAGAGAAAAAGACGAGCGACCGAAGTGCGAGGAGAGGTCGTCCGTTTTCTACGGAGAGGGGAGAGGGGTGGAGTGGGAGGGGATAAGTTCAGGGTTGAGGAAAATCGAATATCCTACACAGAACACTCATTAGAATTAGGGTCTTAGGGACACATCTTTTCCTTAAGGTCAATTCAAAACCATTACGTTTGTGTACATGTTACGAAATATTAGTGCGGTTTAATTAAATTAAGTTTTTTGTAATTGAAACAGAAATCATTTAAAAATTGTTTATTTCGCGTCAACAACAGTAAAATGTCCATGTGACACGTGAGGAAGGAGATAATCTGCCGTCTTTTTAGCTTATTTGAATTATCCTATTTAATTTCAAACTAACTGTGTCACAATGTATATTTTATACCGAACTCAGTTGTTGCATGAGAGCCAATAACACAGACTTTCTAAAGCTACACTTTTGTATATTTTTGTCCACACCTCCACGCCCAATAAAGGTTAAAAGGAATATGCTTGTCGTATCTAGTGCATGTTCCAGGTAGATGAAACCTCCGACCCACAAATTGTTTATTTCGGGAGTGCTGCGTCGTTCTACCTGGTTTTTTATTTTGTTTCCTCGATTCTCTCGGTACCTCTTGTGCACTCCCCCCATGAAATACTTGCCCATCCGGTATATTTAAGTCTACTTGTGATATTACACTTCAGACGTAGTGTTCAGTGGTACCTAAAAATGTATCTCATCCTATTATTGTACCTTATCCATATTATGGATCATCTAATGTCCTCAATCCCTGCAATTGACGCTTCTAAGACTTGTACATCGGGTGACCATCTCGCACACCCGAATCACAGCAATGTAACTAAAGAGTACCGCTTGTTACTTTCTCGCATATACGTAAAGAACGTTGCTAAATGCTCCGAGAAAAAAGGCGAATTTTCTTATTGCTGGGACCTGATAACGAAAGTAATGGTGCTCCAGAATTGCACAGACTCTCTCGAAGTAAAGTTTTCTAATTTTCTTGCACTGAATTGATTTGGTCTTGCCCCAACACTCTGGTCAGCTGCCATCTATCGCCGCGTTAATTTGTTGTTGTGGTTTTTTGTTTGTTTGTTTTTTTTTTACTTTATGAATATTAAAGAAGGTGAAACCCTATCCTAAATAGCATATTGTCATTTAAATATTGAGAGCTGTTTGAATGAAAATGACATTTAAGCGTTACTGTAAATGCGAATTCTGAAACTCCCTTTTACAGAAAAGTTTTGAGTTTTCGAAAAACTGCAATTCTAGTCATTCAAAGTACATTAACTTGCTAATGCAATATCGTTTACAAATATTTGAAAATTTTGATATTAACGGCGCAAGAGATATTTAAAAAAAATTACACCAATGAAATTATAGAAAAAAACAACAAAGAACACACCAAAATGAAATTTATGTAATTTTAAAATGTTCAATTAGCATTATCTGTTGGAAGAGACAATTTGGATATTGTTTTGAGAAAATGACCTTTGCGTTTCTCAAAATGCGAAATTTGAGCTCATTTTCGCAGAAAACTGTTTTTTCGGAACTGCATTTTCGGAAATTTATTTAATGCACAGGAACGTATCAATATAATAATGCGAAAAATATCTGATAAAGTTAATATTAACGATTTAAGAAACAAGTAAAAAAATTGTTTTGTAATTTTGGAAAACAGCATAGTACGGCGTTTATGTCTATTGGCGTTTGTCTTATCAGGGTATATTTACCACTATGCCGACGAAAAGTTCAAAGAAAAAATTGGAGCCGTCTGAGAAAAAACCTGTTTTTGTAATTTTTTTTAATATTGCAAACATTTTACGCAATATTATTCCAAAACTAGAATAATTTAAAAACATGTACATGACCTTAATGAAATAACGAATTTTTAAGAAAAGATTTTAATGAAAGAAATTTTAAAGAAAGATTTTCAAAATCTCAGAGTTTCGGCTCGAGCCACCTAGTACTGAGAAAGTTATGTAATGCTGCGGAAAATCGATTTCGAGATTTCAACAGAAATACACGTTTTGGGGTCCCCCGATACCGGAAAAGTGGTTTTTTCAAAACGTCCGTCCTTCCGTCTCCTGACTGTCCGTCTGCCTGTCTGTCCATCTGCCTACCTGTCTTTCTGTCTGCCTGCCTGCCTGCCTGCCTGCCTGCCTGCCTGCCTGTTTGCCCGTCCGTCTGTGAACACTTCTAGCGCCTAAACTACACGTACGATCTTTTTCAAATTGAAGAAACCTCTGTCCATCTAACTCCAGTTAGAAAGCTTTAAAATTTTGAAAAATATTCTTTAAAGTTCGGGGGTACTTTACATGACCCCCCGGATATTTGCAAAATTTTTCGAAAACGGCTCCAAATTTTTCTTTAAATTTCTTGTAAGAATAAAGTAACATACACTTACACAGGTGGCATAGGTCCGATTTATGTGGTTAGCCTGAATTTTCGAAAACTGCAAAAGTTCGAATTTTTTCGGCGTCTTCCTACAACTATAAAATTGAAGACACAGATTTTTACTTGATGTGAAATTTGTTGTATATAAATAGTTCTTTCATTGAGTCTGTAGACTTTTTCGAAAATTTTCGTAGTTTTGTGCAATAGAGCATGAAATATTTACAATTAAAATTAATTACAAAAGCAGATTTTCTCAAAAACCGCTTCAATTTTTTTCTTTAAATTTTGGTAGGGATAGTACCAAATGCACCCAATCCGATGACATAAACGCCATCGCTCTATTCTCTTGTTGTTTTTTCAAAAATTACAGAACTGTAATTGTTTTGACTTGTCTCTCATGTCGGTAGTATTTACAGTAGATACAATTTCTGCACATTATTAAATTTGTGAGTACATGTGCTTTAAATAATGTCAAATAAAGTTTCTAGAAAGCTCAACAGTTTTCTGTAAAAATGAGCTCAAAATTCCGCATTATCAGAAACGCTCAAATGCCATTTTCTCAGAAAGGGCTCCAAACTTTTTCTCAAATTGTTCCAATGGATAGTGCTAATTTGACTGTTTAACATGACGTAACGTTCATTTTGGTGTATTCTTTTGTTTTTTCAAAAATTACACAAATGAATTTTTTTAAATATCTCTCACTCCGTTAATATGCACATATCCATCAATATGTATGCTTATTATATTTGTTAGTGAAAATGCTTCAAATTACTTTAAATGAAGTTTTTCGAAATCTCCTAAGTAGATTCCTATAAAAAACAGTTTCAAATTTCGCATATACAGAAATGCTTAATCGCCATTTTCTTAACAACGGTTTCAAAATTTGCAATGAAAAATTATATTTTGGGCGAGGTTTTCTTCTTTTTAAATATTCGTGAAATGATACTTCGGTTCTACTCTTAGAAAACCGAAATGTTGAAAAAATGTCAAAAGTACTTTGGACGACGATAGATGACAGCTGGATAGAGAATGCAGCATGACCTTCAAATCAGTCCACACCAAGAAAATGATTATAAATTTCTAGGAAAAAGTCTGTGCCATTCTGTAGCATCTCTAGTTTTAATATTTAGACTCGTTTTTAACAAAATGGCGTTTAAGTGTTACTGTAAAGCAGTAATTTGTAATTGCTTTTCTCAAAAAACGTTTGTTTTTATTTTAAAACTTCATTTTAAGTCATTTGAAGCACTTCCACCAATGCAATTATGTATATAAAGGGCTGAAAATGTGCATATTAACGGTGAAGGTTTTTCAAAACAATTACATTTGTGTATTTTTGAAAAAACAAATGATGTAGCAAAATTAATTTTATGCCATCATAAACACTGCTATATATATCTTCTGAAAAACGGCTTCAAATTTTTCAATGAAAATGTCTATTTAGGACAAAGTTTTACTATTATTCAATATTCATGAATTAATATTTTGGTTCTACAATTAGAAATCGAAAACTTGAGAAAATGACAAAAAAATTGTACTTTGAGTGACCATAGATGGTAGCTGTAATGGGGATGGGACGAGACCGTAAATCCAGTCCACAGCAAGCAAATTTAAAAATTTACTACGAGAAAGTGTGTGCCATTCGGTAGCACCTCCTGTTCGATCTGGGTGCATGTGCCACAATACGCATTATATCGCACAGTTCCATCTGCTCTTAGAGCGGCGATGGAAAATGGCTCTCCTCGCTGTATCCCGGGACTGTAAGGCCACTGCCCGCCCCGCGCCATCTCGTCTCATTCAATTAAAATGGCGGAGGGAGGGGCGGCGCTGCCGATAAGGAGCGTCTGGGCGCTGTTTGTCACCGCGAGCCGTCACGCGGATGGGGAGGACCTCCCCCCCCCCTTCGCCCGGCTGGTACAGTTTTTGGATGGCGCGGCGCCCGCGAGAAACAACGAACTCAGCTGGCAATGTAGACGGCCCAATACCACTCCGACTAAGGTAGGCGACGGCGTCAACTGTTGCCGCTGCTGCACTTCTGGCCTGGAGGTTCTAAGGTTCGAATCCGGCTGTCTGGGCGATGGATGATTTTTATACTAAGTAGTTGGCGAGATAGAATTCAGAAGAATTCTGGTCGCTAGTTTTCTGTATATTTTCGTACCTGTGTTGAATGCCTGAGCAGTACCGTAAAAAAGGGCCATGGATCGCGCGCGATCTTCCTCTCCTGTTTCTTTTTCCTAATTTGCCCCTTACTTACACACATGTACACTCACATACACTACACTCCCGCACATGTCGACAGATCTGTCGGGAACTTACAGGTTGTTCCGGCTGTATCAGTGTTCCCTTGAGGGAGATACTTGGAGTAGGAAATTCCCGCTAATCAGCATCTAAGTCGACGCAGTACGTCACTATCTAGCTAGGGGGAAAATCACCAACTCACGTGCTTCAACGATTACAACACTAAAGAGATGAATGATCATACCAGTGTCCGCAAACATCTATGAACGAATCATTCGTTGAGCTCCGGTGATTTTGTTACTCTCCGAGCCTATCGTCCTTCCACTCGCTCTCCCCCTCCCTCTCTCTCTCACCTCTCTGTCTCTTCTCTCTCTCTCTCTCTCTCTCTCTCTCTCTCTCTCTCTCACACACACACACACACACACACACACACACACACACGCCTCCCATAGTCTCTTTCTCTTCCCTCAGATACAGAGAAATGAATTCTGCATTTGGGCAGATGATGCCCGGTGGCAGAATGCAAATATACGAAAGTACAGTTACAATTTCAAATAAAATAATAATGTACAAAACATCAATATAAAAAACCAATTGTCTTTGTCCTTTCCTAGATAAGCAGATGGCATTTACATTTATACACTACCTCCTACACTTAAACCTACATTGCTATACTTTCTCTTCACTTCTACCTCCTACACTTAAACCTACATTGCTATGCTTTCTCTTCACTTCTACCTCCTACACTTAAACCTACATTGCTATGCTTTCTCTTCACGTCTACTTCCTACACTTAAACCTACATTGCTATGCTTTCTCTTCACTTCTACCTCCTACACTTAAACCTACATTGCTATACTTTCTCTTCACTTGAGGCAGGGGCAAGCGCATTAGAATCGTCCTGGCAGGCCTGCTTTCGCGACCTCGGAGGAGGACCGCGCCCCTCGGCGCTGTGTTAAGGAACGGATCCGCTCATTCTCAGCTTTCTACAACAAGCTTCATAACCTTCCCTTTCCAACCGATTTTCTCACTAGGAGAAACCACTCACCCTCATCTAAACCGCATCCCGTCCAGATTCCACAAAGATAAATTCCGCCCTCCGTAACTCCTACCCTTTTACCGTATCATAAGCGCCGTTATCTCACACATACCACAAACCACCGCAATAATTCCCAAGCACCCCAACCTGATTTTCTTGTAGAGGATCCCAGTGGGGTCATCCTCCCTCTTATTTTTGGTCTGTATATTATTATATACATAATGGAAGCAAACAATTCTGTAAAGTGGCAATGTACGCTGTATCAGAAAATATTTGAATAAAAAAAACTCAGCTGCTCCGTTCGCGGTTTACGCGGTTTCAGCGCGTTTGGCCACTGAGAAGCATCTCTAGCTCTTTACGAAGAAGCAAGAAATTTAATATGGAATTTTCATGGCTTTCGATGACAAAAATTTCTTTTAAAATGTTTTAAAATGATACCACTTTTGCGCTAACAATGATTCAGTTGCACGACTATGCAATTATATTAATTGTAATATGACTTGTACGATCAAATTTTGATTCAGTTTTCGTCGTAGTAACATACCAGCTTTTAAACTTTGTTTAGTTATCCCCCCCCCCACTGAAAGTGAAATAACAAACGGGTTTAAGAAATTTAACAGAACCGCTTGAGCAATAAACGGTGCCATTTAGAGGCGCCTGCAATATTCGTTATCCGTCGCTGCCTCTCTGTCCGTCGACACAGAGGGCGCTCTCTATAGCAGGCCTGGTATCGATATCGTTTGTTCTCGATAATAATCTGTACTGAATCTAGTATTCTCGGACATAGCTTGAAGGAAAGACATGGGTGAACTGGTCCGACGCTCCAATTTTTGCGCGTTCTGCGCAGCGCCACTTTACGTCACGAACCACATGCCACATTCCACGGCAAGTGAGAAGTGTTGGGAAATATTTTGAAGTATTTTGAAATAGTAACGTGGTTCGAACATACTCAAATAAATATAGAGAATGGCATTAAAATTGGTGATAATTATTTGCATTTCCTGTTACTGATGATGAAGTCACCCTAGGAGAAATAAAGATACGGAGAATATGATAAATAAGCTATCATAGTAATATAAAAAAGTGGGCTTGTCTATGAACATAGATATAATTTGATGTGTAGTAGTGAGGACCATGATGAAAAGATTTGGGTGAGCTGGTCTGGCGTCCGGTGTACCAAACTACAGGTACTTGCTTCATCAGGGGTACAAGTCCCCGGGGTGGGCACGTTTGGCTTTTCGGTTTCTATCCTCATCCACGACTCGCAAGCACGCCGACAGACTAACGGCCGGATCCAGCCGGAACCCATTTTGCCTCACGGCAACCCCATACAATACCTATCTTTCCAAAAGACTCAGGAATCCGATTCACAGTTCTCTCGTCTTTCATGAAAACTCCATAGTTACCGACCCTAATTGAAGAAACTGCACTGGAAGATCCTTCTGGCAGTCCAGATTTGTTTCAATGCCTCTACCTTCTTTTGGGGCCCTCAAAACTGTCTGTGGTGACAAAGTCTTTTAAAATATAAAACCTCGTGATCGGTATACGGGTACAAATCTTTGTTGAGAACGAATGGTTGAAATAGGCAACGAGCTGGCAATAATGTGTAAATAATGAGAGAAGCTAGGTAACAAAATTGAGTATGTTCATGTTTTTCTAAAATTCCTTGAAGTTGTTTTTTCATTAATCTTCTTACTTTGTGATATAAGTACCTTTAAAAATTTTTTAATCTGAAAGAAACTTTCATTAACTAGCATAAACAACCATTCATGAGAATTGTTATTAATTTTTATGTGTTGAAAATAGCAACAAAATGTCGATAAATGGGTTTAAATACCCACGATGAACTTTCTATGACGGAATGAAATCACTTCTCAGGATTTAAAATGAGCACTCTATCACCTATGTTGATGGTATGGCTGCTTCATAATTGTTATCCAAACGTTAAGCGCTTGTCTCATTTTATTTTATGATAAATGTAATGAGCGTGAAACTTCACGTTTACAAAAAATCAAAAAGTGTGTTCTTTGAGAGATAATTCTCGTATGTTTAATACAGGCCAGAAACGAATCCTCCCTCAACCACCTGTAATATCCCGCAAACGGCTTCTGATCGCCAACAATGAATCAAAAGCTGCGAAACGAACGAATCTCCCGGTATCCGAATCGCAAAGCTCACCTCTATCAAACGTGGTCTGTGTTCTCGGCTTCCGCGAAATCGATAAAAACTCGCATTCGTTGATGAAGCGATCAGTACAATTGCCATTTTAAATCCCTCAAAGCTCACTTTTCATCTTCTGGCATTAGCGTGCGTGCTATACGGTCATTCTGTTTTGCTGGAACTACGTAGATCAGGGCTGCACAAATGGAGGTATGTTTTAATCGGAAAGTATTGGTGCCGATTCATTCCTTTTACCAGGAATCCTTTTGCGCATAACTCACGCAGAGTTCAATATATTGCTAAATCTTATTGAGCACTTAATCTTACATGTCTTGTTTCTGCTTGAGAGTTTATATTACGACAATTTTTTGTACGTGACGTTAATATGTGAATATTAAGAAGATTCGAAATAAATAATTCTTTACAATAAAATGAACAGTGATTTAAAAATGTTATAGTCAATTAAATTCCGATTTAATAGTGATTGCAGAAGTTGATTGTACGAATAATAAATGTTTAAGAAAATTGTGTCTTAAACTTACAGTACAACAGAGGTATTTTTCCATATGCAAATTTACATTCAGCTAAAGTTGCTGTTCAGATGTGTGCAGTAAAAAGATTGTTTTCTGCAGGGAGAGCGATTTCTTGTTGTAATGAATTGCGGAGAGAACAGGATCGCCAATTCATTTTGGTATGTGTATTTTTGAAAAATTGTGTTTATTTTTTTTCATAAGGAACAATTTACTTCAGTTAATTCACAAAAACTGCTTCAAATAGCAGAAATAGAATAACTTTGAGGTTTTGACCACGCTTTGATTATATCTAATCTTTGCAAAAGTTATCCTCATGTCAATCCTACATTTGAAACTGTGATTTTAAAGATTACGTCCATAAACAATTTTGTAGGAGATATACAATTCTAAAGATTACTAAAAATAGTTGTGCTTCATAAAATTGTTCAACACTCTCCATTACACGTTTATTAGAGATTTATTCGTTATTAATGACGTGCTGATGGATAAGATGTGAAGAGAGTAAATGGACTTGGAATAGTATTGAAAGTACAATGTAACATTTTGAATAAACAAAGGTTTCGCCCTAAACTTTTTTTCCGCTGATAAAGCAAGATTCGATTAACTGGCGAATTTGTACGGGATGTTTCCATACAAGCCCGATTGGAAGTATCTTAATTGAAACTAATAAGCCTACCTTATCTCGTTGAAGACTCTTGTTAACCTTAAAATATGCCATCAAAGCAGCAACATCCAACAACCCTATCATATTTCATGATAAACACAATGGAATTCAGAACATTCCTATATATGGGAAAACCAAACAGTTTTCTCTGACCTTGATTTTAAGGGAGTTACTTGGAGACATCCGTGGAAACTCCCACGGTTCTCTGCTATTCTGGACTTGTAGTACTTCTTAAATCCTGTTTGAATATCAAAACTTTCATCTGTTTCCAAGCAGTAAACAGTATTTTTTACTTTCCCGCCTTTACTGCACAAGAAGGTGCGCCAGAAAACGGAGAATTTTCAGTAGAAAATATCTCATTGCCGGGCCTAGGTAACGAAAAAATTAAAAATATTGTTCCTATATGAAGTAAATTACTTCCTTTAACACAATATGTAGTTAGAATCCATGTTTTGTGGATTCTTAATAACGCAATGTCGATTGACAGCCAAATGTCTGTTGAGAGAGAAAATTTGAAAATGAAATCGAGTTTTCATGTAAAGTATCCTCAAAAAACGAAATATTCGTTTCAACCTCGCAAAGCCTCGAGTTCGTTCACATGCATCGAGGAATATTAGACGGACGAGACTGACGGCTGGCGTTTTGCCGTCAATCGATTCGGTATCAAAGACCCACAAAGCATGGACTCTGACTACTCGACGTCTTACAAAGTGATAAGAAAAAGTGAAAGTAGTGTGTGACACACGTGGTAAACGTGAGTTTATTTTTTCGCGTTTAATTAGGTCACTTAGCCTATTGGCCTCGAGTCACAATCTTTCCTACTCGCAAAATAAAATGTCACTTTTACCAATCGTATTATAAATAAGTATTTTTCTTTCACAGGAGTGTGAAAAGAAAGTTATAATGCATCTATGGTCGTAATAAAACCTCTAAAGTTCTAGCGATAAAATGAAAATTTGTATAACATGCATAATAATGCGCAAATCGAACAATATAGCATCGTTGTAAATAAAACCGTTTACAAGATCAACACGGCACAGTACTCTTACGCATTCTATATTAAGTCGCATTATGACTTGTACTCTAATAGAGCTTTCAAATGAGTGTTGTCAAAACGTCTTCGTATGATCACTCTGTTTAAGAGACGAAGCAAACGGGTTTGAAAGGATCAAGTAATACGTTATGTGACTACTAATATCATCACATACAATAGAAAATAAATTCGTCATATTTTATACGATTAAGAAATGAAAATCAATTATGCCACCAATTATTTGAATTCCTCTTTTCACAACGATGTTATGCCACAAGGTGCTCCATTTCGGGAGGTTTATAATGTAATGGATGGGCAACTCTCGATGGGGTTGGGATCCCCTCTTTCGCCCATCGTACTTTAGAAAATCTGCTTTAAAACTTTGGTTCGTGTTAACAAGGTTATATCTTACCGCTTGACTTAATTTTTAAAACAGTTACCTGCGTTGCCGCGCCACCTCCTCCCGCTCCCACTCGCCGTGTGCGGGGGAGTAGCCGGGCGAAGTAGATGGTCGTGGAGCTGCGACGATCAAGTTTCTACGCGTCTCGCGGAAGCCACTATTGTCATCTGGGGGGTTCAAGTGAGGGGCTTTAATTAAAAGAATGTTTCTAAAATATGAGTGATTTTTGCAAAATGCCTCTAAAAGCCTGATGTACGAATCCCTGTGCAAACAGAAAATCTTGAACAGTTCTAATCCGAATCTGATGTAGAAGTGATGGAAATTGAGATGAGTGATAGACTATCCTCTAAAATCGACTGCTGTAGAATGTGTGTCTAACCAGAGTGAATTAAAAGACTTAGTGAGGGATCTCGCCCCTCTAAAGAGTTAGCTGATTTGTTGGGTTTTAGACTCCAAGAAAAAAATATGCTTTGTTCAAAAACATCGTTCTATTGGTTCAGGGGTCGATTCTAAGAATGTTGTGCGCTAAAGCCTTGTAAATCCTCCTAAAGTTTTGCTGCCACATCTTCACATTAAGCTTGGCTTAATGAAACAAAAGGTTTTAAGTAATTGAGGTGACTGTTTCATGCATCGTAAATATGTGAGAAATTCCCAATACTTACTGAAGCAAAATTGAAAGAAGGTATATTTAATAGTCCTATACAAGAAAATTGATGTCAGATGCAGCATTTCGAAACACTATGAATGAAAAGGAGAAAGCATCATGGAAGTTTCTGTGAAGTTGTTTCAAAATTTCTTGGTAAGAACAAGCATACCAATTATCAAAACATTGTAGCTAACATGCTTGAAGCTTAGAAGGAGCATTGTTGTAACACGAGTATGAAAATTCATTTCCTGTTTTCTCGCCTAGATTATTTCTTTGAAAATCTAAGATTTTTAAATGAAGTGCAAGGCGAACAATTTCACCAAGGATCCGCTGGAGTTAGAAAGGAATTACCTGAAGGCAAACAAAAGAAAAAGAAACAGGAGGACTTTATCAAGTAAGAAGCAACGGGTGTAAAATTTGTGTGAAACTTTCCAATAGTGATTTAAATGATACAAAATAAAGCAAAACATTCTAGTGACATGTATTAACAATCTTACACATTAATTTCAGCAAATTGTTAATAAATATTGTTTTTCTTTAAAATAAAAAAGTATTATGAAAACTTTTGTGATGTATTTCGCGTAATTGTACAATACATGTAAAGTCATTTCGCAAGAAAACTTTAAGTGCTAGAAGTAAACGGATTAAAATTCGGATTCAGCACATCAACATTATATAAAATCCCTTTTTTTATTTTAGGCAACAAACAAAAAGTTTAAATTTGCAGGCCAGTGTTATTTTTAAAATATAACTAGTTATCACGATTTTTGAGAGAATTTTCTGAAGGGTGAAAAACATCGGGGAATTATTACGCAGAAAGAAGCGTATTACATCTGCAAACCAACAATTTTAAAGCACTTACCAAAATAAATTTCATAATAATAATAATAATAATAATAATAATAATAATAATAATAATAATAATAATAATAATCTGTATCGTTCTCGAAGTTACAAGCACATGCTTCAAGTGGCACGGACACTCACCACAATCGGTGGCGTCTGTTGAACTTTGTACAATACTGTATGATCAACAAATTCAAACGGATCGCACAATAGTGGCAAACAAAACGGATATTGTTATCCGGAGCTTGGAAAAAATCATGTCTACTTGCATTGCTGTGTCGTGCTGTGTTGCTGCGACGTGCGATTTAAACGTAACCAAGGCGGCAGAAAAACGTCTTAAAGAAGATTTTGGAAACGGAGATCCTCCGAATATGGGGTGTACAAGCACAGGTCGTCCCGATGGTTATCGGAGCTCTGAAATTTGTTCCTAAAATTTGTGTAATGAATTGGCTAAACTCATTGAAAGACTGGGAGTGCTCAACATTACTTTATTGGAAACAACCCACATTTTGCGCGAAATATTGTAGAGGTACCGATAGCCCCTAGATCAGCTCCTTAGGAAACTGATTGCAATCTGGAGTAGTTTTTTATTCAACCAACTCGAAGCATCTGTAGTCGTGAATTAGAGGAATTATTATTATTATTATTATTATTATTATTATTATATAAGAAGAATAAGAAGTTAATTTACAGTCAGAGATGGCTCAGTTTATCAGAAATCCCGATGGTGGCAAGATTTTGGACACTAGCTAGGTATCAAGGTCGAATTAACCGCTGCCTGGAGGGCCAGGGACCCCGCACGATCTGTCCTTCCTCTTCCTTGTCCCTTAAACGTACTTACACTTACATCCACTACACTACGTCACTTGACAGGAGGCCGGTCGGGAGCTGCAAGAAACGCTGGCCGGGTCCGGGTCGAGGAGGGAGGGCGATGGCGTGGGGGATGTTTCCGCAGCGTTCCCTAGGCGATGTCGTCGGTTTGCAAAGCGCAATGAACCAACACAATTATCTAGCCATCCTTGGGGACCATATTCACTCTTATATGCAGATCGTTTTAGCTCTGTACGACGGGATCTACCAATAGGTCAATGCAACGTGCCATCAGCTCTCAGGGTACGAGTGTGGTTCGAAAAGCTAGTTTACAGTACTCTCCTAGCCACCACAATCCCCCGAAATAAACCTAATGAGGAATTCTGGACGACCATGCTGATTGTTCACGCCATGGATCCGCAAACGAGGAACCTAGCGCCACTGCCCATGGCCCTGTAGTGGGCATTGCTCCACATCCTTGTCCAGAAACTAATTGACTCCCTTCTGAGAATTCTAGAGAATCGAGAATTGCAGAGGTCGACTACTCCGATCAGTAGTTTTCTGTCGTTTCTCCAATCGACACTAGGGACTGCCGGAGCAGTACTCTAACAAACGGGCAATGAGCCGCGCGCAATCTTTTCTCCCTGGTTTCCACCTCTTTCCTTATACATTACAGTATCTCACATATTGGGAGATTAGAGTTTGTTTCGGTTTTGGCAGTGTCCCGCTGGGGAGGTACCAGGTAGGGGAAATCACCCGCTAGGCGCTATATAGATCTGTGTCGGATCTCACCATCCGGATGGAGAAGATCACCACCACCTCCCTGAGGTAAATACATTCACTACACTAAGAGACTATATATATATATATATATATATATATATATATATATATATATATATATATATGACAAAATTCAACATGGCAAAATAATATGTTAAATTTTTTTTTGATTTAATCTTAATAAAATCAAAAGAAAAATTTAACATATTACTAATATTTTTACTATATAGTGTGATTGTGTTTTGATTTCAATTGAAATGAATTCAGCCATTCATTTTAATTACTGAAACAATTTTTCGAAATTTCAACAATACAGGCAATAATATATCTTCGTAAACGAGTTCACGACACTTTCATTTCATCTCTCTCTCTCTCTCTCTCTCTCTCTCTCTCTCTCTCTCTCTCTCTCTCTCTCTCTCTCTGTCCTCTTCCTCTGTCCTCTGTCCTCTGTCCTCTGTCCTCTGTTTCTCTCGTTTCTTACTCGCGTTGATATGTATCGCGTTGCACTGTTCTGCTATGGTTTCTGTGGCCAACGGTGACGCATTCAAACGACCGCCAGGGGGAGGCGATGTGATGTAGCCCACACGCAGATTGGGGTTGATTGATTATTTGGGGCTTCCGGGCACGTCTGCTGCTGCGGTCATTTGTCTCGTAAAGGTAGTTAATGTTTTATCAAGTGATGTGGATGCGTTCTCGGTTGCTATTAAGATCCAGAGCCGACCTACACTTCTGCTTGCATGATTCTTTTCCCTATCCAAATGCCTCTTCAAGCGCGACATTGCCTCACCCGAGACAAGCTAATTTCTCGACCTATGTGGTTCTGTAATGCATGTTTAGTGAGTTAAATTTGCTAGTGTTGCGAATAATGTTGATTCTGCAACTTAGCTTCCTCAGGTTCAATACCACAGGAAGGATTGACTGATGATCTTGAATGAAACACACAAAGAAGTATAACGTCTTTTAATTCTGACTCAAAGCTCTGTACAGGCCAGGTCTTGGCGAAAGATGTTAACATTAAGACGTCTGGTGAGCTTATGCGCTACCTTCCCTTCTCAACCTTGCATATATATATAGGGTATTTTACATTTGGATGTGTTTACAATATGCATCTGGAAGGTTCCTTCGGTATACTATAGATAATGTGATTATACTTCATATGTTTATATCTGGAAGGTTCCTTCAATGGAAAGAATATTGAATCACAACAACTCATGAGTAATCTACGGAAGGTTACTACAGTGGAATTATTTAGTAAGCAGATAACAGCGGCTGGCTGTAGAAGCGGCGGTGTCTGGTGGAAGATTTCTCATGGAGTCTTCTGTGGTGCTTTCCGTCGATGGTGGAGTGGGTGCATTACATAATTAGTGTAAGGAAGGGGATAGTAAATGACAAGGAAGAAGGAAAGATTGCATGCGGTCCGTGACTTGTTTGAGTGTATTTCTCCGGCATTCACCTGGTATTCATGGGAGAAACCACAGAAAACGTCCGATCAGAGTAACCAGCCACTAGAGTTCTCCACACGACGGCTGAATTCAACCTACTTTGGCGCTGATCATAATCTGGTAGGGTCGGAATAGAAAAACCGTATGGGTTAAACTGTATCTACTAATTAACCGATTGGCGCCCAAATTAATTTTGTGCATAAAGCATTCGCCAATTCTCGCTGCCCTCGTGCGCGCACACACATTGTCGGAGCCTACTGACAGCACGTTCTTGCAACTTTTAGATCTGATGATATACATGAGATACATGATCAGCAGAGCGGCCTGTGTCTACATCAAATGTGGAAGATCTGTGGAAGAATGTGTGAAGATGTGTGTAAGATCTGGTCGTGCATATAGCAGAGTTTGTTTCAAAATAAGGAACTCTGCCCTCTAAATGTTTGACAAGCAATTTGTGACGTGGGTTGACAGACGTAAAGACCAACGAGACAAAAACCCTTCTCAGAAGAGTATCCATAATTTCCTGAACGCACCTTCAATTTGAGTAACACCTTACCATCCGGGTAGCTAGTGTCTTCGTCAATTCAAAACGTGTTGCCGACCTGACCGTGCATATTTAATGTCTTTTTTCACACTAAGGGACTGAGTCTTCTAAATTTCTGCTTCTGGTAATGACAGCCATGGGTCAAAAAATCTGCAGGGGAGCGCGGTAAACGCCCTTCGCAAAAGTGCGGACATCATTTTGTGAACGCACCTCACCCTGGAGCCGCCTCTCGCCGCCGTGCGCCGCGCCCCGCGCGCCCCGTGCTCTGTGAGGGCGGCCGAGTGCCTCCAAGGGCGAGCGACGGAGGGGTGTTCCGCAGGGACGAGGACGTGCCGCCGCATGCTCCGCCGCGCATTAACGCCTCCCGCGCGCCCCTGGCGGCGCGCGCTTCAAATATGCGCGGCGGCGCCCGCGGGCGGAGGTGCGGCGGGGAGGGGGCGGGGGAGGGGGGCGGAGCGAATAATGAGGTGGTGGAGACGGCGGCCGCTGGATTTTCCCTCGCCGTGGTCAACGCCGCAACTCTGTCGTTTCCCTCGCTGCCTGCCACAAACGCCGCTGTCATTTTCGCTGGCGTCTACGTCACAGGGGAATAATAAATCAACGAACTTGCATGTCTTCCACAAAGTAAATTAATAAAGGTTACCACGGAAACGGGCAAAGATAAAATAGAAATGAAATTTATTAAATAATCTGATGTGAAAATCGGATGTAGACTGCACTAAGGCGAGGTTTTGAATGGGGTTTGAGGCGGGGACGGAGGCGGATGGATGACGGTGGTACGGGAAGGAGGTAGGACATGGGAGAAGGTCGGGAATGGCAGACGGACGGGGGAATAGGGCGGGCTTTGTGACGGGGAACGGCATCAGGGTATTGGGGGCGTGAGACAGGATCGGCGGACGGAGGGGGGGCGTGGACGGGAGCGCAGATGGGCACGCAAACGGGGAACGAAGATGCAGGGACTGCGAGCGGTGGCTCAGTGCATCAACTGATCGCCTCTGACCCGGAGGTCCTAGGTTTGAGTGCCGACGGCGGCAGGATTTTCGACACTAGCGACACCAGCTAGGTCGAATTCACTCGCTGTCTGGAGGAGCGGAGAATTCTAGCGGCCGGTTCTCTGATCAGTAGTTTTCCGTGTGTTTCCGATCAAACCAGGCAGGAACGGTCGGAACAGTACCTTAACAAATGAGCCACGGACCGTGCGCGATCTTTCCTTCCTCTTCCTTGTCCTATTCTCACCCTTACACTAATATGCACTACACTACCACACATGCTGGGAGACCAGTCGTGGGCTCACAACTTCTCTGGGTTGCGTCGGTGCCCCGCTGGTGGGGGATACCTGCCTGGGGAAAACCCCGTTAGTCGACAGTAGGTCCGCGCCGTATCTCGGCATCCAGCGGGGGAAGATCACCACCTCCCGATGAAAAAGCATGCACTACACTTACGGGACTAATGGCATCCTTAGTTGTCGCGCCCGGAATCACCAAGAATCAATCAAGAGAAGGGACGGAGGCAAGGGACCAAGAGCTAGGGGTGAAGGCAAGTGCGAAGGAGAGAAGGGCCGAAAGCGGGCGGCTGTGGGGAGGTGGCTGTTGCTGACTGTCGAGGGGGGCGGGGCCGTGCCGTTCTCCTTCGCCGCCTGAGCGCCCTGTGAGGGACGGCCGTCGGGACGCGCAGATTATTCAGCGCCGGAAGCTAATTCCGAGGCTCTTTATGCGAATGTCGGGCTGCGCGGCGCCCGTCAGCTCCTGTCCCGGCCCTCGAGCCGCCCTTCGCGAATCCTGTCTTTCTTCAGTGACCACAGGCGCAGCCGCCTAACCAGCTCACTGTTGCCAATACACTGGCTGTCCGGGTCAAATTCAGCTGCTATAGCCCGGATCGGTAGTTTTCTGTGATTTCTCGAATCAACACCACGCGAATGCCGAAGTAAATAAATAAATAAATAAATAAATAAATAAATAAATAAATAAATAAATAAATAAATAAATAAATAAATAAATAAATAAATAAATAAATAAATAAATAAATAAATAAATAAATAAATAAATAAATAAATAAATAAATAAATAAATAAATAAATAAATAAAAAATAAATAAATAGATAGATAACAGATAATAAAATAATAAATAAATAAATAAATAAATAAATAAATAAATAAATAAATAAATAAATAAATAAATAAATAAATAAATAAATAAATAAATAAATAAATAAATAAATAAATAAATAAATAAATAATAAATAAATAAATAAATAAATAAATAAAATAAATAAATAAATAAATAAATAAATAAATAAATAAATAAATAAATAAATAAATAAATAAATAAATAAATAAATAAATAAATAAATAAATAAATAAATAAATAAATAAATGTCTTTATTGGTGGCGAGGCTCAGGCCATTTAGCCTGCTCTTCCGCCTGATCACTTTCAGAATTTATATTACAATAGTACATAATAAAGGGAGTCATTCAATGAAAAATACGCACGCAATTTGGATGAAGATATACACATGGATGACAGGAGTAAAAGCGAGGGAGGACGAGTTTGATAGGAAATCGTAAAAGAATCGGGATGAATGGAACGGTAGAGAGAAATGAAAGGAAAAGAAAGAAAATGAGAAAAGAATCAGTGAAATGTTAATAAGTTCTGTTAATTGGTTCATTGAGGTTTTGAGGAAGCTAAAATTGCGTACGTATTCTTGAATTACCCCTACAAAAACTAGAAAGGGAGGGATATCTCGTCAGCATACAAGCAAAGACATATCAAGTCAAAAGTCCAAGCCTTGAGAGAAACTGAAAACATTGATAATGATAAATGATTTTGCGTATATTTCCTAGTATTAATAATAATAATTATTATTATATGATATAGTGTCGTAAAACTATTTGGTTTTTAAATAAAGTTTAAAAAATTAATTAATTAAAAATGTGGATATAATCAATTTCTTTTTAGGAAAAGTTAACAGTTAAAGTCTTCCACAAACTAACAAATTGGAAAATTTTAAGAACTTAGGAAATTTTTTCCGTTTAGAGTATTCCCAAGACCCGAAAACCCGACCCAACACCTCTCACCCGTAAGCCAACGATTTATTCTACCTTTATTATGTATTTATTTAGTATGTCACTCGTTTGGTCGCTCATTCGCTCGCTCCGTCATTCCTGATCGGAGAAAACGACTGACCAGCGCAGCCGACTCCACAACCGTCACCCAGAATTTGCCTCCAGATAACAGTTGAATTCGACTTCTCTATGCATCTAGTGTCGAAATGTTGCCATCATCATTCATGGAATGGCAGGGCTGAATCCGAGCTCTGTCAGTCAATCAGAAGCTACGAAAACTGTTTAGAAACTTATTACACTTTCTTCGAACTGCAACTAATGGCCACTCATTTTGTTATTCCCAAACTCACTAATTGTTTTCTCACATGTTGTATTAGTCTTGTCACTATTGTTATCAAAAATCCATGTTAGTTTTTACCTTCTCGTATACGTACGTACATATCGAGTAATATAAGTAGTATAGGGAAAGTTCTATAATACTACGCGAAAAACTGCGAATTTTCGGAACAAAAAAAATTCATTTTCCCCTGACTACAAAAAGTGGATATATCCATCTGCTAAATTAAGACAAAAACTAACACGTGATGTATCCAGAATTCCTGTTTTGTGGGTCCTTAATGCCGTAAAGCCAATTCAGAGAAAAACGTCCGTCCGTCTGTAGGTCCTTCTGTGAAAACTATTACCGCCTAAACCGTGGGTAGGATTGTTCCAAATTTAAGAAACCCCTGTCCATCTGAATCTAGTTGAAGCTTTGAGATTTTGAAAAACATTCTTCAAAATTTGGGGGTTCTTTACATGAAAATCTCCGGATATTTTCAAAATTTTCTCAAACCAGCTCCAAATTTTTTTCTTTAAATTTCTTGTAAGACTAGAGTAAAATTTACTTATAAAAGTGACATACGTCCGATTTTCACAGTTAACTCTGAAATTTCGAAATTTTTAAAAGATTGAATTATTTTGGACGTCATCCAACTACAAAATTAACTATAAAACAACTACAAAATTAAAGCTAGAATCTTTCCTTCAAATAAAATTTCTATCTCGTAAATCAGTTCTTTTAGTAAAGACATGTACAGTTTTTGGAAAATTTTTGTAGTTTTCACGCAATATTAAGTGCAATATTTCCAATTTTTAAAAAGTTCACAAATAAGGTTTTCTCAAAAAACCGGTCTCCATTTTTTTTCTTTAAATTTTATGGTATAGATAATGCTAAATGCACTGTATAAGTTGATATAAACGTCATATTTCTCTATTCTTTTGTTTTTCAAAATTCAGAAAAAATTTAATCTTTTACTCATTTCTCGCGTCGTTAATATTTACATTAGCGAAACTTTGCTTTCATTATGGTATTTATGAGTACATGTGCTTTAAATAATATCCTTAACTTTTCTCGAAAACTCAACGTGTTTCTGTTCAAATGAGCTCAAATTTCCTTACTTCATTCATCATTACTTCAAATGAAATTTGTTGTCCGTAAATAGCTCTTTCAATAAGGTCATGTAGATTTTAGTAGTTTTCGTGCAATTGCGCCGTCAATATTTGCAATAAAAAATACAAAAACAAGATTTCCTATAAAACGGCTCCAAATCTTTTCTTTTAATTTATAGTAGCGCAGTGCCAAATGTACAATAAAATAAACGCCATATTTCTTATTCTTATGTATTTTCAAAAATTATAAAAATTTATTTTATTTAATTGTCTCTCACGTCGATAGTATTTACCTTAGAGGCGATTTCTTCACATTATTATATTTACGATTACACTGCTTTTAATAATGTCATATAAAATTCCTGGATAACTCAACATTTTTTTTTGTAAAAATGAACTGAAATTTCTGCGTTTTGAGAAAAGTTCAAACGCCATTTTTCTCAAAAATGGCTCCAAGTTTTTTCTTCAAACATTTCCAACGGACCATAATTTCCATCTGCTTCGCAAAACAACGAAAATATTTAAACTCATAATGAAGTAAACAACGGATACAATTATATTACTCTTTGATTTGTTTGCAAACAATGAATTTAGTTTTCGTCATCGAAATGTTAGCATTTAATTCATTATTTACTTATCGTCCGTCGTCTTTTACAAGTCAACTATCCTGTCCTTCTCCCAGGTATTTCCTTCTCCTTTCAATTCAATTTACTTTGTATACTTTAAAAACGCTATTAGCGATTGTCCTATTCACTTTACAGACTACAGTTTTGAAAAATTAAAATTGCGCAACACAACACTTCTATCCCTAACGAGACTCAAACTCTTTCGACCCACCATCCCAGCCCCTACCGCATGCTTCCTTCCTTCTTGTTCATCAACAATTGGATACCATCTCACTTCACTTCACTTCACTTTACAACAGACTGTGTTCTATTTTTTCATAATTAATGAAATAACATTATAACTTGTGAAATATTATTTCGTCACTTATTCTTTGCCTTTTCACACATTGTTCTTAACCAAACAATATAATTTGATCTTCAACATATTTTATATATATATATATATATATATATATATATATATATATATATATATATATATATTGTGGCGGCACTTTCGAATCGACGGAATTATTGAAATGTGATTATGACATTTTGAGAAACAACGGTTACTGAATGCAGCCTTTGTAAGACGCCACTCGTCCGGGGACTTCCCTTCTCGGCGACCCGCGGAAAATTTACGACAGGCAGCTGCCTGCCTGGCCCTCGGCGCGATCCTCGCCACCCCGGCGCCAGGGCTTCGATAAACAAACCCCTGACCTGCGCTCGTCCCAGAGAGAGGTGCCTCTAGCCGATGTTTATCATTAGAAATAACTTCAAAATTACAAACTCTGACAGATTCCTCACACGTGCACGCACCCAGCGTGAGAGAGAGACAGAACATTTTAATCTTGTGGAAATTTCCAGAGATCCTCGCATGGTGATTGGGCGAGAGAAATTTAGAACGTAGTATACTTTGACAAATTAGAATTATAGGAACATGGGGAGGGAGCATTTTTCTTAAGAAGGGGTAACTCGGGAGGGGAGGCGAGCTCTGGCGCTGCGCGAAGACGCGAAGAAGAAGATTGGAAAAGACGTCAAAGTGTTAGGACGTATTGTGGTAGAAAAGAGCACCACGGGTCGCGAAGTGGACCGGTGTTCTGGGAATGGGGCTGACCGCCGAGGCGATTGCTGTGCGTAAGATTGCTTAAGGGACAGTAGCAGATCTTATCCAACCGCGGTGAACAACTGTGAGCGTTCACGAACATTAATCCGACGTAATCGCGAAGCGTTACACATTTGTGTATCGGGGCCAGTCACCCACATGTGTTTGCGGCCCTCTGCTTCTGTCTGGCCGGCCAATATGTCACGCGAAGTATCTCGTGAATGAGCGGAGGAGACGGTCGACTCAAGACGGCGGGGCTACCGTTGACCTGCCCAGGAAACTTCGCCCCATCAGCTGTCTCCAGACGCCCTAGAGAGGGGCCATTGACCTGCAAGCCTGCCCAGGAAACTTCGCCCCCATCAGCTGTCTCCAGACGCCCTAGAGAGGGGCCATTGACCTGCATGCCGAACCTTCCAGCAGCCTGCGAGAGATCAACTCGCAATCACTAAATTGTGTATGCCCTAGACCCACGCAATTGGGTATATAACCAAGAGATTGCTCTTCAAGCAGACTTGTAACATTTTTTAATTTTTTTATTTGTGTTAATGTCAGCGAGGCCGCGCATGGCCCAAATTATGTTTAATTTTAAGAATGTAACAAGTTGAGCTCAACGGGTAGGGTGATAGTAATTTCTTCACCCAGTTTCTTTCTGTTGTCATGTAACTTCCCTGGTTTTGGACCAGAAATAAACCTATCGTTAAATTCTGAATTATTATTGCAACATCCTTCCTCCTCCACGCATTCTCAATTTATAGAACTTGAAAAGCCCAACCGATCGAGCTCTGCCGTGTACAATATATATATATAACACAATATTACACACACACACACGCACACACACATACACACACACACACACATATATATATATATATATATATATATATATATATATATGTGTGTGTGTGCGTGTGCGTGTGCGTGTGCGTGTGTGTGTGCGTGTGTGTGTGTTATTATAGTGTACATTCCACATTATTCGCGGCTTCTAACAAAAAATGTCAAAACGCACGCCACGACCCAAGGATATCTATTTTCTAGAAATAATATTGCTTCAGTATGTTATGGTTTAAGTCTGAAAAAGGTAAAGCACGGCTTAGCCGGTGAATTCAGGCATTAGCCAGGCGTTTTGCATTAAGTTGTTTAAACGGATCATTTCGGATATCATCCGATTTATTAATAAACATCTACAGAGCGCTGGCCAACGAATGTGAGGGTCAAGTGTGTTCACAAGACTTTTTCGGCGTAAAAATTGTGTTGGAAATAATAAGTTTTGCAGACTTCAGATTTGTTTGTGTCAACCACGAATATGGATGTCCGAAACCTCGACGCCTCAACTTAGTAGAGGTGTTTGGTGAGGTCAGTTTAGTTACAGTGGCATTGTGTAAATAAAAATTTACGACTGCCACAATGAATCTCAAAACGTCACATTTTGCCTCTCACTACCCAAAGAAACTTTCCAACAGCAGCATGATCCCTTTAACATGTAACATATGCTACGAGTATTTCTCGTCATCGTAAAGTACTTCACCTACCCTAGCCACTTCGTGTCGGCTAATGTGCCCGTTATCCAGTTACAGTCCGAAGTAGGCTTCAAAGCTACTTCGGACTGTAGCCACTCACTTTGGCTAATCTTCAAATTAACGGGCTAAGGGGTGATAGGGAGTAGGATAAGTAGTTGGGTCCAAAATGTGAACCTTTTGTCAATGAATACATGGAGGGGGGGAACTCCATATTACGAAATCATAAATATTTTTTTTCCTTATTTAGAGGCTGCTCATAAAAATAGAGTGGTGTTTGGTGCACACGTTCTGATGCAGGGAAAGAGATTTCATTGACCCGCCGGTCATTTGTGCGCGACGGGATGCCTAACCATGTACACACTCACTTGCTAATTGATCTAGTGCCTACTACTATAGGTGCTTCCACGTAAGAAAAGACCCTAAAAATTCAATAGGCGGAGTTTCGGCACTGCCAACCTCATCGAAATGAAAGTACATTGAGGATACCGACGCCGCGTATTTAAATGTACGTAGGGTTCTTCAAAAATGCAGATTTGCTGAGATCATTTTATTAGTTGTTATACGACTCAAATCGCAACAGGCATACTGTACAACAATTCAATTTATAATTTTTACATGAAAATAAAATTTTCGTAATCTTCTTTACACTAAAGAATATATAAAGTATTAGAATCTTATTTTATAATAAAACTAATATAAATGTCATAATCAGAGGATTATGGAATAAAGATGAAATTAAATGCATAGTTCAAAATAATTTAATTTTCAAGCAATACACAATGAATGAAATAAAGTTATATTCACTGAACTAGAAATATCTGTATCATATGATTTTATACATATAACTTTAACACATGACTGTGATATGTACATATCAAAAGAATGAACTTATTCATTGAACTTAAATGACAAATTTTTGAAATTTAGTGGAAATTGAATGAACCGGATATATAAATTCATTCAACTTAAAGGTTTAGAAAAGGGATAAACTTATGCACCACAGGTGGGTTACATTTTAATTAAAAATTGCAAAGAGCAGTCATTAAAATTTCCTAAACAATGGTCCATAGCAATTATATTCACATTTATTATTGAATTTTACCAGAATTTTAGTGCCTACTTGCCCGGGCTTACTAACATACATTTTATTCTTGCATGAATCTTAAGCGCTGGGGAGAAAACCAGGGAAAACAAACGAGAAAGTATACTACCTCCATATATATAAAATAAATTAAATAAAATAGTTAATTAATCCTAAATTGGAGTTTGTAAAAATTATCATTAAAAATAAGCATATGGAAGTTTGGTTAACCCTACAAATTAATTGAAATGTTAGCCTGTAAATTTTAATAGATATCCCATTCTCCCAATCAGGATGACGACTGCTGGCCATTTTCTAGAATGCGTACAGAAACCTATGTCAAAATAATGGATGTCTAGAATTTCGCAACATTGACAAACAATTCCAATTTTGAAAAATGAAAAATTTTTCTATTAAAAACTGCAATCCTGCCACAAAGAAAAAATTAACGCAGTATCTAATGTTCAGTTTACGATAAATTCAGTAAAATGAATTTAAAGAACAAAATATTTGAGAAAATAATAACAAACAATCAATAATTTTCTTCAAAAGATAAAAACAGAAGACGTTGGTAAAACGTACATTAATAATTAAAAATTTGCATTCTTTTTCTCACAAAACTTGCAACATACCAATACTATTCAAAATCCCTCCATTCAAATACAAATACTACCACATTTCAAACATATAATCACAATAATCTAGATTCTCTTTCTTTATATATTAAAAGAAAACTATCACTTCAAATTACACACCTTTTTACAATTATCCCAAAAATTTTTAAAATTTTCCTTTTTTTAATACACAATAATTTTTAATTTCTATAAAATAATATTATTCACTAATAAAATGGTATTCCAATGATCTCAAATGACAACAAAATATTTTATACCCTTTTTTCATTTCATAATAATGGCATGGCATGTATTTCTAAACACGTCAACCTAAGAAAACGACTTAAAATATTATAACTTTATAGAAATGATAGAATTCTGACCATGCTTCCGAGGGTACAATCATAATAACAATAATAATTATAATAATTGTAATAATAATGTTAAATTCTATATTCCAATAAACAGATATTTTTTGTCTTTACATTTTAGAATGTATAGCTTTACAAATTAAATTAAGTAACACTATTTACTCTCTATATTCTATTTATAAACCCCCAAACACACCCTTTCCTACTCAAATTTATAATCTCATTTTTAAATATTCAAATCCAATTACACTCTTAGGAGCTTCAACTGCAAAACCAATTTGTGGGATGCAACTGATCAAATCCCCAAGGAATTCATTACAACAAATGTATCACTCAAAATAATTAATCATATATCCTCCCTTCGAAGCCACATATTATTCTAGTCGCAACAATACCAGATATTTTAAGTATAATAATTACAAAACATTTAAATCTACAATGCTTTCAAACTTCACTTCCTGAATTAGATTTTGATCATCTTATTAAAACATGTTTTAGTTCTCCACAATTAAAAATTAATTACTCCTTCGTAACATTTCTATAAACTGGAATATATAACGTCCATACATAAATTCAGATTTTAACTTCCCAAAACACCATAATACACAATAACTAGGCAGTACACAAAAAACGGATGTAGAAACAGAACATTTTACTAAAACACTTCTAGAGACTTATTAATATTCTGGCATACACATTAAACCTTCCATTCATACTCTATCACTCTCATATTACTTAAATCTTATTAAATCCTAACACATCTAAGACATTTTTGGCAACAAACTCGTTGGCATTAGTAGAAAAATTAATAATTTACTACGAAGTATGAAAGTACGTGTAGACCAATATGAATTAGATAAATTCCAAACTTTTATTGCACAAATACACCCCAACATCAGACCACTGCGATCAACAATTTCAAAATATACATCTTACCCTCCTGTTCCAATATTAAACAACAGCCTATATCAGCATCTACCTACATCAATTTTCAAAATTGACTGCACAACACCTAAAAAAATCTCTAACACCAAACCCTGTAAAAGATCAAACTTAATGCAGGAATTGAGTTGCTTTTTTCTTTTCCTCATTATTTGGTCCCTTCAAATTAATATTTATTTCTCCTACAAAAAAATTCAAAAAACAACACAAAAATTGAATATTCACTTAACTTCAGGAACTGATTCGATTTGAAACAAAATGATTAAATTACTTAAATTAGAAATATTAAATTATTTCTTAGCAATTCTTTTTCTTAAAATAGATTTATTTTAAAAATAAATATATATCCATCGAATTTCAAATTTATTCCACATATTCTTCAAATCAAAAATGATAATTGTCAGTAACTTAAGGTTCCAAAAAATTTTAACCAAAATTTAAATCATTAAATTAAAAATATTATTACCATGTCAAAAATATGTAATGTAATATTTACTCACTAATGTAACTTAGGAATTGAGTTCCATTCAAAGAAAACATCTAAAAGATTATTGCAAGTTCAGAGGCCATCATTGCGTATAGCCATGTAATGTAATGTGGCCAATGTAATGTGTAAACATACATTACATTCCTGTAGTAATGTAATGTATGTTTCACTTGCATGTTAACTCATTAAAAGCATTTCACTTAATTCACTAAGCAACCATATTTCATCTGAACAGAAAAACCGAAGCACTGAAGGAACGCTGACAATAATATGAGTAATGTTGAAATAAATTAATGGTAAATTAAATTAATTTGTACTCTTAAATAGATTTTCATATGTACATATTTTACGTCACAAGTGTATCACAATCATGTTGAACCCATTATTGCTTATTCACTTATTTCAATTTGCAATCGTATTTGAGCCAAACAGACAAAATAAAGCTGTCGGGAACAACTGACTGAACATGAGAGAATTTTTTAATGAAATGAAATTCATTATTAATAATATTCATTCTTAAATTCCCAAAATAGTACTTTCTAGCTTTCCAAATTCTCCAAATCACAGTGAGGACCAACATGTACTCTTAATTTGTTTGTGGGTGGCTGCTTCAAAGTGTCAGGTGTTTAAGATTAAGTTTTGGCAATACCAACAATGCTGCATAACCTTCTTCCACTGAATTTTTCCACATTTCTGACGTGACATGATAATGAAGTAACATATTTCTGTAGATCCCTTTTTATTTTCAATTGTTGATTAAAAAAGCCAGGGTTGTACAAGGTCTCTAATATAGAAAGAAAAATGATTATGATTCCAATAATGTTCATCGTGGTCTAATTCTTATAGCATGCAATAAGAAATCAATATTATTGTAACATTAATTGCTTACCCCTTACAATTTTTGCTGCTTTGGTTATTACGCTGCCACATGAAGTTTTATTTCTTTTCTAGATTTTTTCCGCTCTTGCACTTATACACATTCAGAAGAATTTTACCCACTATTAAGGCCAGTTTTCTTCTTAACTGAGAGTTGTTTCTCGTATTACAAGACACTGATGATAATGCCCCGCACAATATACAAAATAAGTTCCCCTCTGAAACAAATCGCGCACTGGAAACGCAATGTAATAGCTTTTAAATAAAAAATGCGGGATCGAGCTCGGTCGCGTAAGCGCTCA
>CAXIVR010000013.1:70846145-70848645 GCA_964035755.1 Teleogryllus oceanicus
CCATTTCTTCAAAGAGGAGACTGAATGACCGAATTGTAAAGAAGAAATTGGAAAGAGAAGTGTAATATGTTGAATTGCAAATTGGTTTAGATATGGTTGGTCATTTGTAAATAGTAATTTCTGTTTAAATCGATTTATAGAATAGATACTTGCAGATAGAAGACACATGCTCATAGTGTTTGCTAATTTACAATCGTTGCATGCGTGTAATAAATTTCCCATTAAATGATTTTATTGAGCAACGGACTTTACAACGATGCTGCTTTTCACCATTTTATTTAAAATACATATTAACGTGGTTCTTGAGGCATGCTCAAATAAATGTAGAAAGATGTACATTAAAATTAGGGATAATTTTTTGCATTCTCAATTACTTACTGATGATTACTTACAATGATATGAAGTACGTGATGAATAAGCTATCACAGAAACATGAAAAATTGGGCTTGGCTATGAATATTGAGAAAACTCGACCATGTAGTAGTTTGTGTGGACCATGATGAACTGACTTGGGTAAGCTGGTGCAGCGCACCGATTCTTTCTCATTCTGCGCAGCACCAGATACGTCACGAAAGACGTGACCACAACACGGGCATTTCATTTGAGAAGCCGCCCAGACGCCGGTCTCCATGCTGTGTGGCAAGCGAGAAGTGTTGAGAAACCTTATGAAAGCGAATCTATATATTTAAAAAAATAAGGTATTCTGTCATGACTTCGTTTAGAGCTTCTATTGAACCTATTGTAGTATTTTTTCCTTTATATGAAAGAATGTGATCCCTAGATGTGTTATCAGATATTGTTTGTGTTGATTCACCAACATTTACGGTGTAAATCAATTAATTAAATCATTATTTAATAGTGCACTTATCAACAGTCAATTGTTTTCTTCCAAAGGGTGGCTGTTTCAAAATCAATTATATGAAACGATAGATGCGAGTCCACGCTGCTTCATGGTGACGCTGCTTGATGTTTTGTTTTGATTGTTGAGATTTGTTCACGATTCGTCAGGGTTTCGTTTCAGTGTAATAATTGCATTGTGACGTTGACAGCATGTATTTGCTTTTGTGGTGTATTTTGTAGAGAACTTTCGGACAGTGGGTTTTGCTCGGTTGTACTGAAGTAGTGAAGTTGTTCACAGGTTATGTCGAATTCCGAATCGTTGCCCACGCGACCCAAAAGACGCAAACGTACATTAACTGGTCGCAGGGAAAGAGAAAGTCAGCGTAGGTGTCGTGATAGTGAGGTCATTTCGTTTTCTGTTGCGTCGTTCTTTATGAAATGTCAGTTTTGTTCTGCTGTGTACTTCCCACTCGAGAGAAATTCTGCAAACGAGTTTACTCTGTGTTGTTTAAATGGGAAAATAAGTTTACGTTCGAGCAATATGCCAGAAGTAATCAAATTTGTTTATAGGAAATGATGACACATCAAAAAACTTTAGAAATAATATCCGTCAGTAAATAGTGCTCTTTCTTTTGTGTCATTTGATGTATTATTGCAATATATGGGTCATATTGCATTGCCACCTGCCATGGACCATACGTGTTCTAAATTTTGGAAACTCCACAACACAGAATATCTTCGTTATGCCCTGAAGATCCAAACAATGCAACATATTGTGAACATTAGTCTGTGCACAGTATTTTATATTTATCTCAGATCTCACCGTCAAATTTTGACGGGTTCTCACTAGTTAAGTAATAACTTTCAACAGGGTTTAACCAAACATCACACGATGAAAGTGTTGAAAGAAAAGATAATATTTTAAAAAAATGTTTCATATATCTGTTTCAATGACTTTTAACAAGGTGATAATTTTCGTATTTGGCTTCAATAAAATTCTCACTAATATTGTGATGTAAAATGGTTCATCAATTTCATTGGCTGAACCCGAAGGGCTGTGCAATAGCTCACCATGTCTTTTCGTGGTGGGTCATAGCGGTCTGGGGGCGCTCCAAAACCTCCAAAGATATCAAAAAACCGCCATACTTTGTATTTGTAATTATAAACTTTCCCTTTTTACCTGAAAATAAGGGGATTTTGACTGTAAATTTCAGACAAAAAACGTCACATTGACAAATAAGTATATTTTCGAACGCCGATAACAGAAGGGATAATTATTTTGCACCCAAAGCACAATGAATGTCAGGAAAAATACAATAATGAGGAAGTAAAAATAGACAAGAAACTGAAAAATACAAACAAATATTTGTTTAGATAGGCTGATGCGAAAAAGGAATGAGAAGGAAGGGAAGAAAAAATAAATAAGCAAACCCTCTCATCATTTTCAATTTCTATTTACTTTTCTTTCGTTTTCCTCATAATTTTGCTCGGTATTTCTCTCGCCACCAAACTCTATCAATATATTTTCTCTGGTCAATACACATCTCAGAAACAGTTCATCAATTATACGAATCATAATGCAGTAGAACCCGTGTATTTCGAACTAATTGGAGTTGTGGGCAGTTCGGATTCTGAAATGTTCGAAATATCTGAAATAGTT
>CAXIVR010000013.1:70853645-71011145 GCA_964035755.1 Teleogryllus oceanicus
AGAAAGTAGAAAGAGTAAAATAATTTGGTAGATGAAAATTCAGAAAGAGAAATGAGCAAATTGGTGAAAGTGTGTTCAGGCAGTGGAGATGACGCCATTTGTTTTGTTTTGCTTTGTTTTCTGTTGTTTTTTTCAGTGTCCAACTACTTAAAGTGCATTATCATGTTATATAATTGTGTCACTGTAATTTTTTCATTGAGTATATGCTCATTTTATTCGTATTTCATCTGATTCATTGTATCAAAGGTTCAGACCTTTCTCATACCCAAAAGATCCTGCTTCCTGAGAATTTTAAGCTCGCTTCACGAGCATTCATACTATCACGCCCACACCACGTGTGGAAGGTAGTAGGTGGGTGTGTTAGAATAATTGCGTTTTCAAAAAACTTCATTTAAGTAATTTGAAGCACTTCCACTGATAAATGCAATAATGTTTAAATATCCATTGAAAACGGGTATTAGCGGCGTGAGAGATTTTTTAAATATATTATTACATTTTTGTAATTTTTTAAAAAACAAAAAAATACACCAAAATGAACTTTACGTCATATTAAACAGTGCCATTACCACTATCCCTTGCAAAAGTTTGAAGGAAAAATTTGAGCCTGTCTGATATTATATAAGCACATATACTCATAATTATAAAAGTGTGAAGAAATTGCCAGTAATGCAAGTATTATCGACGTGGCAGACTCAAAAATATTAAATTTTTGTAATTTTTGACATCCTATTGGGTTTCGTTTGGTACTATGAGATATCTTGTTTTTGTAATTTTTTAAAGTTGGAAATATTGCACACAAAAAAATTTTTTTTTAATTTTTAGTAAATTGCCAAAAGAACCCTATGCCATGACATAAAACCTATTGCTGTATTCTTGTGTTTTCAAAAATTTCAAAAATGAAATTTCTTTGACTTGTCTCTCACGTATGTAACACGTTCATTAAAGGCAATTTCTTCATATTATTATATTTATAAGCACATACGCTTGTTATTTTGCGGAATTTTGTGTTAATTTTTACGGAAAAATGCTGAGTTTCTTGAAAACTCAGCAGTTTTCTGTAAAAATTAACACAAAATTCCGCGTTTTTAGAAATGCTCAAACGCAGTTTTCTCAAAAATGGCTCCAACTTTTTCCTTTTAACTTTTCCAATAGATAGTGTTGATTGTACTGTTTATTACGATGTTCATTTTGGTGTATTCTTTTGTTTTTTCAAAAATTACCCAAATGTAATTTTTTTAAACACCTCTCACGTCGTTAGTATAATTGATAATGTAATAATAATCATATAATAATTGATTTGTATGCATTATTACATTTGTGAGTGGATGTGCTTCAAATGAAGTTTTTTGAAAACTAGATTCCTGTGAAAAAGAGCTTAAATTTCGCATTTACAGTAATGCTTAATCGCCATTTTCGTAAAAATGACTACGAATCTTTCAATGAAAATTTATATTTAGGATGATTTTATACTCTTCTTTAATGTTTTTGAAATAATAATTCGGTTAGAGTACTTGGAAAACAAAAAACTTTAAAATGTCAAAAAAAGATCTTTGGGCATCCACAGATGGCAGCTGGCCAGAGAATGGAGCAACACCTTAAATGCAGACCACGCCAAGGATAACAGATAACTTTACTACGAGAAAATCTGTGCCATTTTGTTGCACCTCTAGTTACTTTCTCGTATACGTACGTGTATAGAGAAAATTATGTAATGCTGCGCGAAAAAACGGCGGATTATTCGTAATGCTCCGCGTAAACGGCGAAAAAAATTAATTGTCGGCTCTAGTTATGAAAAAGCACGTAAAAATAGTTGCTAAACTAAATTAAAACTAAAAGTGCCACAGTATGGCACAGACTTTATCTTAGTAAAGAATTTCGTTAGTGTAGTCTGGCATTAAGGTCATGCCCCCTTCCCTGGCCAACTGCCATCGATCGTCACCCAAAGTACTCTTTTTTGACATTTTCTCAATTTTTTGCTTTCCTAATAGTACAACCGAATTATTACTTCAAAAATATTAAAGAAAAGTAACAACTCGTTCTAAATAGAAATTTTCGTTGAAAAATTTGAAGCGTTTTTGAGAAAATTTCAAATATACATTACTGTAAAGGCGAAATTTATAGCTCTTTGTCACAAGAATTATTGAATTTGCGAAAAAGCTTAATTAAAATCATTTGAAGCACTTTCATCACAAATGTAATTATGCATACAAATCGATGGAAATGACCATGTAAGGGCGTGAGAGATATTTTAATTTGTTTCGACGAAACAAATTAATACAACAAAAAGGACCTTTATCTCATACTAAACAGTGCAATCAGCACTATCTGTTGGAAAAAAATGAAGCAAATATGTGGAGTAATTTTTGAGAAAATGGCGTTTGAGCGTTTCCGAAAATCCGGAAATTTGAGCTCATTTTTTCAGAAAACTGTTGAGTTTTTGAAAAACTTAATTGGAGATTATTTAAAGCACGTGTACTCATAAATATAATAATGAAAATAAATTACCTTTAATGTAGATATTACCGACGTAGGAAACAAGTCAAAAAATGTAATTTTTGTATTTTTTTAAAAAAAAGAGATAAATCAATATGACATTTATGTCATAGTATAAGGTTTGTTTGTGGCTAACCCTACCGAAAATTTAAAGAAAAAATTTGGAGCCGCTTTTGACAAAATCTTGTTTTTGTATTTTTTAAAATTCCAAATCTTGCACGCACTATTTCACAAAAACTACTAAAATTTACAAAAAAAAATCTCCATTACCTTATTGAAAGAACTATTTATGCACAAGAAATTTCATTTTAAGGGAAAATCTCTGTCTTCAGTTTTGTCGTTGTAGGAAGACACTTCCATTTTTATAGGTGAAGGTTGATGCCGAAAAATTAAATAATAATAAAATAGAAGGATCGATTTTTTCTTCAAATGAAATTGGTTACCCATAAATAGATTTTTCTTTAAAATTTTGGTAGGTTAGTGTCCACCAACCCTAACCGATGACATAAACGCCATTCTGCTCTATTCTTTGTTTTTTTTAAATTACAATATATATATATATATATATATATATATATATATATATATAGAGAGAGAGAGAGAGAGAGAGAGAGAGAGAGACAGCTCTACCTTTTCACTTTCTTCACTAAAAAGCCTACAGCGGGTAACTCAAGGAACCTAGTAGTATTACTTGATCTGTGACTTGTTATGACACTGTCACACCAAAAATTAGAAATGGTTTTATATGTCCTAACTGCCCTACAGGAGTGGGTTCGTCTTTTAACCTGCTTTTGTAATAAAAGAAACATAGGCAAGTTAGGCAACCGGGTAGCCCGGCTTGTTCGCAGTAAATTTATTTGTAAGGGACAGGTGTTCTTTTTCGTGAATGGACTCGGGGTTATTAATCAAACACTACTGTTCCGTGAACAAAATAAACATGAACTATTTATTATTCTATAAAAATCACTATTGATTACAATATCTGTGGTGGTCTTTATCCTTTTCTTTACCTCACCCAGAATCACTGTTAGTTCTTTCGATCTTACATCGATCGAGGAAATATTTACCGTTTAATCCTCCCCCCCTCGAGCGTCGGCGGCTTCGGGGACTCTCGGGCTGCCTCGTGTTCCTTCGCTGTCTGCCTGCGTCCGCTCCACTGGCGACCAGCCGATGCGATGCGTTGCGTTTCCGAAGTACGTTCTCCAGCGTAATCTTCCCACGGTGTCTCCGCGCCTCCTCGCTGAACTCCTTTCCGGTTCACCCAGATTTCTTGATGTCACCTTCCGCGAGCTGATAAACGTCACTAATTAATCAAAGTACAGTTGCGAGCACGTGTCTCACCATTTCACCAGGCTACTAGTCCCGTGGTGTACTCCTCTGCACACAAGTTCTCTCGATCTGACCACTCCAGATAATAGCTATCACTCTGGCACTACGTCCGAGATACTAATGATGGTTATCTAGCACAAATTGTCCGTCAATCACTTTTTCAGCGCTCGTTCGTTCGCGACACTATTTTACTTTGTTCGAACGCGGAACAGCCCCAGGTACGTCCTTCCTCACCGGTGACCGGCCGAACACTGACTCCTCGCTGCGTCGTTTCCCACGGTGCCTTTGGGCCAACCGACAACACTTCGCCGCCCGTAACCATTTCTCGTGGCTGGCGAGCGCCCTCTGGCAACCGTTCTGCCGCGTGCTTACTTGTATCGCCGTTTCTTTAGGCAGAAACGCGGTGCGTTTCATTGCCCCCTCCCCCTTTTTTTTATTTTTCTCCGGAAAATTCAATGACTTAATGGTCTATTCTTGTCCATTGCCTTCTTTTGTTGGGCAAGGTCTTAAATTGTAGAAATTATAATGTCCCACCACTTCTCTGTTATCGTTGACTAGTTTAGCCACGTTTGGGTTTGTTATCTGTTCAATGATGTACGGCCCCTCATATAATGGAAAAAATTTTGCGTACAACCTTAGTTTAGGGTTGGGAACTTTAGGGACACGCAACAATACTGTCTGCCCCTCGTGAAACTCATATGTTTTCTTCTTTGACTTTGCCTTCCTGTGTGGGCTTCCAGTACTTCTATCTGGTCAACCTGTTGTTTCAGTCTTTCTTCTATCCCCTCCTCCGATAACACGCCCGTACATATTTCTAATCCCTCTTCCATTCCCATATCCATCTCAATTCTCTGGCTTCCTAGTTCTACCACTCTGTGGTCAAGATGATTAATCGCGCGTCGTTCGGATAAAAAATCTGTCCCTATAATCGTCGGATACAACAATTTCTTTACTACTAGAGCTACCACTTCGTACTTCTGATCGCCAATTTCACCGTTAAACATTATTTGTTTCGTGATAGGGCTTGACTTCTTCTGAGTGGCTCCTATCACGTATGCCCTATTCATGGGCAAGCACATTACTTGCTTTCCTTTCGCAATCAACTCATTATAAAATTCCTCTGATATAACTGTTGTAGTACATCCAGTATCGACCAGTGCTTCCGTCACCACCCCTTCACATTCTACTTTGATCGTGCGACATTTTCTCATGCGAACTTCCGAACTTTTTCTCTGCCACGGTTGTGATTCATAGGATACCGACTGAATCGTATTGATAGGGACCACATTCAGCTCTTCCTCCCTTGTGTCCGTCATGGGGTCGCCTGTCATCACGGACTCTATCTGTTTAAAGATGTTCCCTGTCCTCCACTTGGGCCAGGCCGTGTTGATTGATTGGGCGCACCTCGGTTCGTTCCTCTCTCTTCTTCTCGACGGTTTGGGTCTTGTCCACCCCACTCCGGTCTTTGGTTATCGGTTCCGATTGCCGCCGGCTTCCCGTCTCGTGTCGCGTCCACTGGTTGCCTGCCCCACCACCATTCCCTTGTCTATTGACTGGTTCCGTTCTTAACGCGTTCACGTTTCCTTCCCTCTTATTCTTCGGGGCATTGGCAAATGTTAAGTCATATCCTCCTAATGCGTTCATGAAGCTCTCTAAATTGGTATGGTTCGAACTTCGCAAATTATTTTGGATCGACACGGGAAACTGACGTGTCAATAAACACATAATCTCTTGATCATTCATTGGGGGACGTAGTGTCCTACAATCTCCAACACGTTGCGTCGCATATTCCCGCAGAGTTCCCATCGACTGAGTATAATAACCATTCATTAGATTTAACTTCACATTCATTTGGATCTCATCGTTCCAATACCGCTCATAGAACCGGTCTTGAAATTCCTTCAGCGTCCCCGGAAATACATCAAATGTGTCGGCCCACGTCCGGGCATTCCCCTCCAACATCAAATACAAAAACTGGACCTTGCATTTTTCCGACGTGTTGATCACGGCTAGGTGTCGTTCCGCTGCCCGCATGAATGCGCATGGGTTTTCTCGACCATCTCCCGAAAACTTCAATGATTTTGGAGGCGTAAAAGTTGGTATTCCGCCCGCACTGATGGGCGTTGTCCGGTATTCTTTGATTAGTTCCACATCAGATTGCAGGGATGATACCTTTTCTTCGCACATTCGTATATTCCCCTGTATTTCTTCTTTGATTGATTGCTGTAGTATTTTGGTGTCTTCTTCCCTTTTGCGCACCTCGTTCGTGACTTGATCCTGGATGTTCGCCCTCTTGCTCTCCGCCATCTGGATTTCATTCCGAATCTGGTTGTGTACCTCCTTTCTTTGTGCGGTAATCTTCTCCTCAAGTTGTTGATGTAGGTCGGTTTTCAACTCCCCGCCCAATTTGTCAATCTGGGATTCTATCTTCTGATCCTGCTCTACAAATTTACTGGCGATGGATTGCTTTTGAATCTCGACCTGTTCCGCTATCTTCTTCATTTTCTGCTGGGTTTCCTCGATTTGCTTGTTAAGAGGTCCTATTTGTTTTTTTATTTCCTCCATTAACTTTCCGTTCTGTTCCTCGATTGCCTTCTTTTGTTCTTCCATCATCTTAATTTGTTGTTCCGCCTTTCTATCCTGTTCTTCAATCGCCTTAAGCTGCCTTTCCGATCTTTTTTTTGTTCCTCTGCCGTTTTATCAAGTCGGTCGTTAATCATTTTCATTATTAACATCAAATCTGATGATGTCTTTGCTTGGTGCTCCTGACTTGGGTTCCCTGCTACCTGGTTCATCGGCGTTGATGTGACTTGTACTTCTTCATCAAAACAATCGCCCGACGTGTCATCTAATTTACTTCCAACTCCAGCGTCCCTACTATCCAGGCACGTACTTCCGCCGATTCCTTCATCCGAGTCTTCTACACGCTCTATCTTCTCATTCCGTTCCAACATCGTTTTTGCCGCAATCTAATTTTAATTCGTATCGTTCACTCATTTTTCTCAATCGCTTTACACTGCTTCCTGCTTGCAATGCCGCCCTCAGCTCGTCTACGCTCGCAATAATACTGCAATTGTTCCCCGATTTAATTAATCTAATTCCCAAGTAATTGTATTGAAACAATGACCTATCAGTGATTCTAGGCATTAGCTGAATACACTATTCGTTTTAAATTTTGCATGAACCCCACAATTGTATAGTCTACTATATGACCAACCCAATTCTTCACTACACAGTTACCACATATGACATACAAATATCCACTCTCTGCAAATAACATAACACACATAAATTCACAACAAAAATTCCCCTCTATTTCACACACTCCTACAGCTTCCCTCAATAATGACACAAAATATACTTATGCAGCTTTCAAACATTACCCCCCAAAATTCCAACAAATCAATATTAACTCCCTTCATATTAGTTACTTTCCATTCACTGCTAATAAACAATGCCCTCACACCTGGGCTATTCTACTTTTAGATGATTCTGACAATTATTTGTAAGATTCATGCCCATATGCTCAAAATAATTAGCATATACAATTTACACCAAAATGGCATTAACATCGCTTGTATTCATTACACTTTCCTACAGATTCTACTCATTTCTTGGCTTTGTCCAATATTGAAAACAATTCACTTAACTGTGGTATATGTTATCATGTACACAAATAATTATTCTAACAAACACAATACTTATACACACTGTTTTCCCTTTACACATATATAATAGGTACTCTGCATACTGTTTTCTGGATTGACTGACTACACATTTAACTAAATAACATTTACATTCACAATTATCATTGCCTGTCAATATTTCTATAATTGCTTTATATTTCCTCAACAGTATTTACCTTTATATAAATGACAGTAATACATTTCTACTACTTTTTCCCAGTAAACAACTGCACATGCACACTGTTTTATTTCAATATTTCCTGTTCATCAAATTGTTATGTTTCTTAAAATTATCACAAAAGTTTCTTAATTCAAGAGTCATTAGTTTTATTCCCCTCCAATTAATAATGATTCTCGGTACTGTCTTCAATTTATTGCAACACTATGTAAATACCCCTTTTAAATAATCCCCCTGAGCCACATTTCTTAAATACACGAGTCCATACTGTTCGGGCGCCAACTGTGACGTACCGGGTAGCCCGGCTTGTTCACAGTAAATTTATTTGTAAGGGACAGGTGTTCTTTTTCGTGAATGGACTCGGAGTTATTAATCAAACACTACTGTTCCGTGAACAAAATAAACATGAACTATTTATTATTCTATAAAAATCACTATTGATTACAATATCTGTGGTGGTCTTTATCCTTTTCTTTACCTCACCCAGAATCACTGTTAGTTCTTTCGATCTTACATCGATCGAGGAAATATTTACCGTTTAATCCTCCCCCCCTCGAGCGTCGGCGGCTTCGGGGACTCTCGGGCTGCCTCGTGTTCCTTCGCTGTCTGCCTGCGTCCGCTCCACTGGCGACCAGCCGATGCGATGCGTTGCGTTTCCGAAGTACGTTCTCCAGCGTAATCTTCCCACGGTGTCTCCGCGCCTCCTCGCTGAACTCCTTTCCGGTTCACCCAGATTTCTTGATGTCACCTTCCGCGAGCTGATAAACGTCACTAATTAATCAAAGTACAGTTGCGAGCACGTGTCTCACCATTTCACCAGGCTACTAGTCCCGTGGTGTACTCCTCTGCACACAAGTTCTCTCGATCTGTACCACTCCAGATAATAGCTATCACTCTGGCACTACGTCCGAGATACTAATGATGGTTATCTAGCACAAATTGTCCGTCAATCACTTTTTCAGCGCTCGTTCGTTCGCGACACTATTTTACTTGGTTCGAACGCGGAGCAGCCCCAGGTACGTCCTTCCTTACCGGTGACCGGCCGTCCACTGACTCCTCGCTGCGTCGTTTCCCACGGTGCCTTTGGGCCAACCGACAACACTTCGCCGCCCGTAACCGTTTCTCGTGGCTGGCGAGCGCCCTCTGGCAACCGTTCTGCCGCGTGCTTGCTGGTTATATCGCCGTTTCTTTAGGCAGAAACGCGGTGCGTTTCAATATATATATATATATATATATATATATATATATATATATATATATATATATATATATATATACAGGAAAGAGAGATATGTCTCTATCTCTATTTCCATATATCTGCCTTTATCTCTGTCTGTCTACCTTTCTCACTACCTCTCTCATTTGCCTTCTTTGTTTTATTATTATTATTATTATTATTATTATTATTATTGTAATCCCGCACAAGACATGGGTCTCCGGTTCCCGGATGAGTTCCGCAGTGATAGAATTCCCGAGCACCCAGTTCGGGAACTTCCTTACACAGACGCTATTTATAGACAGAATAAGAAAATGTATCACTCTGTTCACTTTGACTTCACTTCTAATTAGCTCACACTTCATCTCACTACTTTCGACATGGGCACTTATCAGTTGATGAGAAATTGAATAATGTAGTGTTAATTGTTAATATAATACTTAAGTGGTTCTGTTACATTTGGTCAATTTCTAAGGTTGGAATGATTGAAGGCGTTGTCATTGTCAACAATAGTATTTATTTCACAAATAGCAGCTTTCGATGGCTTAGCCATCATTGATGATGATGGCTGAGCCATCGAAAGCTGCTATTTGTGAAATAAATACTATTGTTGACAATGACAACGCCTTCAATCATTCCAATTATGTAAATGTCAACTACACCTCACCACTGAATCCATATACAATTTCTAAGGTGTTTGTCTGGTTGTGGTGGGCGCGCGTGCAGGTACATCGCGGTGACGCAGCCCATCAAGTACGCGAAGCACAAGAACAACCGGCGCGTGTGGCTGACGATCGCCCTGGTGTGGGCCATCAGCGCGGCCATCGGGTCGCCCATCGTGCTCGGCCTCAACAACACGCCGGACCGCCGCGCAGACCTCTGCCTCTTCTACAACAGCGACTTCATCATCTACTCCTCGCTCTCCTCCTTCTACATCCCCTGCATCATCATGGTGTTCCTCTATTACAACATCTTCAAGGTGAGTCACTCTCTCTCTCTCTTCCTTCCCCCTTTCTTCTCCTTTTTTTTTTCCCATCAACAGTTTTCGATTCGTTCCTAACACTACTGTTGGAGTCATTACTGAGTGAATCAATGTTCAAGCACACAGAAGATGGTACAACGTAAACATGCTTTCGCATTCAGTTCCTAACACCGAGTTAGTGAGGTAAAAACTGTTTATTTTGTGTCGCGTGAGATAGCATTACATAGCCGGAGAAACTTCTAGTATTTCTGGTAGATACTATACTAGTGTCGGCGACACCACGAGTCTCAAAAGCACAAATAGCGTTGGTATAACGTGTGCAATCGTAGTCACTTCGTTACAAAGAGGTAGCGGAGCGGAGACTCCCTTATTTGGAGTCCCTTGGCGCAACCAAGGGTGTCGCTCTCGCAACGGCCGAACGGAGCAACAAACGCCAGCGGTGGGCGACGTCGCCCCTTCGTTTCGGCGCGTTTGTGCGCCGCCAGGGGTGCGCGCGTCGCGGGCGCTCGGGCTGCTGCCTGGCGGCGGGCAGGGGTAATGACTCATTACCCGGGCGTGATGAGATATTAATCAGCGAGCGCGCTTTCATCAGGCCGACAATGGCGCGCGGCGCACGCACAATGCCACGGAGCCGGAGGGGGAGGGGAGGGAAGGGGGAGGACGAGACGGCAAAACGGGTAGCCCTGTGCCCTCCGCGCCCCCACGCACAACCCAATTTCTCGGCTCGAGCGTAAAAAGCGCTTAGTGCGAACATCTACATAGGTGAAGCGGCACTCATAGACCCTATGGACGGCAGAAAGATGCGTAGCAATCGATAGTCGAAGTACTATTTAATAGACAACAATAGTCGCGTTATTACTTAATAGACAATTAATTTATTTTCATTGATGTATTTACTTTTCAAGGGATGAAATGGGCTGTTTATGAAAAGTTATATGGCGGCTCAGTAAAATGTCGCGGGCTCGTGCTTCGGGAGCCGGGAGTGGGAATTGTAGTGTGCCTGAAGATGATGAAACCAATATTTTATTTACCACTTGTACAACACTTTGTTGGGCTCAATATTAACCCGGTAGTGCACGTAGGTGGTATGAGAGACTCGGGAAACGTTTACTCTAATCCTGTGATCGCGGTTTGGCCGCCCGTGACCACTGCTTCCAGTTATTTTTTCCTTCCACAAATATGAGTCACATTTCCTTTGAGAATGTGAGTATTGTGATTCTTTCTAGCGGTGAGACATTCCAAAACGTTGCTCGGGTCTCAGAGGCCACCTGCGTTCACTCGTGCAACTACTTTACACGAACAAAATATTATTGCCACATATGCAAAAGGTTTGTCTTTGGAGCATTCACTAAGAGTCTGTAAATCATGCGATGAAGGAAAATTGTCAGATATGTAAAATATAGCAAATACACTGAAAAGATTATTTCAGGCCATTTCATTTTTTCAGTTTCGTTAATTTGCATACAAACCACTAAATACAATAATCAATTATTTTAAAATATATCTCATTATTGACAATAATATCCATCTTTTTTCTGGTACACTCATATGATCAAAATTGTAAGGGGAAATTGAATAAAGAGAAATTAAAGCAGAAGGGTCTGTGAGGCCAGGTGCGTGCACTAACGTGACAAAAAGAGGCGCGTGTCCTGCCGGGTTAAAAGAAGCATTAGATTGAAGCTATTGTGTAAATTCTTTGGCTTAGTGTTCCTTATACATGTCCAAGGGAGAAAAATGTTCATCCAATTGCTTTATGGACATACTTATTGTTTCCTTATTTAATACTTTATACAATACTGTAACTGTATTCAAACTGTAATTATCGCGTCCCATGCTGGGCGCCAAAATCTCTAATGCAAATTAAACTCACTCTTATTTTTTATTCATGAATAACTATCTTGTCTTGCTTTAAATGTTTTTGTCGCCAATTTATTTATTTCACATCCTCATTTGTAAGAATAAAAAGTTTTGTCCACATTAAAAACAAGTCGGCTGTTTTTTAATCAATTTTGAGTGCCCCTGGGCAAAAATCTCCTCCAGTAAAAATTACAAAACATTCAAAAACGCCGCGGCGCAGCCGGCTCTCGCGAGTGGGATACCAGGGCAGTTAACAGGGTGCAGTACTCCTTGTACTTCGCATGGGGCATGATGCTTCGAATGGCACCGCGATTTGTCGTGGGCATCCGGACAAAAGAGCGATCGTTCGACCCTCTTATATAATTACAGGACCCAGGAATTTGCAATGCGCACATGCGCGTCGGTCCAACGGTTCTTTTGTCCAAAGAATTATTTCAAATATTGCTGATCATGCTGCTGTGAACGCCGTTAGAGTGCACCTGCACGGCAATTCGCACCTGAAATGTAACGGCAATTTTTTGTGCCACATGAGCTAGCACACCATTGTTTCGAGTGTCGCCCCGCCATCACTCCCGATATCTGATTTTAAACAGAGTGAGGCACTCGGATCAGAAGAGGGGATCAAAGCTTTCGTTTTGTCGCGTGTGTGGCTCTAAAATGACACCAAGCTCGAACTTCAAACATGGAACTTCGCACTTACCACTTCCATTCGAGCTTTTATTGAAACTTCTACTTTAAGATCATACTTCTGCGTCTCGAATGTGGCTTCAAAATTCTCACTTAAGACTTTGCGTTCCGAAGATGAGCTTCTAGAATCGACTTTGGGCTTCAAAGATGCATTTCCAGTGAACTGCATCTCGAACTCGCACGTGCGGCCCCTTACGTTTCACAGACGCACTTGTATTGCTTCATTTCGGCACTAAACGTATGCTTGGAACTCCATCAGATGAGTTCACCGAAACATGTGCTCCGATCGGCACTGTGACCACGTTCTCGTCTTATTCGACTGACGTGCAGTTGCTCTTGTCTCTCTTATTCGGGAATCGAATTCAGCTCATCGACACGTTAGCGTGACATGACTGATGCCACAGTGGGTCCTACGGTCGTGCGCTGTCGCCCTGTGTCTCTCTTGGATGAACGAGGAAGCGACGGCAGAGGCGGGCACGCCTCCCACCACTTCTCGCTGTGCTGCAGGCCCATCCACCGGGAACATCATCGCGCCAATAATAGGAAGACTTTTTAGAACGACCCGCAGTCGAGTCCCCGTCAGTTCCTTTTCCCCTGCCGAGATGCGAAAAGACTATAACAAAGAAAGCTGAGAGCGTAGATGTCACCAATACGGCATGTTATTGCGGCGGCAATTTTTTTTTTTTTTTGTTTCTGCTTGTGGGAACTTCAACTGGGATACTATCCTTGCCGTAATAACTCTATCAAAACTTACAACATTTTTTTGTAAAATTATTCGTTCGCATGCTTACTGTCATCCCTTTAGTTTTTAATTAAATGTGATGTGAAATTTATTTGTTTTATGGAAATCCCGCGCAAAAGAATTCCTGTGGATTACAATATATACTTCTAATTTGCAATATAACATCTCTCAGTTTGAAGTACTCAAGGAAATTTCGGTTTTTGTTTTTGTAAAGAGCCCTCTATGTGTTACCACCTCTTATTACACAATTTTATACAATTATCAGTAAATTTGAATATCTTGAAATGAATTGTATGATCGCTTACCTGCCAACATTTGTTCATTATTTCATTGTGCAAGTCGATCATTTGAAAACTTTTGTCTTCAAGAAAACATTTGAGTGTGGCAATATAGTTAGCGAAGGGAGTTTTCTTAAGTTCGAAGAGTGCTTTAATCGGAACGATTAGTGAGTGCATTTTAACATAATGTCCAACTATTTGTCTGACGCATGTGTCCTTTCACAAAATAATGCAAATTTTATAATTATATGTCGTGCATTACGTTTTTAAATAAAAAGGGACAGTAGAATTTCTTTGCCAGAGTTCATTATAATTATACGCGAACATGTGTTATTACACATAGAACATTTGCATTACATTTTCATCACTTTCATTTTCATGAAACATGTTCAACACTGTCATCACATTGTATACTGATTTATTGTTGCAGAGTGTGCAAACATTCCTCAGTTCATTATTATTGGAACGTAAATACTGAACGACTTGAAAAAATGTTTTCTGTTATTCTATTTTCCGTTCAGTGTACACGTCGAAATTTTGTAACTTTTTTTCATCTCTTGCTTTAGTTCGATGTGATTACAAGAGTTCAACTTGTTCAAATTTATTTCCATACCCGCCTAAAAAATTAAGTTCGGAGGTTTCTTTTTCAATGCAATTTTCCCTCGATTGTATGGCGTTATACCGAACGCGACCAAGTCACAAAAATGTAGAAATTAAGCAATAGTGTTCTCCACAGCTGAGCACGGTTCTTTGATTTTCACAAGGCGCCAAGCTATGTTTGAATTGAGCCCAGTGATGTTTGCGTTTAGCAGCAGGTATTTGCGATGTATTTGAGGGCAGGAAAGCTTAACCACATATTACTGTTCATACGTTCATAAAATGCAGAAAATAACCATTGATAGATATTATTGATTAAATCTCATGTAAGTTGGTTGTAAATATAGAGCATTCCACAAATATATTATTTTCGGTGAACATCTTTGCTTCTCAAAATTTTAAGACGTGTACCAATTCTCCAAGCTGTTTTTAGCCTTATTGATTCTTATGTCTGAAGTGTTTTCTACAAAATATCATTCAATTGTAAACCTTTAAATTATGCCATGCACTATTTAAACATCTGAATATTTTTTTAGTAATATCACTAAGAGGAGGAAAAGTATGATATGCCACACATTCTCACGGATTTTTAAAGTATTTGTCATATCAGATTGATGTTACATAGAACCCTTTTATAATTCAATATTAGTAAAGAAAATTTTAAATTAAATTAATTAAAAAAAATTTTAATTAAATAATTCATTTTATTATATCAAAGAATTTTGAAATAATTTCAATTAAATCACAGACGTGTGAAAATTTCTGCCCTTCACTTACTACTGCTTAATATTCGGGGAATTAAAACTGAAGGAAAAAGAAATGGAGTTTCTTCCTCCCAACCTGTTTTCTACGCTCCCTCATTAACGTAAAACTAATTTTCCGGCGAGCCCATAAAAATCCTCAAGAATCTTCACGCCATTTGCCTACCGTTAAAGAGGTTCATGTATATCGGAAATAGCACAAGCTGAGGTGGTTCAGGGCATCAACTGATTTCATTACAGAACCTCTTACCCGTAGGTCCTACGGTTCGAGTCCCTACGGTTTTTAACAGGATACAGGATTTTTCACACTAGGTAGGCATTCAATTTCCGTCTTCACGGAATTCAATTTCCGTCTGGAGAACGTTTCTGTTAGAGCCGTTAACGAACTGTTAGAGTCAGCTGAACTCATTTGTTTCCCGTGGTTTCTCCGATCAACACCAGGAAAATGCACAACCGGTACCCTAGCGGGGCGCGTACCGTGCGCAATCTTTCCTTCCTCTTCCTTGTTCTATCCTCAGCGCTTACTCACACACACTTACATGCATACACACTACCACATACGTCGGGGATCAGTCAGGGGCTTCCAGCTTGCCCCAGCTGAGGTGGTCCCGCTAGTGGGAGATACCTGGTAGAGGAAAACCCCGCAAGCCAACGTGTCGGTCGGCGCCGGAACTCACCATCACCTCTTGCGACAAAAACACGAGCTGCACTTGCGGTTCTAATGACCTTAGCGTCGTCGCGCCCGGAAACACCAATCGGTCGGAATTCGTAACCACAGAGGCGGGTTACATCACACTGACGTTATTCAGGATTCAAGTTAGAGGTTCATTGCACCCTGAAAGGGAATGATCATAAGCCTGCTCCTATTGTTTCGTTACGCCTGTAAACGTGAAAGTTGTTCCCTTATGCAGGAGACGCAATGTGTTCAGATAAATATTACCGCCTGAGTTACTGTATGTATTACACGAGCGAGTACATTCGTATGAGTTCCAAAGGTGCGCAGTCTCTTTTACATAGTTTACCAACTTTAGGGGGACATTTCTCGCCATCTGTCCAGGGAACGAATTATAAATTTTCGTCTGAGGGGGACATTTAAAATTCATGGAATTTGGCTGTACCACGTGTGAGAGAACTTGTTTCTAAATTTATTAACTGGATTTATCCACTTTTTCGCTATCCTGTAATAAGAGTTTTATGCCAAAAATTCGTAGTTTTTCACGCAGCATTACATAACTTTAGTTCGTAGGGAGAAATCAATAAACAGAACTATTGGTTTTGCGTGTAAGACACATGGTAATGGATAAAACAAGATCTCAATTCTGTGGTAGGCAATATTTTTATGTCCATATTGTCACTAGATCTGATTTCTCCACAGCAAAACGGCAACCTAGTTTCTCGGAATTGGTACAGTATAACCTAACTGAGAGACTATTTCTCGCCTCATGAAATCTTAAACTACTCACAGATGCATGTTGCAGGTATATTATAACCGTGAATGTAACTTCTGTGCATCCTACGGCCTTTCTGTAAATCATCTGATGACTTTTTACTCAGAAACCAAAGCAGAATCCTATATCCAGAACACTACCTAGAATCTATATTTCTTGATTACAATAAAGGAAAATTCTGGATATGCTAACACCCATATATATTCATGGAACAAGGATGGAGATAAATCGCTACAAAATGGAGCTAATACATAAGAAAGTTTCAATAAAATTATCACCTAAAATAGGGGAAAATGATAATATGAATACTAGGTTAGTCACAACTCAAACTCTCCAAAAAATTGAAAACGAAGGTAGGGATGTATTCCTATATGGAATTCTACGTAAACCACGATTCACGTATCTGTTGCTTACATTTCTTTCGACATCCTTCGAAAAATGAGACACAAACTTCCCGATTTGTATGAAAAGTCTCCAGAACATGATCTACAGGATCGTATGAATTTTGTGAGGTTACTGCTTAAGACCAGTCAAAAGTAGCTGAGCCTAACGGTCAGCGAATCAATTATTCGTGGCTCCTGTGCTCAGCTTGAATTTGTGGAGTTTTCTCTCTACACTCCAGTTATTTCTATGAAAAAAATGAATTTGTGAATAGAATAGTTCTGGTTTTATGTGATCGTTATGAAAGAAAACCCATTGAAGAAAGAGGAAGACCAAGGACACATTTAGAGCTCCAGGGTTGGTAGAAATGCGAAGTTTAATTTCTTTGATATATTAAACACATTTTATTTGAAGATTGATATGTTAAATGGATATTTTGATTGCGAATTAATCCTGCAAGTGTTGATAATTTAAATAAATAATATTGTTGTACACTTTACGAAACTGTTTGAATATCTACTAAATACATTTTCAATTGAAATTCTGTGTGGTAGTAGGGTGCTCAAATAATTTAAATTATTCAAATTAATTCCAATTCATTTTTATTTGTAACTAGCTGAAGTACCCGGCGATGCACGAGTATTTATTACAGTTAATTATTAGTCAGAAGACGAAATTCCATTTATTCGTGCCTTGTGGCGGGGCCTTCTTCTATCTATTCCTTTGTATCCCTCCTCCGCCCGGCCCCGCCCAGCTAACCGTGTCTTGTCTTGCCCCCTATTTGGAAATTTCTGGCCTACCTCACTCACTTTCCCACGAAAGAAAGCTTACAATACCTCTTACCGGTAAACAGCTCCCTAACATTCCTCGCTTTATAACTAAAAACTAACTAAAAATAACTAAAAACTAATAACTAAATTAACTAATCTAGACTTCAAAATAATACGCTTGTACTCACGTATACGCTTTTTGTGAATTTTACATATTATACCACCACTTTCAATGAATTGTCACATTGTAAAAGTAACTCTCTCTTATTTTTTCTTCTAAAGTATTCACAAAGAAATGTTTAAAATTTATCTCTTGCCAACTCGTGACCTTGAAGCGACTTTTTGTTTTAAGCGGAGTAATGGATATAGACGCTCGTAGAGAGATCCCGCAGTAACAGATAAAGATGTCATACGTGAAGAATTATAATCCTAAATGTAAATTAAAATATCTATGCTAAAATGTAATGTTAAAGATTTTCATAATTAATTTGAAGACGATAGAAATATATATGTTCAAAGTCCTATGTGCTAGTCACATGTACTTTAAAATTTATTTGTTTAGGTAAATCAACCATACCAACCATAAGAACAGTAATGATGCATAAATATTATATTATGTATACATTATAAATTGACAATGTATTGAGCCACTTAACAAAACAATATTAGCTTCATTATTCGATCTGAAGTGCAAGATATTATGGATCTTGAAATGTGAATAATAGAAACCAAGGATCCTTAGATTTTTTATTTGCTTATACAAATATTTTATATGAATTAATTTTTACCTAATTTTGATTAAAAAATGGATGAATTTATTCGTTGTGAGCAATTGATTATCAAAATTACACACAGATTAGTCTTAATATGTGCATGATCATTACTTAATTAATACCAATGCACTAATCTCCAAAAAAGTTCAACTGGGTGGTTCCAAAGCATACAAACATTTTCCATTTACAAATTTGAACATGAGAGCTGTGTAAATAATCAAATTTAGAGTCCTTATGAAATGCTGCCCTGCTACTTAGAGAATTATTCACATTTACTTCCCTCCTTGCAGTATTATTGTCAATGGTGCGAGTGAGTGCTTCAAGTGGCTCTTACCGATTCAAAATGTTTATAAATTGCTCATCTCTTCGCACTTGTAATTTGTTTTGACAACCGTGTCACTTGTCAATGAATGTACATTGACATTCTTTACCACTTCAGTTACGGCATTCTTTCAAATATTCCACAAACGTTCAGAACTAACTAATCACCAAATTTCCCACAGGGACATTATATAACCCTATTCAAACTCCAATGAAAAGGATAATTATGGACGGTCAAAAGTTTACATAAACATAAAGGTGTAAGAAACGTGAGTGTCGTACTAAAATCTCGTAATAAAATCTCCCTAAGTGTATTGTGACTATGCAGACTACTGCATTAGGAAAGCAGTTGTTTAAAACATCATCAAGAGAAAAAAAATATGCAAAAAGAAAACAGTGGGTAAACCATTTTCATGCTCCTTTACTTTGGTATGCTACCTGTGGAGAGGACAGTATTTACGGAGACAAGATAAGGAATGCAGGGTATCTTCGCCTGAATTTTTCTTCAACCCTAGAGAGTTTTAATTTTCTCCGTTCGCCATGCGTGCCTAATTTGCGGCAAGGCTGCTGGGGAAATGTTTCTAAAAAACTGTGTCATTCGCAATGGGAAAATCGAGATTATTTCAGGGAGTCTGAAGAAGTGAAAGAGCAACCTACTCAACCACATGTGCGTTGGCAAAAAATTGTGAATTTCAACACTCATACATGTTTTAGAAGTTCACATTTATTCTGAGGCGCACTGTTCATCTGCAGAAACAAACTCCGAGTTTACAAACATACGAGTTACTTTTTATTCCCCTACTTCGAATAGCGCAGTGTCCGTCGTCGTAAACTGAAACGAAGTTTCGAAGGTGATTTCTCCAACATCACTCGTCAACACCTCTCAGAAATTTTGCCGACAAGTTCCAACACATTCCCGCCCCTCCAGCCCCGTCGCCCCCACTCTCTGCGAGCCTGGCGGCGGGAGCGGAAAATTGCTTGTTGCACTATCGACTTCCACGCAATCCGCTCAAGCGAACTTCGCCCTTCTTTACAACGTTATCCTCGCCGCGCTTACCACCTTCGCCTCTTGCGCGTGGGGAAGGGAAGGGCGGGGTTGTAGCCGGAGAGGGGGTGGGGTAGGTGGGGACGTCCCGGCACGAAGAGGGGTGGCGGCACGGCACGGAGCGGGGCGGGATGGAACGTGCAGAGAGGGGCGGAGCGGAGCGGGACAAAGGGCGGCAGGGAGGAGAGGGGGGGGAGAGAGGCGGGGGAAGACGAGAGAGGGGGCGGGTGAGGGAGGTGGTGTGGGGCGGGGTGACGGTGTGGGACGGGGAGGCGGGCGGGAAGCGGTGTGCGGCGGGGGTGGCGGGGCGGGGGGGGCGGGGTGGTGGAGGCGATGCGGGGCGGGTGGCGGGGCGGGGGAAGCAGTGCGGGGTGAGGGAGGCGGTGTGGGGCGGGGGTGGCGGTGTGGGACGGGGGAGGCTGTGCGGGGTGAGGGAGGCGATGCGGGGCGGGTGTGGCGGTGCGGGGCGGGGGTGGCGGGGGAGGCAGTGTGGGTGAGGGAGGGGTTGGGACGGGGGAGGCGGTGCGGGGAGGCGGTGTGGGGCGGGGTGGGGGGCGGGGGGGGAAAGCGGAGCGGGGCGGAGCGGAGCGCAGAGGGGGAGGGCAGGCGGGCGTGGGAGTGCGAATAGGAGAGGGGAGAGCGGAGTGCGAGGAGCGGGAAGAAGAGGGGTAGTGACAGGGCGAAGGGGTGGGGCAAGGAGATGCGGCTTCATTGGAAAACCGAATTTGCTCCCACGCCGCCGCGGGCTCCGCTCCTTCTTTTTTCTCCTCGACGCGTCGCGACGCGCCTCCCACGCTCGCCGCTAGGAGCGCTCGTTTCGCCCTCGTAAGGAGATCATGCCGATTAACGAGGTTAGCGGGCGACTAACTCGACGGCTAAGCGAGTTGCGTCGCAAGGACGCTGCTGAGGCGCCCCCGCGGAGCGCATGGGTGCTGCGCTGGGTGCGATTTGTTTTCTAGGGGGTTTGGTTCGAAGTAGTGGCTTTCATATTCCCATTTGTTTAATTTTATTTATTGATTTATTATTTTGGGTGCTGGCTGTCTCAACAGCTATGGTCATTCGTTCTGTAAGTGTTATTTCTTCCTGGAAGCCCAGATCAGGGGCAGACTTATACATGGGCTTACTGTTAGTTAGTTCCTCAACCAGATATCTCCTTATGGCTGGGCACCGATCCAGCTCGTACAACGACTAAGCGTCCGACATGGTAGTGTGGTGCATGTGAGAGTAAATGTGAGGGGCGATGAAAAGACATAAAAGAAAGGAAAGATCGCATGCGATTCCTGGTGTTTGCTATGGTATTGTTCCGGCATTCGCTTGGTGTTGATTGAAGAACTTACGGAAAACTACCGATCAGAGCAGCTGGACTCTAACATTATTCTCCTCCAGGCAGCGGCTGAATTCGATCTAGCTATGTACTTAATGTCGATAGCCCTGCCACCGGTGGGTCTCAAACACCACGACTTGAAGGTCAGGGGCACTGCACAGGTATCAGTCGACACCCTGATCCACCTCAGCCAGTATAAATGTATTCATCAACATCGTAATAAATGTTACAAGCCTCTAAGCTATACAGAGATCGAAGATCATTAGATTTTGTCATTCAAAATGTGATAAATTGCATTGAACAATTTTATGAATGAGACATTGATTACACTAGGAAACTAGATTTTTACCTCCAGGAAGGTAGAGTGCACAACATACTCAATTTTATACGTAGATTACGAATATCACAATAAAATCGCCATATCACGTCTCAGTTTTTAAGTATACCGTGTCTTCATACCGTAACATTTCGTATTTTGCTATTAATGCAAATAAGTTATGTAGAATTAATACGCATAAAATATATTGAAAAATACCTGGAGCGGTAGCTCAGTGCATTAATTGATGTCACTGCAGAGCCTCTGATTGGGAAGTCCTGGTTTCGACTCCTGACGGTGGCAGAATTTTTGATACTGGATTTTCAGCTAGGTCGAATTTAGTCACAGTCTGGAGGAGAATTCTAGCGGCCGGTTTCTCTGATCGGTAGTTTTCCGGGGTTTCTCCGAACAACGCCAGGCGAATGCAGGAGCTGTACCCTACGAAACGAGCCACGGACCGCGCGCGATCTTTCCTTCCTCTTCCTTATCCTATCATCTTCCCTTACACACACACTAACATGCACTACACTATCACATATTCCGGGAGACCGGTCGGGAGCTTAGAGCTTGTCCCGGCGGGGGCGGTGCCCTGTTGGTGGCAGAGTCCTGGTTAGAAGGAAACCTCACTAGCCGACGGTAGGTCAGCGCCCAATCTGGCCATCCAGCGGGGGAAGATCGCCGTCATCTCCTCAGAAAAAACATACACTACACTAACGGGACTAATGACCGAAGCAGTTGACGCGCCCGAAAACACAAAAAAATCAATCAATATTTAAAATTAAAATATTTGTTCAGTTCATCTATGCCACTTTCATAAGAAAGCAACAAAATTAGGCTTTTGTGTGGTTATTTTTTTACCTTCCGTATTCGACGATTGCATTCTTTATTCTTGCATCTGGTAGTCGCGCTCAATTACGAGTAGGTCTTGGTAGTCTTAGTAGGTTTTGGTGGACGTTTTGAAAACAAATCACGTGCACCCTCATATTTCCTGCGCAACAGACCGCGAAATGAATTATTTTAACCTCTTATCTTATCACAAGTATCCAACTATTGTGCTGGCAGATTCTGAGTCACACGGTGTCATGCGGAACTGCACCCGCAGTGTACGTGAAGTTCGTGTCTGGTTTGCGTGTGTCTGACACACATTACAGTTCGGTTTTTTATTGTTTTTTTTTATAAAGTGAAATTCGCTACATGGTATGTAGAATTGAATCGGTTCGATGAAATGCAAATCGTCAGTGTGCGAATCAACCTGATAACTTCTGTTACGCTTGTGGAAGATTTACACCCAAACTTCAAAGGAAATATATATATATTACATATTATATAATCTATATATATATATATATATATATATATATATATATATATGAAATTACAAAACTTGCATTTTCTTTATACTTTGTCTGTCGTGTTTGTGATTATGTCAAACTGTGGGTTGTGTCACCTGTACAACGAACCTTAGGTTGTTGTTGTATGGAAAACTCAAAACATTGTCATTCGCTCTAACAATGTTGTGGAGCATACCAACAAACCATTTTAATGTAGGCATATTATTGCACGGATGTGCGAATTCCATTTTTAATTTATTTCTACCTCATATGAAGCATGCTCATAAAATTTTGTAGTAATAAAACTCGAGTGATAATGCAGAAATTTATTTGGTTTTGTTTATTTCAAATACTAAATATATTCATAGGCTACAAACCTTGCGTCATAGAAACTTTGTATAATGATTATCAAAATCAGCATGATCGTTTCCTTTGAAATCACCTACTCTCATCCTGGAGGTTATTTTTTTTTCTCCCTAGTGCTATTAGGCCACTCGGCTTACACGGGAGTTTGGCAAGTCACGTTCGGACGAACTCATCGTGATTTGGCCTTCTTTTGAAACTGCGAAACATCTATCGCGCGAAAGTATAGTCGTGCGCATATTAAGACATTGCACTATGATTTCTGATACCCGAATCTGTGGCCAAAATGTAATTCTTCAACTTTTATTAATGACATCTCTGGGCACTATTATCTAAAGTGAGCACTTCAATGTAAATTATTTTTCTCTAACTTGTTCATAAATAGGTCTGGAATAAAGTTGTTTTCGTAATTCATCTGATTCTGATATTTTGGAACACCAAATTCGAAATGACCACTGTTTCTTATTGGACTGTCAGTTTTTTTCACAGTCGAAATGTAACTTAGTCAAGCAGGTATCTGGATATCGCTAAGTTTCAAATTCATCGCAATTGGGAAAAAGACTATGCATGGAAAAAAATTATATTCACTGCCAGTGTTCCCCAAAACATCAACATACACATACGTGTTGGCCCTGATGGGAATCATTGCATTGTTGCGTGTGCTTGCTAGGGCCTACCCGCACATGTTCATGCATTCATGAACTTGTTCTCGGATTCCTCCACAATATTTTATTTCATTTCAGTCTTCATCTGTGGGTTCAGAACTACTGCAATATCTCTAAGAACGTGTATAAACCCGCCTGACAGTTTCAAGGTAAAAAAAAAGCAGCAGTTGAATGTAACACATTTTGTTAAAAAAATCATTTCGTTTATTTTAAATTAGAACTTTGTGGCTAAGACAAAGTTTGCAATCCTCCAAGTATGTAAGCGGTGCACCAAATACCCTTGTTTTCTGTGATTATCCTGGCGCAAATCCGTGTTGGGGAGGTCTGTAAAGCGGCTGGGCCCAGCGTATTTTTCACTTGGTGCACTACTCCTGTCCGTACTGAACAGACGTCCACATCTCTTGTACACCCTGCACACATCCGCTTCTCCTGCGTTGCGGCACTTGCCTGACTTTCAATATACATTTCAACGTCACATACATTTCACTATACATTCGTACATTTAAGGCTGTTAAAATATCCTGCATGCGTACAAGTTCTTTACATATTAATTTCTTTACATAATCACCTAACTTGTACTTTTTGAAGTAGTATATGTGTGAGACACACAACGAGATCCGGGAAACACGTACGTTTTGTTTAAAGACACATGTGAATGTTATGATAAAACGATTTTTTTATCGTGTTGAATTAATCTGGAGTAATGAGGACGCAAACAACGTTTCGTTAGTAGCGGTGAATTCGCGCCATTTTAGAAGATTGCAGTAAAGACGGTCAGTTTCGAATTTCGTGAAGTAAGCGACAATTACGGTAAAATAGCTAATTTATTTTATATGATTTTGAATTTACCAAATGTAATTATGTATAATGGTAAGCAAACACGTTTCTTTAATAGTGGGTAAATTTAATATATGCATAATAATAATGGTATATTTATTGTTTCACGGTTAACCACAAAAACATCACTAGGGTTACCTTCTCTAAGTATCGAGGTCTTTACATGTGTTTACAGTTGACCACACTATGAAGATTCTTAAGTTCCACTAGTTCTTAGACAGTGATTTGATCAATTTCCAAAATTGACCAAATTAGGGATTTCAATGAAAAAAATAACAATAAGAACTAAGAGACAAAATATATATTGACTCAGCGAGAAAATTAGGTTGAATTGACTCAGAGAGAATATTTAGTACTTTTTTTCATTATTTTTATTTTAAGTCGCATAAACTACATAGGTCATGAGTGACCAGTACATTAATAAAATGCAATTACAATTCCGAGAACATATCCATAGTTTTACAAAATTGTAAACACTTTGTCTTGGAAACTTGGCGATGGTAACATTGCATTGAAATTTTCATTTCCTAGGCACTTTTTTCTCTCTTCGATGTGGGGCATTCCAGAAGGGCGTGCTCTATTGATAGAATTCTATTGCAGATGGTACAACTAGGTTGTGGAACTTTTTCAATTAAATATATATGACAATTTAGAATGGTTTGATCGAATTCTTGACAAATCAACTTAATCATGATGATTATTAAAGGGTGTGTGCCAAGTCCAAAGAAATTAGTATAAAATATAGTTACATTCATGTTATAAGTTAATTATTTTAGTTATAGCATATAATTTAATTTTGGTAAGAATTGAAATAAATTATTTGGTTTTCAAAAGATGTAGCAAAGTCCTTTTTTTGAAAGTATGCAAATAAAATTCGTATCATAAATTTTCAATTCATGTATCTAATGCTCCATAGCATATATTTTCTCAACTCACAATTTTTTCAAAATTAAAATGAGAATAATTTCCCTTGATTCTATCAAGAAACCAAGATAATTTGAGTTATTTGACAATAATAGATATTAATTAGAGTGACTACATACTGCAATATGTTACAAAGGTTTCCACAGAATGTTTTGATATTGTTTAAACTGAAGTATTTTACTTCACTTTAGCTAATTTTTCAAGTTTTCAGGATGGATGCTGCAATTACAACCTTACCAGTTAATTCTTGCAATATGCAAATAAATGCAATCAGGTGCTAATTTTTATACCAAAACGGTTAATGTTTTCTATTGTATAAAGATAATTTCTTTATTAAAATATATTATTGTACTTCATTTATAAATTTTAAATTTATGTGAATTGATGTTATTAGCAGATTACAATAGGTGAGACCTTCATGTCTTTTAGAAATAAAAGACATGAAGCTCTCGCCGATTGTCCTTCAGTATCTTTTGTGTGAAGTATTTCTTTCAACAGAAGTCAAAAATTACTTAGGTAAGTTTGCACACATTGAGTTATGTGAAAAAAATTGCTAGTGCACAGCATATCTGAACATTGCCTGAGCACAGCAAACTGCTCAAAATGTCTTTAATATTGTCAACAATATTACCGTGTAATAATAAACTTCTACAGAGAGATACAGTTATTAAAGAATCAAGGTTGATTTGGACTACTTTATGATGTTATCTGAAATAGAATATTTCAAAACATTATTTACAACAGCCCTGGGATTTTTTTATTTCATTAAATTAATCAACAGCTAGGTATTGAATGTGTTTATTTCAACAATAATGCTTTCATTTTTTTATTGATTTCTCATATGCATCAAGCATTCTAAGCATAAGCCTTTATTTTATTATTTACCTCCCGTTGCTATCCTGGGTCTTTGGACCAAGAGAGGAAAAAACCTTGTAAACTTCTCAGGGTTAATTATTACTGTACGCCCCTCAAATTTTCAGTTTTTTGGTACTAATTCGTTCCTTCAGTTATTGCGTTTACTGGGAACTTATTCCACGAGAAATTTAATTTTCCTGATTTTTTGAGGTCTCGTAGACCCACTGCTGCTTTGAGGTAAGTAATAAATACATGATCTTAGGGGTTGAACTCTCATAGAATTATGTTTATAACTTCTTTTTGTCTAATGTAGTGATTAGACAGATTAGTACAACTAAGCTGCAGTATTAAAATATTAAGATTGTTAATTTCTATTTTTTGTTATCTTGTAGCTATAATGGACAAAAGAAACGTTAAGAAAATTCTGAAATATACAGAAAAAAATAAATAATTATACAATAAAATAAAACATTAGGTTCTTCATGTATTCATTGTAAATATTAAAAATGTAACCACGTAAATTGTATCTTCGAAATAGTGGGCTGGAGAACACTTGGGTAGATAGACCCAGAGTAGCATCAGTGAAACACATGAAAAGCATAGAATAGGGGTTTTGTTTATTTATTTATTTATTTATTTTACGTCAAAAAACAGTTAAAAAACTGCGTATGACGTGCTATGGGGAAAAGTGAATTGTGTGCACATTTTCAAAATTCTGTGATCCCTACACTAAGTCATATACTACTTAAATTTTGAATTTTGAAAGGGAGAAAAAAAAAAAACTCCCATGTAATAAAATCTATTTTCAAGGATAAATAAGCAATAAATTTTGGCTCTTATTACTTCCTGCCGCGACAACATGGAAACGATAATTTGAAGAATTGTGTTTCCCACTGAATTCTAGAAGACGTGCACAGAAAATGAAGTTACATTTATGTCCAGAAGCAAAACAAGGGGCCATCTCAGCATTTGCTCAATGGATCAGGGAAACTGGACGAAAAACCTGATCGAGATGGGTCATTGACCCGAAAGCTGTAGTACAATAGTTGTTACAGGTTGTTTATACTCATTTATACAGTCCAAATGGTAAATAATGCATTATGTATCATTGGTAAAATTAATGTTACTTTTCTTGTGATGCTCAGTATAGTCTCTAATTGTATAGAAACAGTTATGCAGCAGAAACGTTAAAAGTTTATTATCAATGTTAAATTGTAACAATGTTATTGCGTATTTAAAATTGTTGATGTAAATCGGTTAAGTTAATTGCAAGTAGTAGTAATCAGTTAATTAAGATGATAAATATTTGAAAATTCTTTTTATTTTTTCTGTATTCTAGTATAAAAAGAATATAAGAAATAAGACGTTTTTTTAACTCATAATATCACCTGAGTGAGTGTGTTATTGAGCGTTTAGTGCACCGCTGCCGACACATTAATAATCATTTCGATAAAAGAGTGAACTATTATTTCTCATCAGAAAACACAAAGCGTAAATGAAGCCACTTCCCTGTTCATGTTGTTCTAACTGCGATGTTTTCATATTTGACAGAAGCATCAGCAATTATTTGTTCCAGAAATACAAAAATGCCTGTATAATAAATCTCCCCTGTTGAGACATGTGAAGACTTTGCAGTTGAAGTAAAATGTGCGAGTACATATTCATAATAATTTAGCACGAGGTAAATTTTCTATTTATTTATAAAATATTGGAAAAAGAAAATGTGCAAGTTGAGAGAGAAGGAAGAATCTCATTTACTCATGATATTTGTACAATTGACAAAAATGTAGACAGTCTGATTAAAAAGTTTTTTCCAACATAAAACTTTCACTCCAACAAATGAGTATGTGAATCCTGTTAATTTAAAGATCATCACGTTTTGCCTGGTGAAATTAAAACATTTTTTTCAATAGACATTGTTTTCATAGTGTCAATGCATGCACTCTACTGTTGAATTTTTGAATTTTATTGAAATATCTGGGGTACTATTCAGTAAGCTATAGTCAAAGGCAGGAGTTCCTGTTCTTTAACTAAGAAATATTGATGTGCCATGGTTGTGCAACGGTACGTGACTGAAAGTGAAGAAACTAAAAAAATAATTTTGTTGAATGCGAAACAAAAACAACTAATTATCATTGTGCTGATTCCGAAAATAATATTAACTAGAGGTACTACAGAATGGCACAGACTTTCTCTTAGCAAAGTATGGATTGGTACTTTACAGTCTTACCCCTCCTTTTTGCCTGCTGCTATCTATCGCCGCCCAAATTACAATTTTTGGAAAGTTTCTCAATTTTTCGGTTTTCAAGCTGTAGAACCGAAATATTAATTTTAAAAAATCAAAGAAGATTTAAACTTCATTCTAAAAAGCAATTTTCATTGAAAAAGTTGGAAATAAGGAATGGCGTTAAGCGTTACTGCAAATGCGAAATTTAAAGCTCTTTTTCACAAGAAACTATTGAGGTTCGAAAAACTTCATTTGAAGTCATTTAAAGAATTAAATTAAATTTTTAAAATTAAAAAAATTGGAGCAACTTTGAGAAAAATGCGTTTGAGCGATTCTGAAAATGCGGAATTTTGAGTTCATATTTACAGAAACCTGTTGTGTTTTTGAGAAAATTAATTTGACATTATTTAAAGCATGTGTGCTCAAATATAATACTGTACAGAAATCGCCTCCAAAGTAAGTATTACCGACGTGAGAGTCAAATAAAAAAAATTCATTGTTGTAATTTTTGAAAAAACTAAAGACTAGAACAATATGGCGTTCATGTCATCGTATAGGGTTTGTTTGGCACTAACCGTACCAAAAAGTTAAAGAAAACATTTGGAGCCGTTTTTGAGAAATTCTCATTTTTGTTCTTTTTTAAATTTGCAAGTATTTCACGCTCTATTGCACGAAAACTACTAAAATTTTCAAAAAAGTTTACATGACCGTTATGAAAGAACTATTTAAGCACAAAAAAAATTATTTGACGAAAAAATGTCTATCATCAATTTCGTAGTTGTAGGAAGACGCCGAAAAAATTCAAATTTTGGCAATTTTCGAAAATTCAGAGTTAACCTTGAAAATCGGACCTGTGCCACATTTATAATTGTATTTTTCTCTATTCTTACAAGAAATTTAAAGAAAAAAATTTGGATCCGTTTTGAAAAAATTTTGAACATGTTCCTAGGGCTTCATGTAAAGTACCCGCAAATTTTAAAGAATGTTTTTCAAAATTCCAAAGCTTCAACTAGAGCCAGATCCACACAGGATTCTTCAATTTGGAAAAGATCGTACTTGTTGTTTAGGCGCTAGTAGTGTTCACAGACGACGTACAAACGGACGGGCAGACGGACAGACAGACGGATGAACGGACGTTTTGAAAACAATACTGTTTCGGTATCTGGGACCCTAAAACTTGTATTTCCGTTGAAATCTCGAAATCTTATATATTTTTTTATTACAAATATTTTATCTGGCTTCTTATTAGCTCAAATTGGCCAATGAAAATCGTTTTCTTTTTCTTTCAAAAAGAAACTTAGGATTTATTGCTTATTGCAACAGAAAGACTGTCCTTTGGTCATGACCTTGTTCGAACCTTTATACTGCACTATACTTTGCGCGCTCTTGATCGACGTCGCCACGAAGGACCATCTTCTCTTCTCCCCGGTGATGCGAATTCCACAGTCGAAGTACCGCGTTCTTCTCTCCTGTTCTTCCACGCGAACGTTGCCGAGCCACTGATCTGCACTACTTCAAATATTCGTAGTTCTAGTTATTGACTTGCAAAAATAATACCCAGTTCTTTACGATTACACAGCGGAAATGTTTTAAAGTTCCACAAATTAATTACTTGTCCAGAATATTTCCGAGTCCTATCATATACGACTTCTCACAAGTTCTAATTTACGCGTGTTGTAAAAATAATTAAAGTCCAAACTGTTGGTGAAGTTCGAAATTCTCTCAGTTCAATAATTAGTATAACTCCCTCGCGAAAAATAGCAAGTTATGCTTCTAACACACTGTAAATTATTCGGAGTTCAACGTTCCTCAATCTCATGAAAAATTACAAGTTCCAATTACACAAATTATCTATCCGCGAGCGACCCGCACAGCGTCACGACATATGACAGAATGTCTATTTATTTATCACTGCTCAGCCCTCCAGACCTCGGCTTCCCCCTTTTCTACTGTTTTGTCTCAAAAAATCAGACTTACTTCCGCAGTAGTAGACTATCATTGCTCTCTCCAACCAATCCCCAAATCGTTTTCAAATCTGACTAGCCACGCCGTCACTTTCAATGCCAGATGAATATTTATTTATCTGGACAACGACTTGGACGCCGTTGCTAAGGCGCCATATTCCTATTAATTACCCTAGCATTTCCACTCATTTACGACAAATAACATGTAATAAAATGATCCACATATTGGTATGTCACAATATGAATTGCAGGAAGTTAAAATGAGAAAGTATTAGAACGACAAAGAGGGTAGTATACACTTAGGTAAAATATTTGACTAGCAGTATAGTGTTTGTTTTATTGGAGGCGCACGTGTTGGGTTTGTTGCGTGTTGGGTAGATAAGATACTAGTGTAGCAATTAGTGTCCAATCATGGCTCGTCGCAATTGTAAGAACAGTCCTGTCTGTCCTAATTGAAAGAATAGTTCTGACAGTTTTGTTATATTTGTGGCGAATTTGTGATTAAAAACACCAACGGAACATTAAAGACTCTTTCAGAAATGTGTTGTTTTTTTTTCATATTTTGGAATTAAACTTGGTGATTATGACAAATCCTCCGTATATACATACTACATATACGAGAAAGTAAGATTGGTGGCTGTTTATTGATCTCTAAAATTCGTTTCAAAGCAGTTCTATTAAACAATGGTAACACCTACGCATCATTACCTGTTGCTTCTTCAGAATACGTGAAGGAAAGTTAAAAAAACCTCAGTGTAGTTTTAGAAAAAATAAACTACTCCGCTCCTGGATGGACATGCGAAGACTAAAAAAATGCATGCTTCTTGGCCAAAATGGTTTTACCTAATTTTCATGTTAACTATGTGAATGGGATAGCAGGGCACCAGATCAGCATTGGTCTAGAAAGAATTGTAAGAAAATCATTAAAGCCAGGAGAAAACGCTCTACGGGAACACCTGTTAATCTAGGGATGTGCCCTTAACTATTAAACTGTTATTTCTTAACAGTTAACGGTTCGAAACTGTTACGCGAAATAACAGTTATTTCATTTACCCTGTTATTGACTGTTATCGCTTCAAATTCATTGTCCTGCGACTTGTTGGGCACCAACCGAACTATAGGCTTTCGCGGCAACCGTTTTGTATGATAACAGCTTCACTGCAGTCTATCCGTTGTGATTCATAAGTGCTAAGCGTTACTGCCAACTCTCAAGTAGTCGTTGCCCTGTCAATTATTAGTCAGTTGTTCAAATAGCTAGTGATTTTTAATTTAGAGTTTATTTACTTTAGTAAAGTGTAGTAGTAGTTGTATTAGTATTAGCGAAGTATAGTAATTAAAAATATATATTATTCCATTTCAAAATAAGGTTTTTTGTGTGAACGTGAATCCGAAATGAGTTCTGTAAACAAACGGTCCAAAAGAAGCATTGTGGGGAACTACTTCACTCCTGTGGACGATGATAAGAAAATTGCTTCTTGCAATGTTTGCACAAAATTTCGTATGCAAGTACTGTTACAAATATGAAATCACATCTTCAAAAGAAACATCCTACAATAAATGTTGGTTCTGATATTCGGCTACCTGCGGTTCAAACCATAATATCATCAGCAGAAACAGCAATCCTGTCATCTTCAACTATATCTTCAGCAGACACAGCAACTACCCTGTCATCTTCAACTTCAGTATCTTGTGAAACACCTTCAACTCTTCAGATTCATCAACCTTCAACTTCCAATTCATTTTCTCATTCAGTCTCACACACCCAATCACAGATTACACCTTACCTCCCCAGAAAAATCAGTGAAGCACAGAGAAAGAAAATTGACAGGCATTTAATGAACCTCTTCATTGTTGATGGTTTTGTGGAATTTGTACATGAATTAAATCCATCATATCAATTGCCTAGCAGAAAAACTATTACAAAAGCATATCTTCCTGCAACATTTGAACAGTGCCTAAACAATGTCAAGGAAAATTGTGTTTGGTGGAAAGTGCTTGCATCACTACAGACTGTTGGACTTCAAGAAATATTAATTAATTATCAAAAAGGCTCTGGCATCCAAACACCAAAAAAACATACAGCATGTGGCCACAAGGTGGAATTCAACATATTATATGTTGCAGCGCTTTGTAGAATTAGAGGACAGCATTAAAGTCACTGCAACCCTTCTCAATAAGAACTTACCTGTATTGACAGAAGAGGAATGGGCAATTTGTGGTGAATTATGTATAATTCTCAAACCCTTTGATGAAATTACAAAAAAAGTGGTGAAAATATATGACAGCAAGTGAAGTAATTATTTGACAATGGTTTGGCCTCAGTTTGTAAAAAAAAGAAAAATTTTCAGCAATTTCACTGAATGTAAACAAAATTTGCTGGGTCACATTGAGAAACAACCGTTACTCTTTGTATATTTTAGATCCCAGATATAAATTAATTGGTTTCTCAAACAGAAATAATGCAAAAGAAAGAAAAGAGTTTTTAATAGATAGAGTCAGAATTATTATTAATGAAGAAAAACATGCAAGCCAGGAAACACATGAGGGCATCCACTTTCAGAAGTGGAAAGTGAATTTTCAATTTGGAAAGAGTTTGAAAAGAGCAGCAAACATCAACAGACTCCAGGTAAACATACAGAAAAAAAAAATTTAATTTAAAAATCATTCCACTTTCAGAAGTGGAAAGTGAATTATCAATTTAAAACAAAGTTTAACAGTTTCTTCAGAAATTAAATAATTTATGATTTGCTATTAAATAATTTAATACTTTTTAAATAGGTACATCAACAGCAGAGGCAACTGTTGAAGTGGAGAGATTCTTAAATCACCAACTTTTGCCTAGAAATCAGGATCCATTGCTGTGGTGGAAAAACCACCAACATTTGTACCCAACACTGGCGAAAGTTGTCAAACAAAAATTATGCATGGTGGCATCTTCAGTGCCTTGTGAAAGGGTATTTTCCAAGGCTGGCAACTTTATTATTGACAAGCATTGCAGACTTAGCCCAAGACACACTAGTGAACTATTATTTCTTAATTCAAATTATAGATTCATTAACAAATAATTGGCCATTATTGTACATACCAAACACCGCAATATTTTATATACTTACATTTTACTTTATTTTTATAAATTATTATTTTAAAAAAATAATAAGTTTCTTTTAAATTTAATTTGACCAGTATGTTTGTTAGTGTTTTGCTACATATGTGAGACCCACTAACTGAGACCCACAAAGACAGATAAAACAAAAATAACACGGTCAAATAACTCACATTATTTTTGGAAGTCCAACAGTCCAGCAAGCTTAGGTAAGCAAACACACAATTTTTCTCCTTGTCATTTTTAGGCTCTCTTACTTCTATGTTTACAAGTAAACCACTCGAAAGCATTTCTGCACTCTAATAAGGTTTGGCATCACTGACATTTAAGTTAGATTGTGTACGCAATTTCTACTGAGATATTTCAATTACTATTCTTTCTTGGCAACTACACCAACCCGCACCGACTTCTCAGATACAAATCAGCTGTTTATTTTTCTTCAATGTTTGGGATTCCCAAATTCTGGAAGTAGTGCAAAAGAACGCCGTAAGATAGCTGCACAAGCCGAAGGCGCTACCAACGTTATTAGTTCTGCGGGGTGTTGCCACAACTGCTTTAACTCATAGCCAGCTCATAGCAGTCGGCCATGTTCATGAACCTGTTATTGATAACTGTAATTGGTAACTGTTATAACGACCCAACTGCTATTCTGATAACAGTTATTGAAGAAAAGTTGTTAAGCCCATCTCTAGTTAGATCAACACAACTTTCTGCTGCCTCCATTGCACATAAAATTAGGCCTCATGAAACAGTTTGTGAAGGCTTTACCTAAAGATAGGCAGTGTTTCAAGTACCTTTGTGAAAAATTTCCAGAATTGTCTGAAGCCAAATTAAAAGAGGGTATCATCGTTGGGCCTGATATTAGGGAAAACAATTTTTAATCCCCAATTTGAACTACTTATGACAGTAAATGAAAAAGAAGCTTGAATTGCATTCAAATACGTTTTAAATAAGTTCTAGGCAACAAAAAATTCCTAGGCTATCAAGCAATTGTTGCCAATATGCTCGATGCTTTTAAGAAATTTGGACATTTAATGAGCCTCAAGGTTCACTTTTTAAACAGACATATACAACTATTTTCGAACAATTTATGTAAGTGAAAAACCAGGTGAACTTTTTCACCAAGATCTGGATGTGATGAAAAACGTTAACAGGGACGCTAGAACACCAACATGGGAGATACTGTTGGCCACTTCACCGAGACAGCAAATGGCGCATAGGAGTAAAAGCTATATCAGGGGCTTTAAAGAAGAGAAACAAAGAGCATATACGTCAATGGATACGTAAAGCCTTTGATGAATGTAATGTTAAGAATATAAAGCCATCTTCTGTGTTTAAATATACTTGTTTGTATTTTAAAAGTCGTTTACTTTTCGTACTTAATGCATATATAGTATATTTTCCCATATCTTAATACATTAAATTGTGACTAAACTGTGAGTGATGGAAACAAATAGAGTTCTGATACGAATTTAGCATCCAAAAAACTATAAAAATCAGATATAAAGATTTAAAATGTTTTTGATATATGTTTTTGTTGTTTTTGTTATAAAAAGTATTGTGATGCACATAAATTTGAAATGGAAAATATACCCTGAGCTTCTATTTTTATTATTTTATGAGGTTGTGTCAATCTTGCGTTTAAGTTTAAATCAAATGTTTTAAATTGTTTTCATGAGAGCCAGTAATATTTTTTAAATATATTTATATTAAAATATTAATGACAATGTAATTATTATTTAACGCCACCGGGTCATACCCAATTCAGTTCAAATAAATGTAAACTAATGTAAACAAATTTTAATAACAATATTACAAAAATTATTGTGGAATCATGGAATTTAAAACTTTCGTAGTTAACACATTTAATTCCTTTTGTTCAATTTAACTGTTTCTTAATTTTTAAGTATTTGATATTTTGAATGATTATGATTTTATCATTCTCAGAAAATATGCTGACCTAAATGAAAACATATATTTTAACAGACTTTCATTGTTAAAACACAAACTTTTTGTGAAATTTGATATATTTTAAATTTTTTTTATTTATATATATGTGTATATATATATATATATATATATATATATATTGTATATATATATATATATATATATATATATTATTGTTATTGTTTTAATTAGATAATATTTCGAATCTGAGCCCTATCATCAGCCGTCTCTCATCTTCATATTATCCCACAAAACCCAACCCCTTTTAGGGTATACATTGTTTTACTTTAATAATATCCTGTAAATGTTCCTTATTTCATTACTAAATTATTTCATGTTCATTTAACATATTAAGAATTATATTAATCAATTAATTTCTCATTAAATTATAAATTTTAAAAGATAAAATTGACTAAGCATTTTTTAAATTATATAATACTTAAAAATATTAATATTTTTGAAGTTTTGAGTAGCTAGATGCAAAACGTTACTTTACATAAACTCTAATTTAATTTCCAAGCATTGGATTTGCAATTGAATACTACTGGAAGTGTGCAATTTTCAGTAGATCTGATTAAGAACACAGATTGAGATTATAATTTACTGTTGCTGAATGACAAAATATCCTACAATTTCAGTTATTGTTTTGTGACAGCACTGGCATATCCAGATTTAATTAAACGAATAACATTGTTTCTAAGGAACTCACAACCATCAAACATAATGAGATAAGTGAATTGTGCATCAACTTCTAATATATACTAGCATATAGATCGGTATAGATTGATACACAAGTTTTTGCTTAGTAATTGTTTATTTATTTATTAAAATCACTACATATCTTCATGACAAAATCAAATGAGCATTTAAAATCTCACTGACATAAACGATAGGAAATATTCAAGGCACTCAATACCTTATGAGATATCAAATATATATATTTCCAAATTTTCCAAAGTAGTATAAGTTCTTCCCCAAAAATATTACATATATTACATAAAAATTAAAAAGAAAGAAAATAGTAGGGATCTCTGTAACATGATTGGTTTTTATTTTTAAAAGAGATCAAGAAACACCATATAGTGCAAACAACTTGCCAACTTTCACTGACTTGTGAACACCTTCATTTGCTCTTCCCTACTCTTCTTTTTACATAATAGGAATAATTATGTACCAACGGAATGTTTACAGCTGTTTTCACAGTATATAGTTGTGAAACAGTGCTACAGACTTAGATAATGCTTCAGGGAATGATTTCATGTTCTCTTGATATACTTTCTTCCCCAAACTATCATTTTTAGTATTATCTGCCCCAAAAGAGTTATTACAAAATAGCATTTGCTTATTACATAGCTTATTCAATGCATGATAGGGGCGTGTTTACTCATAAAATGCTATTTCTTATTTAGTCACTCTCTTCCTTGTGAACATCTGCTTGGGTTTTGTTCAAATTGACATCTTTATCTTCCGTCTTTTTCTCTGGTTTTCGAGACAACTGGACATGAGAACTTGAGTTTTCTAATTCATTTCGTGGCACGTCCAGCTGAATATCTTCCATATTATCATCTTCCAGAAATCCAACCTGAAAAGAAACAACACAAGGATTTGTAATTCGCCTGGTACTGTTTTTACTGAAAAACAGGAATATTATTTGTTATTAGAAATTCTTTTGAAACCTATCGATAATATCGGCAGGAAATTTGTGTATGTCTGAAGTAAAAAAATATTCTCAAAGCCACTAAAGCGAATCTGTATAAGAGTGATTATTTCAAAATCGGCACAAGTAGGCAAATATCACAAGAATAGGAAAGTAACATACATGAGTTTACAGCCATGTCATAAAAAACTGTAAGCAGAGAATCACAATAATATTTCATCACAACACCTGTTACTCCTAGTACAATTGCATGTATTATTGCATATTATAGAAGGTAGGAATGGAGAGGACATGAAGTTTTTTGAGAATGGATAGACGAAGAAAGCTGTGGGGAACATAGCTGCTAGGGGCATAGAAGGAAGCCAATTGCAGATAAAACGATGAAATTAAAGAAAACGCAATGCAACCTGCGGATGCGTCCGCTTCGTATAAGCGGTAAGCAGCGATTGCCGTTTAAAGAGATGCAGGGACTCGGACCGGACGGTGCTATGGTTCGAGTCCCAGCGGTGGTGGGTTTTCGACACTTCTGAACCGGCGGCAAATAAGCGTCTCTCACAGCTGTGCTACGTCATGTGACCATCTCTAAAGCAATCATTTTGATAGGATTTGTTTCCTTTCTCACAGTCACGGTTAAGTGTTGCCACTCATCTGACTCACGCAGTCGGGAGGGTGATAAGGTATGAACACGGTATCAACGCGCGTGATCACCAGTCGGTAAGACGTAATGTTTTGAGTTTATTTATTTTTATTTATTTTACGTAAAAAAACAGTTAAAAACTGCGTATGACGTGCTATGGGGAAAAGTGAATTGTGTGCACATTTTCAAAATTCTGTGATTTTCACTACCTAAGTCATATACTACTTAAATTTTGAATTTTGAAAGGGAGAAAAAACCCATGAAAAAATTTTTAAGGAAAATTCTGTGATCCCTACACTAAGTCATATACTACTTAAATTTTGAATTTTGAAAGGGAGAAAAAAAACAAAAAACTCCCATGTAATAAAATCTATTTTCAAAGATAAATAAGCAATAAATTTTGGCTCTTATTACTTCCTGCCGCGACATGGAAACGATAATTTGAATAATTGTATTTCCCACTGAATTCTAGAAGACGTGCACAGAAAATGAAGTTACATTTATGTCCAGAAGCAAAACAAGAGGCCATCTCAGCATTTGCTCAATGGATCAGGGAACTGGACGAAAAACCTGATCGAGATGGGGGTCATTGACCCGGAAGCTGTAGTACAATAGTTGTTACAGGTTGTTTATACTCATGTATACAGTCCAAATGGTAATTAATGCATTATGTATCATTGTTAAAATTAATGTTACTTTTCTTGTGATGCTCAGTTTTTATTTACCTTTCATGAAGGTGGTGCCATGTGCGTGGTAATGTGTGGCATCGAACTGTCACAATTGCTTATATGCTGGTGCTACATACGTGGGCTGAATTCAGTCGCTAGGAGGCTAGGCTGCGGTATCTAGCGGATCTAGCGGCCGGCTACTCTGATCGGTAATTTTTCATGGTTGTTGCGATCAATAAAAAATGCCGGACCCGGGTGGCCGATATCGCTAAGGCAGTAGTCGTAGTGATCTCGGACCGAAGGGTCGCGGGTTCGAGTCCCGCCTCGGGCATGGTTGTATTTGTGTTCGTCCCTTCACCCTTTATCATCATTCACCATAACGTTTCATCCACATAGTTACCATACCGTTAACAGCAAAAGTGGTCGCTAATGACCTTAGATGTTGAAGCGACCTTAAATAAACCAATTTTAAAAAAATGCCGGAATAGTAACCTAACACGGAGACCACGGACCGCGCACGATATTCCCTTCCTCTTCCTGTCCTATCCTTTCCCTTTACATCACGCACTGAAATTTACAAACACTACACCACACACGTGCAGGTAGCTTCAGCGCGTCCTGGCTAGGGCGGTACCCCGCGTGGGGAGATACTGACTCATCGCGTGATATAAAATTCTGTACACTCATGTGACTAAGGACCATAGTAGTTGACGCGACAGTTAACACTAAAGAACCAATCGTTTCTATACAATGATGCCGTGGCGAGTCTGACCATAGAATCTTCCGCCTGACCCCAGAAATTCCGCTACTCTCTTTCGGTATCTAGCTGAGAAAGAAAGCAACACTCAGGCGACGAAAAAGGCGATTTCAATTGAGCTCAGAGGCATCTGGCCTAAAGGTTTGAGAATATTTTACACGCAGTAAATCCATAACATGGGGCGGCAGCATGCTTTAATTTCTGCCGTAGGAAGGGGTACGAATGATTTTTTCGCCCAGAAATCGATCGAGTTCGAACTCGCCAACTTGGATATAACGGTCCGATACACTAATCGTTACACAATGGAAGCCGCAACACCACCAAATCCGCCGAAGTCAATCATTATTTAAAAACACATTCCAAATATTGAGTTGTTAATTCAGTAGTGTTTTCGAGCTTGTCAACTAACATCGTCATTTTCCCGTACGTTTGGAGCGTTTTATCACTGTAGGTGGCGGGTATATTCCCCCTCTGGATGGCAAGATTCGGTGCCGACCTACGAGTCATCTTGCAGGGTTTTCCCCGACCAGGTATTTCCCACCAGCCTGGCACCGCCCCAGGCGGGACAAAGTCCAAGACAGTCCCGACAGAGTCGCCCATCAAGTGTGGTGGTGTGGTGGACGTAAGTGTAAGTACGTTAAAGGGATAAGGAAGAGAAAGGAATGATCGCGCGCGGTTCGTGGACCGTTTGTTAGCGTACTGCTCTGGTCAACTACCGATAAGAGTCGTCCGCTAGAATTCTCCTCCAGATAGCGACTGAACTCGACCCAGCGGCGCTAGCCGAATGCGTTTACTACGCTCCGTGAAGTCACGAAGGTTAAGCGCATTCGAGACTCGCGGGTTCGTGGTTGGGTGACCGGACAGGAACCCCGGGATCTAACGGCGTCGAGCCCCTGGCCGAAGGGATAAAAGGCACTGACTGACTGCGACGTGACGAGACTGGACTAATATTAAAAATAATAATGCCCATTAATGGAGGATTACTCCCAAGGGCAAAAGCGCTCAACGTCCCTTAAGGGGCTGGGAGACGCGTTGCGTCAAGGAGTGGACGCAACAAATTAAAAAAATAAAAATAAATAAAAATAAAAAAATTAAAAAAAATTTTAAAAAAGTAGCTAGTATCGAAAATCCTGTCATCGTCGGGACAGGGGCCCAGCAATTGATGTCCCGTAGGCGAGAAGGGGGTACGTACGTGGAGGCGGTTGGCGGAGGAGGCGGCGGCGGGGCAGCCAGAGGAGGTGGAGGGCCCCGGCTCGTCCTTGGGCCGCCCCTGCTCGCCCTTCGCCTCCTTCTTCAGGCCCAGCGTGCGACGCAGCAGCGACGCAGACTTCTTCTTCATGGCCGCCAACGCACCCTGCCTCACACACACAAGCTTTCAGTTAGCTCAACATTTCACTGCTAGCCCACGCACCTGCTGCTCAAAAGAGACTGATTCAAGAAAAATCCGGAAATTCTGATATTTTAAATTTATCGAAATCATCTTCACATACAAAATTAAACTATGGACTATTCTCTACAAAATGCGTATTTTAACTTCAATTTTTCAATACCGCTTCTAGCCGCTAGAAAGTGCTGGTAACCTGCTTTTTGTCTATCTGGCCAAAGGGGGGAAAAGCCCTCTCCCGCCCTATGATCCCGCAACGACGCTTATGTTCTGCCATGCATCAAATTGTGATGTAAAAAAACACTAAATCTAACGAACAAATTTTATGAAACAAAAATAAGGTCATAAATTCTTGTAAACTAAGTTGGTGAATGGTGAGTGATGAATGGTAAATGACAAGTAATGAGTGATGAATGGTAAATGACAAGTAATGAGTGATGAATGGTAAATGACAAGTAATGAGTGACGAATGGTAAATGACAAGTAATGAGTGATGAATGGTAAATGACAAGTAATGAGTGATGAATGGTAAATGACAAGTAATGAGTGATGAATGTGAAAGAGAAAAGGTGAATGCGCGTTGGCGCGTGATTGGCTCACGTGTGACTCGGCGGGCCCGCGGCCGGCCTCCTTCGCCTGCTGCTGCTGCTGCCTTGTCGCGCTTGGCCTTCTTGCGCTCGGCGAGGGCGGCGGGCGGGCGCGCGCGGAACACGGCCATGCGCCCCAGCGAGCAGGCGTTGCGCGAGCCCGGCTCGGGCCCCGCGCCCGCCGCCATCGCCACGCCCGCCGCCGCGCCCAGCGGCACCACCGACGCCGCCGACGCCGTCGCGGGCGCCGACGCCGGCGGACCTGCAACCCACCGCGCATTAAGGCTCATTTTTTTTTTTTTAATTTTACGTCAAAAAAACAGTTAAAAACTGCGTATGACGTGCTATGGGGAAAAGTGAATTGTGTGCACATTTTCAAAATTCTGTGATCCCTACTCTAAGTCATATACTACTTAAATTTTGAATTTTGAAAGGGAGAAAAAACCTCCCATGCAATAAAATCTATTTTCATGGATAAATAAGCAATAAATTTTGAATTTTGAAAGGGAGAAAAAAAACAAAAAAACTCTTATGTAATAAAATCTATTTTCAAAGATAAATAAGCAATAAATTTTGAATTTTGAAAGCAATGCAATTCACAATGCAATCACAAACATAAGCATAACACATAGACATAGACATTAACATAAGCGAAGAGTTGGCGTATTCACAATGTCGAACATAAACATAGGCAAAATAAGAGTTTCTATTGGCTATGACAATATTCTAGTTTACTATTGGTTCGATATGAGAATCGATTCCGAGATTTCAAAGAAATACGACAAACACAACCACGCAGCACACGAATAGTTCGCATATCGACTTCGATACTCGAGTTTGAGTTATCGAACTGTGATTGGCTCATTTCTTATGTCTGACAGAAGCTCAGAAGCTTGCAAGCTCTTAAGTTAACGTCTTACGTGTTATGCTTATGCAAACGCTTTGTGAATGAGTCCACTTGTAGGCGTAGTCCTAACTTTTATGTTAACGCCATGCTTATGCTTATGTTTGCATTGTGAATGGGCCTTTAGCACGCGAACGCGCTCGGCCCCGCTCGAGGGCGGCATCCCGCGCCGACCTACACGTCGCCTTGCGGGAATCGCCCTCCAGCAGGGTCCCAGGAAAAGCTCTAGGCTCCCGGCAACTGTGGTAGTGGAGTGCATGTCAATGTGTGTGTAAATAAGTAAGGGGTGAGAACAGGACAAGGAAGAGGAAGGAAAGTGCGCGATCCATGTCCCGTTTGTTTGATTTAATCTTGAAAATATTATAGGTATTAACGAAAATGAGAACGATACTGTTTTTCAAAAATGCACTATCTCCTAATCCTGTAAAAAATACATTAAAAAATGTACACATTTCTCTGAATTTTTCGAAAATGTCTTCTTGTAAAAAACTCCCAAAAAGTAAAATATCTTGTCGATATTCAAAACGGTGAAGCTGGATCTTATTATTGATGTATTTTCCCAGTTTGAACTCAAAAGTTTCTGATGTAAGTTATGCGTGATACATTGTTTCACACGTACACACATCCCGATTTTCGGACACAAAATTGCATGTATCTCCTCGTCACTTGCAGCAATGGCTCCTCCTCTTTTTCCAAATAACGCTAATAGACATTACTCCTGAAATTACTGGTCAAAAGGCCTTAAATACAGATTTATGACCGAAAATTCGAGACCATGTTGTTTGGGTGATTCCAATAGTTTTCCTCCCTTTGCTGTAGGTGTTTTCTAATGGTACGTGATGAATAATCTGCACATATGTCTCTGATAGCTCTTTGAAAGTAAAGGCTCAATGAAACTGGGCCAGTAATAATTCTCAAATACACCAGCGCAAAAAAATATTTTCCAAATGTCTCCATTATAATATTTCAAAGGGTGGAAATTATAAATTATCGTATGCATTATGTCCTTGAATGGATCATATTTAATAGTTTCCCAGCAGAGATCATTTAAACACAACAAAACCCAGGCATCCCACTACAATTAGTACCCTGTTGTAATTATTATACCCAATTACATTAGTTTACATTTTTAACTACCAATTCCAACTCATGACATAATATTAACTTGAACAAAATATAGCTTTTCTATATACTGCTGATTATTGAGCCGCTAATTATATTTCTGAAATGTACAACTTACTAACAGAAATACAAACACAAAATATTAATCTTACTATCTAATAATACCTTAATATTATGTAGATCGTTCTTGAATTTTTGAGCCCCCATGAAACTTTTCACAAATAATATTCTAATTTATAGGTAAATTAATATTCTTATTGAGAATATTGTTAAAACTTATGAACTTCCTAATGTTATTCTAATGACAATTGGAATTACGCTGCTATAATTACAAACGTTCATATTATATTTTTATTGACTCTAAGATATTTTGGTGTCTTTTCCCATCACCTTGGTTTACAAATGAACCACTTCAATTGATTGATTGATTTTTTCGTGTTTCCGGGCGCGTCAACTGCTTTGGTCATTAGTCCCGTTAGTGTAGTGCATGTTTTTTCTCGGGAGATGACGGTGATTTTCCTCCGCTGGATGGCGAGATCCGGCGCCGACCTACCGTCGGCTAGTGAGGTTTCCCCCTAACCAGGACTCTCCCACCAGCGGGGCACCGACCCAGCCGGGACAAGCCCTAAGTTCCCGACCGATTTCCCGGAATACGTGGTAGTGTAGTATATGTTAGTGTAAGTGTGTGTGTGTGTGTGTGTGTGTGTGTAAGGGGATTGGATAGAACAAGGAAGAGGGAGGACAGATCGCGCGCGATCCGTGGCCCGTTTGGTAGGGTACTACTCCGGCATTCACCTTTTGTTGATAGGAGAAACCACAGAAAACTACCTATCAGAGCAGCCGGCGGCTAGAATTCTCGTCCAGACAACGACTGAATTCGACCTAGCTGGAAAGCTAGTGTCGAAAATCCTGCCACTGTCAGGACTCGAACCTAGGACCTCCCGGTCAGAGACGCTGCAGTGACATCAGTTGATGCATTGAGCTGCAACCACTTCAAATATGTCCGTTATTTGCTACATATCCACGTCATCACGATAACATTTTTTCAGTTTTTGTGAACTGAGAGTAAGAAAATAGGCCGCACATGGACTTTGCGAAGTCTGTATGCAGGTGTCTCACAATAAATATTACAAGCGCCTAAATCATGTAGAAAATCGAAAATGATCACTTTTTACCAATAAGTACGTGGTGAGACATTTCGTGTAACGAAATGTGTTACGCATGTGGTATTTATTCCTGAGCGGTCATTAGGCAGTGGTGTTCGGCAAAAAGAGACCTCAAACACAAGTGCAAGATGAGTTGCCAGCCAATCAGGAATGCGATGGCATAAAATGTAACACGTTCGTTAACTGAGTGTGTCACCGCATGCTCGTTGGCAAGAAGTGGTATGGTGTTAGGTGCAAGATGAGGTGCAAGGGTGCAAGATGAGTTGCCCCAGGAATGCGATGGCATAAAATGTAACACGTTCGTTAACTGAGTGTGTCACCGCATGCTCGTTGGCAAGAAGTGGTAAGGTGCAAGGTGACACCCATGCCGTTGGCAAGAAGTGGTAAGGTGCAAGGTGACAAGATGCAGATGGTGTTAGGTGCAAGATGAGGGCAAGGGTGCAAGATGAGTTGCCAGGAATGCGATGGCATAAAATGTAACACGTTCGTTAACTGAGTGTGTGAGGTGGTCACCTGCCGGGTAGCGGCGTCGGCGCACAGCGCAGGGGCGAGCTGGCAGGCGGCGGCGCTGCGCAGGGCGGCAGGGGCGGCCGGGCGGCGGGGACGGCGCGGGCGGCGCTCGTGTCGCGGCACCAGCCCCGCAGCACCCGCCGCACCCAGCGCTCCCAGCGCGAGCGGGGCGGCGCCGCCGGGCGCGCGGTGGGGGCGGTAGCGGCGGCCGCGGGCGACGCCTTGCCGCCCGCGCTCAGGGTGGACGCCGTGCCCAAGGAGCCGCCCTCCTCCTCCTCGGCGTCGGCCTCGCCGTCCGACTCACGCCCCGGCGCCTGCACCGCCAGCACGGGCAGCGACGCGGCTGCGGACACACACATAACACTCGACTCTCTGCCTGACGTTTCTAAGTACATCCTATACTGACCAATTCAATTGTTTTTACGATTTTGTCAGTTTATCAGTCTGTCCTTCTCTCTTATGACTGACTGTCGGTCTGTTTCTGTCTGATTTTTTTTTTTTTTTGTACACACAAAAATGCTGTCAGTATTTTTGTATGACGGTACATATGCCTGTCGATTCACTGTTGGGCTGTTCGGGCTAAAGTAAGCTAAAACGAATTTGATAGGGTTCGTAGATAAAGAGTAGAGTATTTTGTCGGGTCAAATCTTGGCTAGGTTTTATTTTTAGATCAATATTTTCGATGTACTAACATAACGAAGAATGTTTCTTCGTTGTTTGTATTGAAATCTACGGTTTTATTCCGATCTTAATAAAGTTTTATACACGTGACGTTTCAAAACACGCGATACATTACTGTTAACAAAAAACTGCGAAAAAGGAATTATATCTTTCTTAACTCTTAGAAATTTAAATATGCACGTTTTTTTCTGTTTCGCGAATATTTGGAAATTGTCTCTGAAATAGTCACGAAATCCACTAAAACAAATTTCACGTTTGCAATTTGCCATTTCAATAGCTCCATTAGGTTTTGAGCAATTGAAGATAGAAAATTGTCAATAGAAGTTTGACGAGAGTATGCAACCCGTAGCATAGTACAAGGTAGAGCAGGGCAGGTAGTGCAGGGGGAGTGGATGTGGGTGGTGAATTAGGTGGGTTTGAATAGTGCAGAGCAGGGGTAGGGTAAGGTGGAGATTCACTATAAAATCTATTTATTCCTTTCGTATCCAATAAACGAATGTGATAAATATCCGATAGTCAAGGCGAAGTGCTTTAGATAGTCTATGTTGATATTCGAAAGACTGACTTAGTGACTCACAACGCAAAGGCATAACCAGTGAAGACAGAAACGTGAAATTAGAAATATTGTTTATATTACAACGTTACGATTTGAAGGTATTACGATGTACGTCCGTAACGTCTAAAATGGATTTTACCTAATGCATCATCTGAATAGATGAGATAGGGATTTATTACTGAAAGTTTTACGGGAGTATGCAACAACATATCAGCCGTTTACAAATGCCCATACCAACAATGATAGTAGTGAACATATAGCAATGTACGATGAACATGCATTGAGCTGTGCGGTCAACAGTCGCGGGCATCTATATATGAATTGCGGAAACACGTGTTCTGTAAATTTGTAACACTGACGACACTCAAATATTTCTTTATGTCATTCCGGACTTAATGCAGTGCATGTTGCATCAGTTGGTAGACGTGCAGATTTCGGGGAAGCGAGGCAGGTGGGCGGAGGATGGTCGGAACGGAAGGGGGAGGGGGACGCGGCCGGAGGCGGGCGGAAGGAGGGAATCAGGCGGAGCAGTGACGGCGAAGCGCGGGGTTGAATGGCAGGGTGAAGCTGCGGCTGAGAGACGTTGGTCAAGAAATAGGAGTAGGCTGAAGAAGGAGAAGTCTGCAGAGAAACTGTCCAAAGAAAGGGGAACGCAAAGGAAGACGACTAAAGCAAGGAAGTTGACGATAGCAAGGCAGTGGGCAGATTAAGAAGTGTGCAGGAAGGGAAGAGAAAGAAGAGAAGACCAAGGCAAGGAAAGGATGCAAAAAAGTGGACGAAGACAATGCCGTACATGAAGACCAGAGAAGACAAGGACTCTGAAAGGATCAGCCGCAAGGGCGGCCAAGCCAAAAAAGAAACCCAAAGGGCGCACGCACCGTTGCTGCTGGCGGAGGCGTGGAGGCGCGCTGGCACGGGTAGCGGCGGGGGGTGCGGGCCCTCGAGGCTCCAGCGGCGGGCCAGGCGACGCGCGCCCTGTTCCTTCACCTCCTGCTCTTCCTCGTCGTCCTCCTCCCCCCGAGCTCCTTGGCCGGCGCCTGGTAGAGGCCCGTGAGCGCGGTGGCCGCCGACGGCTGCGCCTCTGGCGGCGGCGGCGCGAACTGCACACGTCGCGAAGACGGCCTTGCACTAGGGGAGCGGCCCTCGTCGTTGGTACGCTGTAGGCACACACACCGCTGAAACTGGCTGCTTTAGAACAAATGTTACAAACTTCTATGACGTGTGGATATCGAACACTGCCAATGCGCAAGTGGAGGGAAATACAATGTGACGAATATACAAATCTAATATGTCTGATATCGCGCCTGTTTGTTGACAGCTCATCGCTAGAGCCTTCTTTGTCATGCTGTAGGCACACACATCGCTACAACAGGCTTGTTCAAAACAAATGTTACAAGCTTCGATGGCGTATCGGGGATCAAAGAGAGCCTCTTGTTACTAATGAAGATGTAATGGGAAATCCAAATGTGCTAATCTAAAATTTGTCACATGCCTGTTTGTTGAGAACTCATGGCTAAGGGAGTGCTCCTCGTCACCTCAGCGACTGCGTCACGCTTTAGGTACACACAGCACTACTATTGGCTGGTTCAGAACCAATTCTACGAGATAAGAGCTGATTGGCTAATGTGTAGGGGATCAAAGATAGTCACTACTTTCCAATGAACATGTAGATGTAAATCCATTGTAACGAATACACATACGTACAATTTCTCACATCGCCTTTTTTTGGTTGACAACTCACCGTGAAGTCATATTTGGTATCTGTTCTGTATCTTTCGGGGCATGGTCAACCTGGACGGTTTATATCCATAAGGTAGGCAAACAATTTCATCATGAGTGGGACGGGGGCTGCGACTTGTAGTTCTTCGTACAAAATCCCGGTAGTGAATTGAAATTCCCTACTTGGGTGCACGGATTTCCGGCGATACTCACGTCGTTAGTACTATGAGAGGGCAGAGAGAAGACCGGCCCACAGTTGAGCCTAGGCTTCTTGAGGCCTTACCCGATACTCCTGCGGTTTTGTACAGGAACATGTACCGGCACGGGAATGATGGTAATCGGCTCGGGTACCAACCTGGAAAGCTCGCAGCTCTGCTGAATATCGGACAACCCAGGCTCAAGTGGGTAAACGTTCCGGCGTATATGGATGACGAAATCTTAGTGAAATCTGAAGATGAGGATAGGGCTAAATCCGAATGAGGTGAGGATAGAGCTCGCTCGCCTTATGAGTAAAATCCCCCTGGTAGCAAACTAAGTGTATTTGGGATTGTTAGTGGGCACAATATTCAACACTAACATTCCATACCGCACTATCGTTCTCGGCCCAATAGGTTGCAGATTCAACTCCCATTTCGACATGTGTCATCACCCATGTGGCACGGCGGCCATTCCCATAAATCATGCATCACCTTTCAAACCATAATTATCTTCTCCACCCTGGGTTATTAGTGTGGCCTGGAAGCTTACATGGAAGACAAGTGCATGTTCCACGTAGGCGACGTTGTTAAGTATTCCTTGTGTTTTGACATGGTGGGAAACACGAAACCCCAATTAACCCTTAACCCTCTTAACCTTTATTCTACCCTACAACAAAGATAGCTTCCTTCATAACCGATATGCGAATTCTACGAGGTACTTTGGCGGCTACCTTTTATGCCTTCGTCTCTCAAGCTTTTGCACTCTTCGAAAACCATGAAGGGATAACGAAATTAACCATAATATTCATCAGTGGAGTTAAGCACAGATCCAGCATGACTGCAGTGACTTTGAACGGGTACTTATAGTTCGAGTCTCGATGTTGGCAGATTTTCGCTACTAGATATACCTAAGTTGAATTCAGCCGCTATCTGGATGAGAATTTAAACGGACGGCTGCTCTGATTCAATGTGATCCGTGGTTTCTCCGTTCAATATCGATCAAATGGTGGAGCAGCACTCTAACGAACGGACCTTGAGCCACGCGCGACTGTTCTCATCTCTTTCCCTACACACTATTGTACCACATATATCGCGAGCTTAGAGTTTGTTCCGGCTTTGGCAGTGCTCCGCTGGGGGAGGTACCCGGAGGGGGAAATACCTCGCAAAAGCCGCTCTGTAGGTCTGTACCGGTTCTCACCATCCAGCGGAAGATCAGCGCCACCTCCTCGGGATAAATACATTCACAACACTAAGAGACTAATAGCCATATCAGTTGACGTTCCCGAAAACAATTAATTAACCAATCAACAAACCAAAGGAAAAATCAATATAGTATTAACATGCTTACCACTTACAGCGTGATTTTGTTTTAGTTACTCAGATTAAACAGCAACTTGAGGTACTGAACCATTTTTCGATATTTTAACAATATAGACAACTAGTATGCCTTCGAAAATGAACTTACATAAACTCGCTCATTAACTCCGGCTCTCTGTTTCTTTCTTTGTCTCTGTCTGTCTCTATTTCACTGACTCTCTGCCTCCCCCTCCTCTCTCTCTCTCTCTCTCTCTCTCCTCCTCTTTCTGTTGTTTTTTACTCTCTGCACTGTCTGCACTGCGTTGCACTGTTCTGCTATAGTTTCACTAGCTGAGCAAATTTCACTCCCTTTGGAAGCCCTTGGAACGTAGTTCCCCGAACAGATGTCACTGTAGTGCCTGTGACCAGGAGGTCGTAGGTTCGAGTCTCGACGGTAGCAGGATTTTCGACACTACTTAGATAGCTGGGACGAGTTCGGCGTTGCTTGGAGGAGACGTCTAGCGGCCGGCTGCTCGATCAACACCAGCAGAATGCCGGAGCAGTTCCCTAAAAACAGAGCCACAGTCCGCGCGCAGTCGTCCTTTCTTCTCCTTCGCCCTATCCTCACCCCTTACTCACTTACACACACACACACACACACACATGCAGTACACTACCACACTGTCCAGTCGAGACCATCGGGAGCTTAAGCGCTTGTCTCAGCTGGGGCAGAACAACGCTGGTGGGTGATACGTTGTTGGGGAAAATCTCGCACGCCTACGGGTAGGTCGGCGCTGGATCTGGCCATCCAGCGGGAAAAGATCCCCCCCACTCTCACGAAAAACACTAAACACCAATGACACTAATGACCTCATCTCGCAGTACCTCCGGCCTGGCGCGTCCGCCGCCGCCGCCGCCGCTGTGCTCGCGCGAGGCGAGGGTCCCGGAGGTGGAGGGCGCGTGGCGGCGCTGTCCTGGAGAGCGTCGGCCTCCTGGCTGCCTCCGGACGACGAGTCCTCGTCCCGGGCGCCGAACACGCGCTGCGCAACACGCCGCTGCTGCTACTCAGGGCGAATGGCGCCCTCGCCCACACCCCCAACCCCCGCCAGCCCTTTTCGGCCGACCACTCACCCACCTACGCCAATCAGCCACTCCTTCTTCTCAACTCTTCCCTCTTTCTCTTTCTAAACTCTCCTCTCTTTCTCGCTTCCCTTTCTCTCTCTAGCTCCCTTTGCTCTTCTCTCTTCTCTGTTCCCTTTTCTCGTTCTCTTTCATCTCTTTGGAGTCCTCTTTCCTAATTTTCTTTCATCTTTGTACTGAGATCCGCTACCCTATCAATCTTGTTCTGCGCGCTCGCGTTTATACTGTATTTCGCTGGCTCTCTTCTTCGCTCGCTCGTTTACGTGCAACCCTCCGTTGTAGTATTTTTCACTACATTCTCTTAAAGAAATGAGAAGAAAAAACAATTGTGGCTTTTACGCCCAACCAATTTCAATAAATGTGGTGTCAGATGTAACAAAAGTTCACATACAGGTCGCGATTTGAATTTTTTTTAACTTAATAAAACTATTATTTTTCTAAATTTGGCAGGCGCAAACATCATTCCCCAACATGGCGCGCTTAACAATCAGTTTCGCTTTGCATAAATCAAATCCATTGCATCCTAGATCTTAAAACGTATTTTTCAGCACTCGTGCATGGAATATGTCAACTGTTTTTTCACTGAAAACTCCTACTTTATGACACACGAACGTAAAAGAAGTCATGACTACATTAAACAACTCGGAACTGCAAAGTAAACAAAACACTGGGATGACATGAAACAATATGACTGCCTCCTCGCATATTGAGAATCACCCCAAGTATTATTCCGTGCTGAGAATGATACTAAGTGATTCAAGTGTATAAACACTGGGAAGTTTCCATGAATTCGTGCTAAAAACTGTACGCAACTCGTAGGAAAGTGTCTTTGGCGTACTCATTTCTAAATGTAGGCTCATCTATCGTTTCCGCGTCCGCCAACATTACATTCGTAAGCCAAGGATAAACTTTCTGTATTAGTTACGTACACAAATAATTCAGTATCATGGCTTTAAGTTTGTCTTGTTCATGCCGTAATTTAAAAAATGAGGCTGTTTGGAATATTTTAAATACATTTTCCGAGGAAAGGTTGAAGAGTTCATACGTATCTCGAATTCTGGGACGTGCAGTATTTCAATTCCTTTTTTCTTTTTTTCCGTTATCACATTTTGCCCTCATGTGGTTGAGGAGGAAAGGATTGTCGGGTTCCGTAGGTAAGATTCCCAGCTTGAGCAATCTACGGGAAAGATACCACAAGTGCATGATATTTTCTATTTTTAAATTCCATTCTTTGCCGATTGCTTTTTGTATTTCTTTATTAATTCTCAACGTTCTTTCTCTTCATAATACTATATATTATATTTTGATCTATTTTTCTTGCTCTTTCTCGTTCTCATTATAAGTAGTTTTCTTCTCTTCTTTTACTCTCTAACGTTCCATTTTCACAGTAAACTCTTATTTTTGAGCCCTTCGTAATTTTCTATCTTTTGTAATTGAAATCCTCTATAAACTTGTTCTTGGGCGAATCCTTGTTTTGTGGATTCTTGATATCGAATCTCTTTGCTCGCTTAGAACCTTCCGTTGAGAGTAACAATGCTTAGCAATGGAAAACAATTTTCTTTAAACCAATTTCACTTAAATGTGGATGTTCAGATGTAACAAATTTACATCGATATTTGAATTTTTAACTTAATAAAACTATTATTTTCAAATTTCAAGCAAACATCATTTCCTAACATGTGAGTTATAGAATCAGTGTCGTTTATGAATCAAATCCATGCATCTATGATCTTAAAACGTATTTCAGACTTGCATGGAAATTAAGTTTTCAGCGATTTCCTACTTAAACAATAAACGTAAAGAAGTCTGACCATTAAAAACTGAACTCAAAGTAAAAAAACATGTATGTGAAAAATTGGATGCTTCATTTTGTGTCAAAGAATTTTTCTTAAGACGAATGATACTAAGTGTATTCAATTATGAATAGCATGGAAGTTCCATGTTCTGTTGAAAACTGTACAATGTAGAAATGTCTTTGACGTTTTCTTTACTAAATGAATAGTTTTCATTCTATCGTTTCGTTCCAACTTTATTTAATAAAGTCAACTTTCAATTTTCGAAAAATATGATCATGGCCTTTGAAGTTTGTTCCCTTACTATCCTACATTTTTAAAAAATGCAGCTGTTTTTTAATTATTTAATAGCGATTTCCGAGAAAGGTGAGATTTCCCAGTAGTATTCTCGATTCAAGAACGAATATTTAACAATTCTTTTCCTTCCTTTTGTAATACATTTTTTTCTTTCAGTACAAGTTCTTCAAATTACTTTAAGTGAGGTTTTTCGTAAACTCAATAGATTCCTGTCAAAAAGAGCTTCAAATTGTGCATTAACAGTAATGTTTAATCGCCATTTTCTTAAAAACGGCTTCAAATTTTTAATGAAAATGTCTATTTTACTCTTCTTTAATATTTTTGACGTAATATTTCGGTTCTACTACTAGAAAATCGAAAAGATGAGAAACTGTTCAGAAAATTTTCTTTGGACGACGATAAATGGCAACTGGCAAGAAGATGGGGTAAGCCCATGAACCCAGTCCACACCAAGGAAATTAGAAAACTTTACTACGAGAAAGTCTGTGCCATTCAGAAGCACCTCTAGTTTAAATATGTTCATCAAAAACAGATCTTCAAAAAATATCATGTTGAATTTCTCGAAAATATGAGTATTTTTTGTGTAATTTTGCGACAAAAATAGTCACCCACTCCGAATTTACTGCGCTTGGTGAACATAATTTGAGAGGTTTTTGGAATCTAATGCTTTTCTTATAAAAGAAAGTACATTGACGAAAATTAACTTCGAACTAACAAATTACTTCTTTTCTTCAAGAAATTTTGTACCCTGATTATTGTATGTTTCATTTCATATAGATCAGCCCTGTTTCTAATACTTTACATGAAAGAAAAATTGAATAAATTGAGTAGGAGGAATTTGTACCAACATTTGAACTTTAATTTCATATTATTACCTACGCTGCCTTGGGGAACAATGCAGCGACAGAAATACGGTCTACTCTAATTTCCTGGCGCGCAACCCCATCAAGATCTCCGCTTGCTCATTTTCTTCGTGCTCCCTGTCAATTCGGACACTGTCACTCTTCATCTCCCTGTAGGCTACAAGCAAAGATAGCTTCGACTGCGCTCTTCTACAAAATAAGTTAAAATTCCGTTGAATATGATACACGTAATAACATGGTCGTTTCTATCGGAAAAATAGAAAAAGTACCGCCGATGTCATCAAAGAATAGGCGAGACACTAATCGAAACTCAAACTTACATGTATTGTAGTAGTGTTAATCAATAATAAAAAAAAACTAATCGAAAGTCAGCTATTGAGTTCCCGGTGAGACGTTTGTTCCGCAAAGTCAGCTATTGAGTTCCCCGTGGGACGTTTGTTCTGCAAATGTCGCGTCCATGCACGTGCTACAACTCACAGGCAACCATATAGGTCCAATGAGGTGCTAGCTACTCTACCCATGTTGCACCTATATAAACGGCAGTGTTTGAAGTTGTGTTATGTGTGAGTCGAAAACTTCGCAATCCTCAAGAAAACTTGTGACATTTCTCATACATACTTCGATTATCATGTTCACATTCGCCCTTATCATGTACTGAGCTGAATTCTGTACTTTACTGAATATGATGCTGTATGTTAATTTGGGCTAAATCTTGGGGGGAAATCTGAAAATAACAGAAAACCCCAGTTTTCAAATCCAATTCCCGGTTTTTTCCCGGTTCTTCATGGCTTTTTCAAATTCCGTTTTTTTTTTTCGGTTTTCAAGGATTGCAGGTTCGCTGACCACTCTGGTATAGGAAAGTTGCTACAGATTTTACATTGAAATAGTTATTTACGAAAAGTGATCATTGCGTAACGTACCTAAGGCGTGTCATTGGCGTACGAATGAAATGTTCACGGATGAGACAATGACAGCCGATTTGGAAATGAGTACGCCAAAGACACTTTCGTGCGATTGATTGATTGATGATTCCGGGCGCGACAACTGCGATGGCAATTATCCCTTAAGTGTGTTGCATGTTTTCCTCGAGAAGTGACGGTGATTTTCCCCGCTGGATGGTGGGAACCGGTGCCGACGGGCACGGGCCAACGGGGTTTCCCCAACAGCGGGGCACCGCCCCAATCGGGACAAGCTCTAAACTCCCGACCGGACTCACGGCATGTGTGGTAGTGTAGTGCATGTAAGTGTAAGTAAGGGGTGAGGATAGGACAAGGAAGAGGAAGGAAAGAGTGTGCGCGGTCTGTGGCTCGTTGTGAGGATAATGTTCCGGAACTTGCCAGGTCTTGATAGGAGAAACCATGTAAAACTACATACCAGAGTGGGTGGCTGCTAGAATTCTCCTCCAGAACTTTCGTACGAGTTGCGTATATTATTGTTTGATACGTAATCATGAAAACGAGTATTTACCCTAGGTAGTATTTTACCTAACATTCTCTATATGCGAGACGACAGTCAAGTTCATTCGTGTTGTCTCAGTGATTCTTTCCAAAACCCAGTTTTTTTACACGGCTAAGATTTCTTTGCAGTACGCTTAGAGTGAAATCGATTTTGCCATATTTTCCAATCAATAAACAGTGAAGGCGAGTATTAGGTTTCGTTCATAAGTACTGAAAAATATTAATAGAGAATCCGTTCTAACTTTATTTTGCATAGATTTGCTAGATTTCCATTGAAGAAATTAAACTTTTAGTCTTCTCTTTCTGATCAATACACGCTTATGCAGGGTACTCCCAGTGAAGGTAATCCTCTCTCAACATTCGGTAACCACATCATCGCTTCCTATTGACACTCGTGCAATAAAAATATCTTAATAATAATTATAAGGCCGTACGAGCACAAAATATTTTTGTCATATTTTATTGCACAAAATAATAATATTACTCAAAAAAGTTGACAAGTATTCTCTAATCTGCATTATTATTGCTATCTTAAGAAGAAGCATAGTAAAATTCGATTTTTGCAATGTTTTTAATGTAGAAATGTCAGGCATTCCTTAAAACCATGCAAGTGTGTAGTATTCGGTTTGATGAATTCAATTTCACAAAGTTACATTTTCCTTGTAACATAAATAAGGAAAAATGTAATGGAATGCAATGGGAATAAGACCTAAGAATGCAGAATACGCACCGAAGTTCTCGTATTACATTTCCTTGTTCGCGCTCATTGCCTTGAGGAAGATACTCTGTAGTCACACACATCTAATTTTCCTCGTAATTTAATTCACAAGAGACTGTATTGAAAAACGCCCATCTTAGTCTTCAAAAAAAGAATTCATCATAAAACTAGGGAAGTTTGTGCAAATAGAGAAAACTTTCCAAAAAAATATCTTTAAAACATTATAAAATTAGAGGAATTTTCCTGAATTGTATAGTCGTCAGAAGCGCAATTGTACCAGGACTATAAAATGTGTCAATTTGAGTCCAACTTTCTAATATAAGCCTGAATTTTAAAAGCCTGCATGCAAGGTACTTGTAAATAAATTTCATTGTGCGATATTGCATTAGGTACCTCTGACACGCCATCTTCGGCAAACATAGCTTACTTCAATATTTTGCACCAGGCAGAAAAAGTTAAATAAGTTTCTTTTTCAATACAAAACGCTATGACCATTCTGTTGGAAATATTTATTGTAAAAAAAGGACACTGTCAATTTTGAAGATTTTTGCAACTAAAAAATTCTGAGAGTCCTATTTTTTAAGTTAATAGTTTTTATGAATTTGAGTCAGTTATAAATGTCTGTTAATTAACATGTATGTTCAATATTTTTAAAATATATTTTATTCTTTCAATTTTCCCCATATCATTATACATTTTCAATGCGATTCTCTCGTGAGCATATACACGCAGCTGTACAGAGTCGGAGGCCTTCTAACGGTGCATCCACCGCCTTGCTCATCGAGCAATCCTTGCTCGCATTTTTTCGGGCGAGGGGTATTTTTATCTGAACTAAGGAGCGTTGCTACCTGCCGTTTAGAGAACCGTACGCTCATAGATCTTCAGGGAGCTAGCAACCACAAACTCATCGGCAGGAAAATTAGCGGTCCAACGGATTTCGTTCGTGACCGTTTAATTTAAGGAGTTGTGTCGACAGACGCTTGTGTTTACCAGTCAGGTGAAATTGTACGTGCAAAACTGCCACGTGTCCCGGGTGGGAAGGGCTTGAATTGTGAATGATTGACAGATCACAGTTTGGTGACAAGAGTAGGACAGGCCAATGTTAGAGAGAAATGACAGCTACCTCTTTAATTAAAGGTTCCGAAAAGGTAAAACTCCAAGTTCGAAGTAAAAATAATGTATTGTTGCATTTATCGGTCTCGTCCTTTATGTTTACGAGTATATTGTACAAAAAGTAGGCCATGGTATTTTGAAGTGGGACTAAAATATTATTTCAAACTACCTAACCGTATATTTGCAATTTGATTGTTTTAGATATCCCAGTAATTACAATCTGACGAATCAAGTTGTAACGATTCATGTTAGGGCGGATAGGCAATATAGTAATTCACAGCGTTTCATACCAAATACATACGAAGGTGTTTTGAAACCCCACAAAAACGATTTTCAAGAACCTTCAAAATGTTCTGGAGAAAGAACTGGCTATATAGTTTGATAAGCCAAGAACCCTGGGTTTAGTTTAATTGATAATATCAGCATTGTTTACAAACTTGGAAGTTAAAGAATACGCGTTGTTAGGACAAGGGATCGACAAAGATTATTCCATGCTTGGTGTCAGCTGTGCAAATGGACGCGGCGCCGACCCCATGTGCAGAAAGTGTGGAGAGGGCATTGGATGGCCGTGATCTTTTAGAGAAATGCATTGGATCATCTCTAGACATTATTGTCGCGAACACATGTATGAGGCGGGTAGATACGATCGGATTTTCTGCATAGGCTGGGTATTGTGTGAATAACAGTGAGCCAAGAATTTATGTTTAGTTGAGGCTTGAGAGCTTGGTCTTGTGTAAATTGTAATATTAAATTGTAATTGGGAATTTTGTTACTGTAATATTTGGAAGTTTGAATTAAATAGATTCCATTTTTTTTTCGAGAATATGCGTATTGGGGTAGCTCCGTACATGAAAGGATTTTTGTTATAAGAAGCTGAATATAGTCAGTCGCGAGTAGGTGTTTCATGCGAAACACAGATAGGGAAAGTCGCGATCGCGTATTAAATTTGAGGGAATATTAGGTCCTATTAATAGCAATTGTGGAGGACATTCTGGAACATTTTTAATTTAGAAAGGACGCGAGAATTGGTAACAAGGATTCCATGACAACATTCTACTATTCAGCCGAGAAGACAGCGATCAAGATATTTTAGTAAGCTTACAAACTATAGTCAAACCCGTCCGGTGTTTTAATGTTTTATGTTGAAAATTAATTCACATAAAATCAATAGAATTGTAATATATATGTTATAAGAATAAAAGTTAAATTTTTATTGTCGAAAAATGCTGAGTTATATAGTTGTTGCCATCGATCTAATAATTGATTTCAAGCAATAGAACTTCTAGAAATTGTGATTCTGTACAGAATTACACATCCACATGCAACAGGTAAGGAGTAATGTTGTCGAACTCATGGTTAAGTTGAAAGGGAAGTTAATAATTTAGTATTAAAAAAATAACTCAATAATGTCAATCAATGCGTCTTTTCGAGAATAAATACTGAATTATTATTCACTTCTGTAGGAGCCTTAACCCTTCCCCAAAGAAGTTTTATAGATTTAAAGCTCATTTCGAGAATTCTCTGTGATTTATTGTCTTTGCGAAATCGCCACCTCAGACTACGCACACGTTTTCCCCGGGGCCCAGTCATGTTATCCCGGATAAATTAACGTTTCTTCACTCGTAATGAGTAACACACTTATCGGCTCAGCTTTGAACTATGAACTATGAGGTGATAGGATGAAAATAAGGGGTGATGAGACAATCACAAATAGTCGACACCTACGCAGGATTCCAACCTGCAACCTGCAGCCTCCTCAGCGCAGACGACGATTGTCGCACTCGCCTACGTCTCGGGTGCCGGCTATTATTATTATTATTATTATTATTATTATTATTATTATTATTATTATACATTGTTTTTCTCGGTATTCACCGGATTTTTATTTGACTTTGTGTCGGGTTAATAACCAAGACACAGGTCAATTCATGTTTCGTCGCAATTTAGGAATTTTCGAACAATCCTGCATGTGTTTAAGATGATCGATTTTTGCATAATTTTATAGGTATATTTTGGTATTTGAATAAGTTCCAGATTTTTATGGATGTTATTTGGTATAACTCCTGTGCACGAAATGACCAGAGGAACAATATGAACTTTTTGGAGATGCCATAGTGCCTTGACTTCAGTTGCTAGTTCTGTATACTCTGTTATTTTTTCTGCATGTACTGTTTGAAGATTAGCTGTTTGTGGGACAGTTATGTCAATCAGGAAGCCAATCTTTTGCCGTTTGTCTACAAAAGTTATGTCTGGTCTGTAATGGTGAATAGTTTTATCTGTAATAATTTCTCTGTCATAGTACAACTTAAAGTTTGAATTTTCAAGTACAGTTACGGGAACATATTTGTATTATTATTATTATTATTATTATTATTATTATTATTATTATTACTGCTTTTGTCGAGAGGAAAATGTATTATGTACCGCCAGGGATAAAGATGAGCTATCCCTAATGTGTGAGATCCTCCCCCACTAAAAAACTCTTTTCTTGTGCCCTCGCCTCTCCCCACGGAATCGTCGCTAGACATTACTGCATGAAGAGACAAACTGTTAGCTAGGTTCTAACCGCAGTTAACTACTAAGACTTTCTTCTATCCTTTTCATGATGACGGTGGCGAACTCTTGTATTATGCTCCACTATTTACTTGATTTGAGCATACGTTCCACCATCTTTGCTGGGGAGATATCCACGCCCAAGGCTTCGATGAGTTTTCTTCTATGAGTATCCCATGCTACGCATATAAATATAGTATGTATGGCATAATCGTCTTCGTAACCACAAAATTCACATTTGGGGTCAGCTGCTCTTTTAAATTAAACAGATAAGATTTAAAGCATCCTGGGAGCACTTCTGCTGAACCTCGGTTCAATACGTGTAGATCCACCTTCCTTTGGTGTTGCTGTCCCACCTGAGTTGCCACTCTGCCAGGAGAGAAGTCCGCGCCCTCTTCTTGATGTCCTCTTTTGCCCTGCGTCGAGGTCCGTCACGAACGGCTTCAGGTAGTTTCACTTCGTCGTACATGACGTTTCGTCCTCTCGCCAACAGGTCTACAGGAGGTACACTGGCGCTCTCAGAGACCGTGCGGTAGGCTGACACTATTCTCAGCGCCAACATCCTTTGTACTTGCCTGTACTTCGATCTCACGGCAGCTTTACCTAGTTTATCAGCCCACAATGGGCCGCATACAACAGTTGGGAACTGCACACGAGATCATTCTATGTTTTACCTCTTTTGAACCCCCCACATTGGGCATTAATTTGGAGAGGTCGGGGCATATCTTCGCTACTTTGTCCGCAGTCTTGTTAATGTGTGGACCAAAGCAGAGTCTGAGATCAATCTCGACTCCCAAATATATTGTTTGGCGACTCCAGTTGATGTTCACGTTCCTCAGTCGAATATTTGGGGAACGGGATGCTCTCCTGTCCGTGATTAACACTGTTTCAGTTTTCTCCACAGCCATATGTAGAAGTCTCCTGTCAAGCCACCTTTTTACCCTAAAAAGAGTTTCGTTCATTTTTATCTCCAGCAAGTCGATATCGTTGCTGCGGTACATAATGAGGGCATCACTTCCGTAGCTTATAAGCTGGGTGTCTGACGGGGTGTCAATTTGTAACAGATTGTCATACATGACATTCTATAATAGAGAGCGTAGCCTCGAGCCATGGAGTACACCATAAGTCACGTCGTCTTCGATTGAGGAGTCCGAGTACACTATTCTTCTCTCGTGAAGGTTATCTTCGATCATCCTCAGGAGGTATTCCGGGACATTTTTGTCTACCAGTGTTCAATGATGTCCCTCCATCTGGCAGAGTTGAACGCGTTTCTTATATCTACAGCTACTAGTGCACAGAATACTTTCTCCTTCCCATCACCGCTGTTGGCGGATTCTTGACAAAGACTTTCTAGTACTAGTTAGTTCTCTAATTCTCTTGGTCTGGGCTAGCTTTTCGGTCTTGCCCCATTGTCTTGCTAGCTGTCCTCTATTGCCGCTCATTTTTTTTTTAATTTTGTCAATTTTTCTATCTCCTGATGGTAGGAAAGAAATATTACTATAAGAATATTATATAACAATAAGGTCTCACCGATATGGTAATTTTCGTTGTAAATTTTGGAGCCGTTTTTAAGGACGTATGTTTACGCGTTTTGTGAATGCGAAATTTGAAGCTTTCTCACAAAAACGTTTAGGTTTTCGAAAAACTTCAATTGAAGTCACTTAAACCATATGCACTCATAAATTCAATAATATATAAAAATCGCTTTAAAGGTGCATATTAACGGCGTGAGATATTGAAAAAAATACATGTATGTATTTTTGTTTTTAAATAAAGCAGTACAGCAAAATGAATATTATGTCATCTTATACGGATAGTGCATTTAACACTATCCCAACAAAAAGTTTGAAAAATTGTGAGTGGTTTTTAAAAAACGGCGTTTGAGCGTAAATACGGAGTTATGACCTCACAGAAAACTTTCAAGAGACTTTATATGATTCATTTGAAGAATTTGATTTATCAAATTTCAATAATGTAAACAAATCGCCGTAAATGTATATATTAACAACGTGTGAGATGTCAAAAATTCTCCAATTGTGTAATTTTTTAAGAAACAAACGAATAGAGCTAAATGGCGTTAATGTCATATTATAGAGTACTTTTAGTTCTATCCTACTAAAAGGGGAACAAAAAATTATCCTTTTGGGAAATTTTTGTTTTTCATACATTTTAATAGAGCACATATTTCACTCTATATTGGGCAAAACTACAAAATTTTAAAAAATGTGAATAAATTATTAATTATGTGAACAAATTTTTTAAAAAAAAATCCCATCTTCAATTTCGTAGTTGTAGGAAGCGCCAAATTTTCTTTTCAATTCAAAACCCACGAGTTATCTGTGAAAATCGGACCTATGCCATTCTATTTTGCCCTTAAGTCCATTTCACTCTATTCTTTTACAAGAAATTTTAAGAAAAATTTAGAGCCATTTTTGAGAAAAGTTTGAAAATGTCCAGGGGCTTCACCGCAAAGTTCACCGCAAAATTAAAGATCAAAATTGCAGAGCTTCTAAATCCGACAAGGATTTATTCAGTATGGGAAAAAACCTACGCACATTCTAGGCGCTGGTGAAATTCACACACGACAGACGAACGGACGGGCGTTTTGAAAAAAATCACTTTTTCGGAATGAACTATCACTATTTATACTGAAATTTGACTACTTAGTCTTATAGGGAATAATTTACTACACATTAGAATAAGATTTATCCACTGTTTTTTTTGTATCACGGCTCCACAATATAAGTTATTCTGTAGAAAATCACCGTAGCATTACATAACTTTCTCTATACTAGGATTATTATTGGTATGTACGACGTAGGAAAAACAATTTTTGTTACCAAAATTCTTATATTTTATATAATTTTTATGTTATTATTATTGGTAGTAATATTAGTATTATTACTAGTAGTAGCTGTGTATAAGTTGCAGAAGAAGCAGATTTAACTGATATTGAAAGTGCACAAAGCAGACAATAAATCCCGAAAACTGCGTCTTCCAAGAATTACCTGGAAAGCTCCTGAAAATGACCAGATCGCTACCAAGTAGACCGAAATGAGTGAATGAGATCTCCCTTGCCCTAATTGTAAACCGGAAAAGATTTCGACTACTGGAGTGGTAGCCAGGCGTTGCTAACGTCAAGAATGTCGTGGTAAGTCAGTGTTGACAAAAATGAATACTAGTCGATCAAAGAAAAAATGACCCACCCGAAACAGGAACGAACGATAGTTGTAACAAACGGCATAGTCATTTTGTATCCTTGCAATTGATATTCACTAGCGCGCGAAAGGCAATTTGAGAACTAAAGTGAAGAGTCAAGGAGTCCTGAAAAAGAAAGGAACGGAGGAGAAGAAGGGGAGGAAAAAGGAAACGGAAGGAGAGAAAAAAAAAAAAAGGAAGGAAAAAGGGAAAACAAAGATTGCAGAGAAGGAATAGAAAACGAAGACGAGGAAAGGAAAAGAGAAAAAGAGAAAAGGTAAATTAGAATAGGAAAGAGGAAAAAGTAAAGAGACGACAATAAATAGAAAAGATAAAAAATTAGAAATCACAAAGATGAAAAAAATCGAAGAGAAGGAAAAATGATGAATTGGTAGAGACGGTAATGACATGAATTTTTAATGAAGAGACAGAATGTACATGAGACAGATGACATGAGACAGATATCTCTTCTAATGAAGAGACAGAAAAAAATCAGAAGAGATGCAAAGGCGATGAATGAAAGAAGACTATGATGAACACGACGATGGTGAGAACGATGATAAGGAGGACGAAGCTGTTGAAGGCAATGAAGGAGGAGGAAGGAGGAAGGAGGAAGGAGGAAGGAGGAAGGGTACCTCGAAGGCGGCAGGCAGGTCGCCGAGGCGCGGCGCCATCTCCGCGACCACGCGCGAGGCCGGGAACCGCACGAGCGGCAGGCCGGGGCCCGCCCCCAGCCGCAGCATGGGCCCTTCCGCCTCCTCGCCCTCGTCCGCCTCGTCCGCCGCCCCCGCCGCCGCGGCGCCCGGCAGCGCCTGCGCGGAGCGCCCCAGCACGCGCCACGGGAAAGGACACGCGCGAGCGCGCCACCGCCGCCCACGCCCCTTGGGCGGCGGCGGCTTTGCCATTGATTGACTCATTGATTTGTGATTCTGGGCGCGTCGTCTGCTAAGGTCATTCGTCGGATGGCGAGATTCCGCGTCGATCTACGTCGCCTTGCGAGAATTTTTCTCCACCAACATTGTACCGCCCCATCACGGACAAGCACTAAGCTTCCGACCGGTCTTCCGATATGCGTGATAGTGCAGCGCATGTATATGTGTGTAAGTAAGGAGAGAAAAATAGGACAAGGAAGGGGAAGGAAAGATCGCGCACGGTCCCTTACATTCATATCCACTACACCACCAAACGTGTCGAGAGATCGGTTGGGTCCTGACGGTGCGTGGTTGCGCATTTGGAAACGACCCCTAAGGGAGAATCAGACGCAAGTTTATGTGTGGATAGGCGCTGCACCAGCAGGGAAGGTTAAAATATTTAATCCTCTATCGGGACTAATGACCATAGCAGCTAGCGTGCCCAGAAAAAGTCAATCAATCAATCTAACCTCCTCTTTTGGTCTAGAAAAAAAAGAGATGATAATGATACGGCAGCTTAACTACCGACAACGTCCAAGCTTCAGACTCAGGCTTCTACGTGGTCGAGCACCTTCATATAATAGTTATTTATGATACAAGAGGTAAAAATGACCTTTTATTTTGCGAGTAGGAAACGTTGCGACATGAGGCCGACAGGCCAGTTTTTATAGATAGCCTCATTGACTTTTTGTTCCTTTTTCCTTTTGGTTTTTCTCAATTTGTTCTTTTTGTCCGTTTGTCCTTTTTGTCCGTGGGTCCTTTCTATCCATTTGCCCTTTTTGCCCATTTGTTCTCTTGTTCATTTGTTCTTATTGTTCATTAGTTATTTTTGTCCACTGTCCTTTCCTACCTGTTGGTTCTTTTTTTCCTTTTGTCCTTTTTAACTCTTTGTCCTTTTTGTTTTTTTTTTCCTTTTTCTCTTCTCTTTTGTCCTTTGGTCTTATGTTTTTTGTCCTTTTTGCCATTTTTTTTCATTTTTGTCCTCTGGTTTTGTCGTTTTATCTTTTTACTTTCCTGTATACATACGTAAATTTTGTCTTTAACTTTTTGTAAAAACAGAATAAAATGCATTAATGAACAGGGTTATGTCCAATTTTCACCGTTAACTCCGCATTTTCGAAAGCTAAAAGACTGATTTTTGCGGCGTCTTCCTACAACTACAAAATTGAAGATAGAGATTTTTGTTTAAAATGAAATTTGTTCTCCATAATTAATCATTTCATTAAGATCAAGTACATTGTTTTGAAAAATTAAGTAGTTTTTGCGGAATACTGAATGAAATATGTGAAATATTAAAAAATATCAAAAACTAGAATTTCTCAAAAACTGCTCTAAATTTTTACTTTTTCATATACGTATGTATATACAGAGTAGTGTTACATAGTATAGAGAAAATTATGTAATGCTGCGAAACATCGATTTCGAGATTTCAACAAAAATACACGTTTTGGGGTCTCCTGATTTTTTTTTTTTTTTTTCTTTCTTTCAAAACGTCCGTTAGACTGTCAGTCTGACTGTGAACACCACTAGCGCCTAACCCATGCGTACCATCTTTTACAAATTGAAGAAACCCCAATCGATATGGATCTAGTTCGAGCTTTGAAGTTTTAAAAAAAACATTCTTTAGAATTTGGGGGTACTTTACTTGAAGCCTCCCGGACATTCTCATCATTTTTTCAAGAACGCCTCCAAATTTCAGGTAAGAATAAAGTACTTATAAAGGTGCTAATAGTTCTTTTATTAAGGTCATGTATATTTTTTTTAAATTTCTGTAGTTTTCGCACAATAGTGCGGGCAATATTAGCAATTTAAAAAAATACAGATAAGATTACCCGTGATATTTTCTCGAAAACGGCACAATTATTTTAACTTTTGGTGGGAATAATGCTAAATGCTCTCTCTAGGATGACAAACGCCATATTTCTCTATCCTTTTGTTTTTTCAAAAATTACATTTTTTTTACTCTCACGTCGTTAATATTTATATTAACGGGAATTTGTTCGCATTATTGTACTTATGAGTACACGTTCTTTAAAAAATGTCGTATAACGTTTCTTGAAAACAACAGTGTTTTATAAAAATGAGCTGAAAATTCCGCATTTTCAGAAAGGCTCATACGTAATTATCTCAAAAACGGCGCCAATATTTTTTAAACTTTTTCAACGGATAATGCTAATTACACTGTGTAATATGACTTTAAGTTCATTTTGGTGCATTCTTTTGTTTTTTCAAAAATTACATAAACATATATTTTTTGAAATATCTTTCAAGCTGTTAATGTGCACATTTCCATCAATTGGTATTCATTAAAGCATTTCTGAGTGAATGTGCTTCAAATGACGTCAAATAAAGTTTTTCGTAAACTCAATAGATTCCTGTGAAAAAAGCATAAAATTCTACATTTACAGTAACGGTTAAACGCCATTTTCTTAAAAGCGGCTCCAAATTTTTTAATGACAATTGCCATGAATGAGATTAGAAGAATGAGGTTTTACTCTTCTTTAATATTCTGAAATTAAATTGCGGTTCTACTGTTCGTAAACCGAAAGTTTGAGAAAATTCCCCAAAATATAGTTTGACAGTAGAAGGCAGCTGGCAACAGGATGGGGAAAGACCGTAAAGCCAGTCCACACTAAGGAAATTAGAAAACTTTACTATGACAAAGTCTGTGCCGTTCTGTAGCGCCACTAGTTTTTTATGATTTACATTTCACTTGCACCCATAGAGACAGGGCAGAAAACGGGGTTTTCCAATGGCTAACATATTGATATACCTAAAGCTAACATGTTTTTAAGATATTATAAATAATGTAAATATTACATATACTTCTGAAAATATAAAATTACTGTAAAGTTCAACTACTAGTATTAAGAACAAAATTGCCGTCAATAAGGATGTTTAATATACTAATTTTATACGAATAATATGTTAGGGAACACAATGAATCGGAGAAGACCTTTTCTCTCTTAAGTTAATGTGTTGCTAACTTTTCATATTTGACATCTCTTTTACATGATACACAGGTATTTTAGAGTCACAATTAGGATCAATTATTTTTAAAATGACTTTCAAATCATACCAAAGGTTGTCCTCTACTTGCGGCCACTTCCAAGCGAAGGAACTCTTCAACATTTTATATCGTCAGCTGTTGTTGATTTAACACGCAATAACTTGTCAGGAATAATTCCCCCTCACACTGTACTATTACATAGTCATTTACTTTTACATGGATCATCTCGTTTAAACTGGTAGATGATGAAGACAAGTTGTCTCCCCTTCCAACGTCACATTACAGAAGAATCAGATGAATCTTCTAATTGCATCTCTTTCTTTTACTGTGTTTTTTTAGCCTTTTTGCTTATTATTCTGGTCTCTTTCCTTTTCCTTCTCTTTTTGGGTTCGTTTCTTTATTTCCCTTTCCTTAGCATGATACTTCTTCCAGTCATTCGATGTTATTACTGATGGTATCTTCTCCTTATGCCTCTTCTTAGATGTGCTTGATTGGTGAGGCCAAAATAAGGCTTTCTTGAATGGCGAAGTAATTTTTAGATCACATGAATTAATCTCAGACTCTTCTTGTTAAAGACTGCCAAGATATTGCGGTGGAACTTTGCTCCACCTAGAATTATATGCATCAGAGCTAGGTGTCCTGTTATCCCTATTAACGTTATCAGCATTACTGGGTGCTTCTTTCTGATAAACAACAGCGTTCTCAACATTTCCTTCTTCAATTGACTTCCACAATCAAATAGGTTTGTATCTACAACAGTACCTGACCATGTATTAGCACTCTGTTCGATTTTTCTAGACCAATTTTCCGCTCAAGGAATAAAAAGTGACCAACCATATATGAATTCCTTACAGAGCTATCTTAATCTTGTTCTATGGACGTTCTCGATTCTTTCTTAAATGTTTTACATTCTACAGTAGGTTAAATGAATATACGCATGATTTAAACCCATTTTGCATAGTCGATGGAAACTGAACTGAACTTATGAAAACGTGCACAGAATTCACTTCTCCCCGTAGCACGTCACACACTGTTTTGAACTTTTTTTTTTCACGGAAAAATTAAAAGAAATAAAAAGTAAATAAAAAGTATAAGTAAGTAAATTAATTAATTAATTAATTAATTAATTAAATATGTAAATTGGCGTCCCTCTTCTTACAGCGTCAATAGCATCGTTCTTTTGTTGAGGGGAGTACTTTAAAATTTTATTCTCGTGAGGAGCTATAATTGTTACTTCAGGGCAGAAATCGAATGAGAAACAGACTTTTACAATATTACACACGGTCAGTGAATGGTTTTTATTATACAATTCTCCCAGATAAATATTTTGGGAATTCATACCTGACAGCCTTAGGAACACTAATATGTGTATGTGTTGCTCCAATCCCTAGCACCCCGTGTTAGCTATTGGTAAATCTTCACCGAAAACACCAAGATTTTTAAGAAGAAATAAAAGAGGTCATCTTCGTCAACAAATCATTGATTTGTTGACGAAGATGACCTCTTTTATTTCTTCTTATAAGAACGTCAACAACACCAAATCAGAATTCCCACAATACCAAGATTTTTGCTAGCACCTAAAAATGAATGCCTGAAACAATAAATGGCGGCTAAATGGTCTTATCACCCAAACTTACGAATGTACCAAAGTCTAACAAGTGTCAACCATAGGAATACCAAATATATTCTCTGTACCAACACCTAACACAGATACTCTGAGCTTTCTTAATCTCAGTCATATGATAAAAACATGCTTACACAATACTTTGAATCCTTCTGAAACAATTAAGCTCAAAATACGTATATATCAAGATACATTAGCTAAGGTTTATAATCTGTGGAAAAAGAGTTGTAAGCTTAGATCTAATGAAAACGAGCGACGTTAAAGGAGAGTTTTTAAATGTTGTACGAATTCAATAAAGTAACATTATGAAAGAGCTGCATAAGCTATTTTTTGTATAACAGCATTACAAATTTATAAGAGAATCAAACTTAATTTTGCGAAACAACTTTCTTGTGACGTCTTGGGGATTTGACATATGCGCGAGAAAACGGTGGTTGTCTGTTCCGTTTATCGGTGCTTCCCTACGATTTCCCTAGCTGCGATTGACTGAATGTGTGATGACACAATCATTCGTGCCATAAAATCTAATACGTCATTATTTGTGCCGTAAAATGTCCTTTTGTGAACGATTCCTTGCGACAGAAAAGGTAGTTTATAATGCTGGTATACAAAACATAAATAAATTGCTAGCACCTCTTTAAATATCTATTTTAGAATTGTAAGGGCTTATTTCCTCTAGTGACAAAAGTATGCAGCTTATTAATAACATCCAGAAGAAGAAAATATTGAAGGACTTTCCTCCCTCCCATCACCTGAGAAACCACCACCGCCCAATACCAACAGCGGTGAGCAGAATACTTACAGTGGCTGGGCCCTCATCGCTGCTGCTGCTGCTGGAATCTGCGTGGATGGCTCGCACCAACGATGCCCCGCCCTCCTCCTCCATTCCCACCCTGCTCCCTCCGCCTGCTGCTTCCTCCTCCCCCTCCGCCGCGACGGCGACGCCTTCCGATTCATCCGCAAGCAAGGCCACGTTGGGCGCCAATCTACTGCCAGCCGCGTCCATCACTGCAGTGGAGGTAGTCGGCTGTCCTCGGACGGCGATCGGCTTGTCTTCGGGCGCTCTCGGCTGCGGTTCGGGAGCCGCCACCGACTCACGTTCCACCTCGTTCTCCGTCGGTTCCTCTTGCACTGCGGCCTCGGTTGTCTCGCAGCCCTCCCGCTTTTCTTCTGGCTCTTCTCCACCTGCGGCAATCTTGCCGGCCATTTTTGTTTCGCTTCATGCACGAAATGCCTTGCAACTCACCATCTGCTCGGCCTCTTTTCTTCGGATCCACTTCTCCTTTAGCGACGGACTGCTCGACATTGACGTCGCCTCCTTCAACAAGACGCACGCACTTTTCGACGCCTCGCTGTTTCTCGCCGACCGGCTTACCTTCCACGCTGTCAGTTTTGTTGACTTTTTCTTTTACCTTTTCATCCATTGACTTTGTAGCAGCCGTGTTGCTTTCCCCCACAACATGCAATTGCGTTTTCGACGAGGACTGCTTCAAAGTGGTGCGTTCATCCTTTATATCCAGTTTCTGCCTCTTGACCGCCTGGGGTTCTAGCGGCTCCCGGTGCTCCTTTTTGGCTTTGCGCAGTTTGTTCTCCACCTTGATCAAGGCCATTTTGGCTTGGGACACTTTAGCCTTGGCCTCGGAGAAGGTCGCGCGCAGCAGACTTTCAGTGGGCGCCGGACCTTCGATCTTCCCATCCGCTTTCTCCCCGTCGTCCTCCAACCCGCCAGCGGTCTCCTCTGACGCAGCCGTGTCCGACGTCTTCTTCTGGGAGACTTCTTCGTCTTCTTCTTCATCACTGGCTTGAGCCGTGGATTCGGCGCTCTCCTCAGAGGGTCCAGCCCCACTGGCCAATTCCGCGGCCTTCCACCGCTTTAGTTTGGATCTGGCGACGTTCCTCGCTTCCTTGGATTCTTCCACACGGTCTCTAGCGGCGGCCAGTTTCGTCTCGAGGTCCGCGATCATGCCGTCCCAGTCGAAACGCTTCTCTTCAGGGGTTCCAGGCGCAGAGTCAGGCTCAAGATCTTCATCGAAATCGTCGTGCCCCTCGCGAGCTTTCTGGTACTCGCGCTGCTGCATGGCGATGGCTTCTCTCTCCATCTCGTCGGCCGCTTGGTCCAAGATGGAGGCCTGGTGCTCCCAGATGGATGGCCTTCTTCTCGAGGTCTTCTGCGTGCTGGACCAGTTTGGCGACTTCGCGTTCCCTTTCCTCCAAACGCGATGCTTCTCCCTTCTTCCATTCCGATTCCTCCCCATTCCATTCCGTTACTCTGCTTCTATTTCGTGTTCATTCTTCTTTTCTATATTTTCAACTTCTGCATCGTAACCCTCTACGTCGCCGCTTTCCGGCTTCGGAGCGTCTCCCACTTGTTCTTTCGCTACGATCTCGTTTACCGGTTTCCCTGCCGGCGTTTCGATCTCACCATCATCGCCTGCCTTCCCGTCTTTGGAAGCGCCGGCCATCTTGCCTTCTGCCTCCACTGGCGGGACGGCCGCCATCTTGTTTTCCGCCTCCACCGAAGGCACGTCCCCAGCACTGGGGTCGATGTCGCCGTGTTCCGGGTTGGCGGGACACAGCGCAGGTTTCGTGTCCCCAATCTTGAGGTCGCCTCGGTTTTCTTCTCCGCATCCGACGTCCTTCGCCCCTCTTCCTTTGAAGGTCCTCTGCTTCTAGGACCTTCGACTCTTCCGTTGGATCGCCAATGGCAGCGTGCTCTCCCTGCTGGAGATCAGCGTTGTCCGTGACCAACGGCTTCTCATCGCCGTCTTTCGCCTGCGGGTTTGCGACCAGTGACATTGTTTCTTCGTCGACTTGCTCCTGCAAAACAAACATGCAAACTGAGTTAATACAAATTTTTTTTTCTACAGCAATAATTTATTTTACAAGACGATCCATAGATTCATCATCAATGAAGAGAAGGTATTAATGAGCGGCGATACGAGAGAATGAGATATAGTATTTCTCGAGTAGATAATAGTTCACTTGGCCCGTGCCAACAACCCGTGCAAAGGCGATTACAGTCACTATTATGTGATATTAAACATGTATCTTTCCATATTTTATCTACAACGACGGCAGAGTCTATTTTTATTTCATTTTTAGTATTCCACTCTACAGCTAGATATTGAATGTGTTTCGTTCGACAATAACGACTTTCATTTGATTTTATTGATTTGGCGTTACCAAAGATTTAAAAACTTTATGTAATCTTTTTTAATACAGATCCGTACGTCTTGTTAAAATCGCTTGGTCAAACAGTGTAGAACTTGTCAGTCTTAATAACTTTAATAAACATTTGCGATTATGTTTAAAATTATTTTCATTTTCTCTAATATTCCTGGCTAAAAACAGTGTAATTATGAAGTCATGTTTCATTATAACGTTCATAACAACATCCTAATGGGAGCGATATTCAGCTGTTAGCGCTCCGTCATTAAGTAACTTTATCGTCGAGTGTAATATTTGATTTGTTTTTATTTCAATTTACTATTAAAAGCAAAATAAATATGTTAGGTTACTTCCGTACAATAGTTTGCTGTTCCGCCGCCAGGAGCGCACGCACATTCACAATTCAACTTAGAAAAAAGAAAAAATCTGGAAAATGAGGACATACTTTCATGAGATTTGCGATTCAGAAGCGTTTCGCAAGAAGATCCGTTAATATGAAGATTTCCTATAAAACAAAATATGTTTGTATAAATATGTAAAGAAAAAACCGTAACAACACTCAAGAGACCATCCAAACAGCTCTGAACAACTTACATGATTGGTAAAAAAAATCAGGTTTTAAATTTTCTGGCAAAAAAAAGAATGTATATTATTCTCTAAGCAAAATCAATCAATTATTCCCGAATTACAACTGTGCCAACAAGGTTTAAAATTCACCTAATGCACAAGAATATTAGGAATGATATTTGACTGCAAAATGATGTGAAAAAATCACATTCAATATTTCATAGATGAATGCAAGAACCGACTCAACATTCTTATATTCAATTTACACAACTGGGGTGCAGATAAATACTACTTACTTATAAAGCAATAATGAGAAAAATTGATTATGGATGTATAATTTACAACTCTTCCAAACAAAGTACCTTGAAAAAACTCGATACAATTCACCATCAAGGACTGAGAATACGCACTGGTTGTTTCCATACTAGCCCAATTGGTAGTATACTAATTGAAGCCAAGGAATCATCCCTTAAATTTCACAGAGAATTATTATCTGTCAAGTATGCTGTTAAAGCTGCTTCATCAACTAACTCAATAATCTTCAATGATGTTTTTCTTCATGTATATGCTGAAAAAAGTGTATATTCTTCCCATAAAACTTTCTATGCTCATATAAGAGATCTACTCAAGAATCTTGACATTTACGACATTCACACAGAAAAATGTAAAAATTCTAGTACCCCTCCTTGGAAAACACCAAACATTACAGCTGATATGACGTTAACCAAATACAATTGCAGCTTATCAAAAACAGAATGGATCACTATCTTCTCTGAATTCATATCGAATTACAACAACTATTGTATTTTATATATTAAAGGAAATGATAAAAATGAAGCAACTGAAGCTCTAGTATATTTACCGGACAAAACTATCAAATATCAGCTTGCGAATTATGCCAGCTGCACTACTGCAAATGTCTGTGCTTAATGGCAGCGCTTAAATTTGTAACCCAAATACACAAATCTAATTTTATAATATTTTCAAACTCACTGCCAATAATAAATAAAGTTATCAACACAAGAATTAAATCGGAAATGATATCTATTATACACGATCTACTCTGCAGGATCCATTCAACAAGGAAAAATGTTACTCTTGCATGGGCACCAACTGTACTATAACATCACATCACAAATAGTGAAAATAGAGAAGTAACCGTAGTTGTTAATCTGAAAAACAATCAAATGCACAACCCATCCTATACTGTCACTGATAATTTGAAGCATTTTGGGGAACTAATGAAGGTAAAATGGAATGGTACATGGAAAGAACATAAAGCAAGCAGTATTCATAAAACTCCTTTATGGCATTGGTAACCAGCAAAAAACTTAGCCGAAGAGAGCAAGTGGTCATAACAAGAATCCGGACGGGACACTCAAAAATTAACTCACCTTTACCTATTACAAAAGAATTCTCCCAACTTGTGATCTATGTTGCTGTAACCTAACTTTGAACCACATCATTGTGTCATGTCCCGAATTCGTCTTACAGTGGAAAAATCTTTTGCGGGGACAGGACATTGGTGGACTTTTATATTCCCCTGACTATCAAAATCAAGTGATCAAATTTTGTCAAATCATTGGTATTATATCAGAAATTTGAAATCAAAACAACAATTTTTGTGAGCTGCGTGTAATGTACTAATGTAGAATTATGGTATTAAAACAATGTAATTTTTTATTAGAGATCTAAATGTAAACTATGTACTCAGATATTGTAATTGGTGTGGTCGCTAATGACCTTGCAGTTGATGCGACCTAAAATAAATAAATTAAAAAAATATGTTACAAGAAGTCAGAAAAACGGAATCGTCGCAAAAAAATGAATACCGGGAAAAGAAGAAGATACTATCGATTTTTCCCTGGGCACCACAGAAAACGAAAATCGAAGACAAGAAACTGCATTTGAATTCTTTAAATTAATATTATTATGTAATTATTTCCTCGGCGTGTGTTTTAATGCATGTGAGTGTGCCCCCGCGCGACTGTATTCGCGCGAGGTTGTTTACATGTGTGAGTGTTCTTGCATCCTCTTTACCGCTGCTTGCATTGCGGATTGATATCGGATCACTCGCCGTACGCCTATTTCCGCGGTGACCTCTCAGCGGAAATGTATCGGAAATACAGCGCGCCCTAGCGCACATACGGCTTCCCACAATCGTTCCCTCCCTCTCTCTCTCTCCCACACACACATCTGGAAACGCTCCCTCTCGGGGCGCGTTTTCTGCATGGCGGTGTGCTTGTGTATTTCTTGTCAGCGGAATACTCTCACGTAGACGTGTTATCGCACGCGCGAATGTATCTGTAATGAGCTGTTGATACTGTCCCCTGATGAATATGATTTCTACGTCGAGTGTTATAGTAATAGACTTCGGCATTTTCTGAAAATATATTCCCGCCCTTGAGCAAGTCATTTTTTACAAAAACCACTGATTCGTAAATAAAAGACACGGTAATGGTAGAATTCCTAGATTAATGAAGAGAGGCTTACATGAATCACGTGGGTGGGATTTGGTTATTATTCGTACAATTCGTTTTTGTAATCTAAAAGTCTGGGAGCTATAAGATGTATTTCCCCAGAATATTATGCCATATCTCAGGCGGGAATGAACATTCGCGAAGTATACACAACGAGCAGTATGAAGGCTGACTGAATTAGCAAGAATTCTGAACGCGTAGTATAATAAACTTAATTTTGTGTTCAATTCATTTAAATGGACGTTCCATTTAAGGTTTGACTGAATTGAGAGACCTAAAAATTTTGTTGCCTTAACATCAGTCAATGGTACACCGTTCATTTTCAATGGAGCACAGAATTGTTTATTTGAAATGGAAAACTGCATTAAAACCGTTTTCTTTTCGTTTACTATTAATTATTCTTCCGTGGGATTCGTGGCGGAATCGACTGAAGTCCACGAGAACATGGACAACGATTACTTGAATAACTGCAATCTCCACTTCGCTTAAGAAAACGTGGATAGACAGTGAGGCTACGTTTTTGTCCAGAAGCAAAACAAGGGGGCATCTGAACACTGCTGAAATGATCAGGGAATCTAGATGCAAAAACCTGATCGAGATAGCGGTCTCTTAGACAATAATTGAAAATGCAACGGGCGTGGGGATCATCACTGGACGGTTCAATGGTCGGTAAATGTACCGATATGGAGGTGGAGAAGAAAGTGCGACGAATTGGAGGAGGGATTAGTCTCTGGGTCATTAGGCTCGTAAGGCCATTAACCCCGCACCATCTGCCTTGGTACAGAGGATAGTGCAGCCTGACCGGTCGTCGTCATTTTATATATTCTCAACCGGTAGGCAGCATACTGTAGTTGGAAAGTTTTGATATCAACTAGTGACTAGCAGCAGCAGCAGCAATAATGCTGCTGAATAAAACCACACAAAATCATCGGGTTTTCTAAAAATAAGCACCCGATTTCACATTCACATTCCTCAAGAACAACAAATAAAATATTCTAGAATAACACTGCGACAAATTAAATATTTTAACATCAGCCTTCACGAATACTGTAATAATATACGATAGTTTCTTACATACCAAATATATAAAAAAAACTTTGTTCCATAAAGCAAATATTTAATGGCGGGCGGCCTCTTCCTTGAAGTCTTGCTAGTAGTTGCACGACATCAACCGCCTCCGTCAACCGTGTACCGAGTATGAGAATTCAGTCGGCACGCGCAATATCAGAATATGTGGAATAACACACTCAAATATTTGCATGTTTAATAAATATCGAAACTGGTGCATTGTTTTTGGATTTTTCCTGTGTTCTTCGATACTATCTACCAAAACCGTAGACCCCTTTTACAAGCACGGATGCTGCATAGTTTTTTTTCAATTTATTTTTATTTATTTATTTATTTATTTATTTTACGTCCAAAAAAAACAGTTAAAAACTGCGTATGACGTGCTATGGGCAAAAGTGAATTGTGTGCACATTTTCAAAATTCTGTGATTCCTATACTAAGTCATATACTACTTAAATTTTGAATTTTTAAAAATCCCATGTAATAAAATCGATTTTCAAGGATAAACAAGCAATAAATTTTGAATTTTGAAAGGGAGAAAAAAAAACTCCCATGTAATAAAATCTATTTTCAAAGATAAATGAGCAATAAATTTTGGCTCTTATTACTTCCTGCCGCGACAACATGGAAACGATAATTTGAATAATTGTATTTCCCACTGAATTCTAGAAGACGTGCACAGAAAATGAAGTTACATTTATGTCCAGAAGCAAAACAAGGGGCCATCTCAGCATTTGCTCAATGGATCAGGGAAACTGGACGAAAAACCTGATCGAGATGGGATTTCTGAACAAATGAAGATTAGCAATACAGATTGAAGGTCTGATGACTATTTTGTAGCTTTATTAGTTCATTAGAGTAGATCAAAGGAATCCGACCCCCACTAGACGCGCAGTTTACACTCCCCTGGCAACTCTATATAACAGGGATGGGTAAGCGGGGCAAAGGAATGCGCTCTCGTTCCGAGAAGGCCTTTTCTAAATCTGCGCACAGCGCCCGAGAGGAGAGGAACGAGGAACTTCTCAGTAAACTGAATCCCCGGCGGAGAAGACAGTTGCTTCAGCTATGACACAGCCATAGGGGTCTTCAGGTTAAATAAAATGGAGAAATTCTGTGGTGGCAGCGGAGATTTTGTGGTATTCCATGATAAAATCTGGGATGAATGAGGTATCAAACCACAATAAAGACTAAATAATTTTACTTCACATAAAATTAGGCCATACACGTGTTTCAGGAGCGTTCTCCCATCATCAGTGGCTCTATAATATATAAAATGACATAAACAAATAAACATATGAAAAACAATATCTACAATGAAGCGCAAATTTACTAAATAAAATTATTTCAACAAGGAACTTACCCAGTTAACACAGATTAAACACTTATAAAACCATTTCGAAATTGTCCAATTGTCCATATGACGCCATCTTGTGCATCGTACGATGTACGAGGGCAGACTGAGGGAAGAGGAAGGAGGAAAATTAAGGATGAGTAAGTTAGTCAATGAATAAATTTAAGATGGGGCTGGATCTAAATTGGGATTGCTCATTTAGGCATATTAGGTTGGGATTAAAATTATTTAGTCTTTATTGTGGTTTGATACCTCATTCATCCCAGATTTTAAAATGGAGAAGTTATAACAGGAGGATGTTCAGAGAGTAGACAAAGAATAGGAGAAGCCGTCAGAAGGCATGAAAAAGTGAGGAAGGAGATGCGAAAACAAAGTAATGGGAAGATGGAGAATCATGAACGGAATTATGGAAAGTAAAATCTTGCTCTGCCCGTGGCCCTTATGGAAGTTGCTGCTCCAAAATTCGTCTAGAAGCAATCCCGTAAACCACTGATCGGTGCAGTCGGCATACGAATTGAATTTTGTCAGACATCGCAAACTCTCAGATGTTGAACGTGACAGGCAAATATCCGGCATCGTGCTGGGATCGAACTCGCCACCTCCCATTCACCTCTAGGCTGCCTTCACCGTCGCCGTGGGCGAGGGCAAGAGCGAATGGGTTGACGGAGGGAGGTTGAACGGCGGGGCGGGATGGGGGTGGGGCTGGAGAGAGGTGGAAACGCGGGAGCTCATCTGCTGGCAATGTAATATGGCGCGCCGTGTCGCGGCAGGGCTGGTTGGGGGGGGGGGGGGGTTGGGAGGGTGGGGAAGAGGAAGGGGAGGGGGTCGTAAGAGGAGTGGCGGGGCTGAGTTGGGAGGGTGGGGAAGAGGAAGGGAGGGGTCGTAAGAGGAGTGGGCGGGACTGAGTTGGGAGGGTGGGAAAGGAAGGGAGGGGAGAGGAGTGGGCGGGCTGAGTTGGGAGGGTGGGGAAGAGGAAGGGAGGGTCAAGAGGAGTGGGCGGGGCTGAGTTGGGAGGGTGGGGAAAGGAAGGAGGGGTCAAGAGGAGTGGGCGGGCTGAGTTGGGAGGGTGGGGAAGAGGAAGGGGAGGGGGTCGTAAGAGGAGTGGGCGGGGCTGAGTTGGGAGGGTGGGGAAGAGGAAGGGGAGGGGGTCGTAAGAGGAGTGGGCGGGGCTGAGTGGTTGGGCGGGGAAGAGGAAGGAAGAGGAGTGGGCGGGGCGCGCGGTGGCGGGACCAAGCGGGCGGGGGGGGGGCAGGGCGGTGCATGGGATGAGTGGCGAGAAGGGGGGGGCGGGGGGTTGGCAGGTGAGAATTGCGGGCGCGGAAATACGTGCAGGCGTCACGTGTCTCGTGAACCACCTTCGCCGACTTCATTAGGCCTCTCAGTTATGGAATAGAGGGTAGTGGTCAAAAATACGATTTCTCCGCTCTTTCAACCAGTTTCAAAGAAGAAATCAACATGTTCTTTCGGGGAAAGTTTGAAAGGTGGACCTAACCTTAAAAATGTTAGAGCTATACTGATAATTTTTGCAGGACTGGTAAACAGTATTTCTGTTAACAAACTTGCACTGTTTAGTCTAATATTGAAACTTTTGTTTATTCCTAGCCAATGGAAACATACAAAACGTTGAAAATGTAAACAACTCACAAATAAAAATCACACATTCTTATGTGTATTTCTTGGCTGTCCTCTACACACCTCCCACGAAAAGTAACGTGCATTTATGTAAAAAGTGTAAAATGTATAATATTTATAAATAGGTAAGAGTTATGAAGTTTTAAAGCGATATGTAAATTTTACTATTATTCTTAATTTTTTGTATTAAAAAAATTAATGATAATAATCGAAGAACTTATTATAATATCAAATTTTATTTGAAGAAAAGTCTCTATCTTCAATATTGTAATTGTAGGAAGTCGTCGAAAATTTTTCAAACTTTCATAATTTTCGCAAATGCGCAATTATCAGTAAAAATCAGACCTGTGCCATTTTTGTAAGTGCTTTTCGCTCTATTCTAACAAGAAATTTGAATAAAGAAAGTAAAGATAACACATTTAGCAGTTTCTGAGAAAATTTTGAAAATGTTCGAATGGCTTCTTGTAAAGAACCCCCAAAATTTAAAAAGATTATCAAAATTGCGTATATTCGAGACGGCCCTTATCGATCAGGGAGTATTCATTTTGGAAAAATCTCCTATGGATAGAGTTCTAGTTATGTTCACAGACGGACAGACATACGGATAGACAGACGGAAAGATGGACGGACGTTTTTTCGTAAACCAATTTTTCGGTATCCACAAATCGTATATTCTGATTACACAACTTGTTAAAGGAAGTAATTTACAATATACGGAAACAAGATTAAACCTTTTTTTCTGTATGAGGGCTCAATAGTGCAAGTGTTTCTATCAAAATATCGTCAATTTTACTTTTTCGCTACAGAGTAGAAAGATATGTAATGCTGTGCGAAAAAAAGGCGAATTTCGGCAGAAAAATTCTTTACAGGAACCTGAAACGAAAAAGTGGATAAATCTGGTTGATAAATATAGAAAAAATCCTCTAACCCGAAGTGTAGCCAAAATCCGTTTTATGGGTCCTTAATACAGAAAAATCAGTTGAAGGGAAAACGTCAGTATGTCCGTCCCTCTGCCAACAACGTTAGCGGCTCAACCGTTTAGCCGATTTTCTTCAAAATTGATGTACCCCCATCAATCCGACTGATGTCAAGTTCCCTTGAATTTAAAACCGATTTTTTAATTTTGGTGGGTACTTTACATGTAGTCTCTGGCACATTTTCAAAATTTTCAAAAAAGGGACTCCACCGTTTTTGATTAAATTTTCTTGTTGGATTGTATGAAGAACGTTTAAGAGAATGATGCAGATTTCATGTTCGTAGAAAACCCTGATTGTGTATGAAAATTGCAAAACCTCAATTTTTTTCGGAGTCTTCGTACAACGAAAATATTAAAGATAGATACTGTCCCTTAATAAAATATATTCCTTAAAGATAGATTTTGAAATAAGGTCTAGTACAATTTTTCGAAAATGTGATTACTTTGCGTGAAAATACGGGCGAGAAAGTTCGTGGAGTTTCAGCACCACTAGTTTGTCGCAGCATTGCAAATTTTCTCTGTACTACATGTTACTCCGTGTATGAGAAAGTAAAAAGCCTTGCCCTTGCTCATGCTGTCCGTTGAATTTGTAATCGTACAAACTCCTGATTGTGTTGCTATATTTTTCTTAAAAGTGGAATATACTCAGCAAAATGCAGCTGGCAAAAGATTTTAACCGTACTTCATTTTTCGGTGCTTTCACTGTAACATTCATCGAACATTTTTCGACACACTTCGTATGTCTGTCTATCCAGTCGTCAGATCGTTAAATCCTCGCACTCGCTCATCTTTCAGTCCCATCCATCAAACACTGACCTCTCGAACAGTCAATCCATCACTTGCGTTGTGCGGCTTTTCCGCCGACTGCCCGATCACATACAGAGCGAGAAAACACGATTTGGAACTCGAAATGTTGCAGGGAGATATACGGCTTTGAAAACTTCTATAGGATTTTTAGATGCTCAAACGTTAAAATTAAGGTTTTGCAGTTCGTATATTGTGTTTATAATTTTAAAATATTTAGAATTCATTATGCTTTTTTACGCAAAAAAACATCAACCAGGAACCGATTAAAGGCGTTTCAATGGTGAGTCCGTAATCGAAACCATAACCAACATTTTTCATTAGCATATTGCAAACTTTGTAACCAAATGAAACCCATTGAAGTTTTATCGATTTTTCGGTTTCCTTGGTCTTCATGGTTAATTCGATAATTTACTTTCAGAATATTAAAGAAGAGTAAAACCTCGTCCTATATGGCAATTTTCATTGACACATTTGGAGCTGTTTTTAAGAAAATGGTCTGTAAGCGTTACTATAAATGCGAAATTTTAAGCTCTGAATAACAGCAATCTTTCGAGTTTTGGAAAAACGTCATGTAAAGCACCTTCACTCAAAATGTAATAATGTATACAAATTGCTGGAAATGTACGTATTAAGGGCGTGAGCGATATTTTAATAAAAATGTTTTGATGTTTGAAATGATAAAAATGTTTAAAAAAGTATATTTTGAAAAAACAAAAGAATACAGCAACTAAATTTATGTCGTCTTAAACCATGCAATTAACATTATCCATACGAAAAGTTTTTTAAAAAATTTGGAGCTGTTTTTGAGAAAATGGTGTTTAAGCATTTGCAAAAATGGGGAATTTTCAGCACGTTTTCACAGAAAAATATTGAGCTTTTTGAGAAGCTTTTTCAGGCATAATTTAAATCACATGTACTCTTTAATGTAATAATGTGAACAAATCGCCGCAAATTAAAATATTAACGAAATAAGAGACTAGTAAAATAAATTACATTTTCGTAATTTTTGAAAAAAGAAAAGATTAAATCAATATGATTTTTATGCCATTTCATAGCCGATATTTAGTACTAGCCGTATCAAAAATTTAAAGGAAACATTTGGAGCTGTTTTCGAGAAAATTTTTTTTGTATTTTGTTTTTAATTGCACTATTTTACGCAATATTTACGCAAACTACTAAAAAGTTTTTAAAAAATTTACATAACTTATTGAAAGAACTGAGTATGAAGAACAAAGTTTATTTTAAGTAAAGTCTCTATCTTCAACTTTGTAGGTGTAGGAAGACACCTAAAAAATCATTGTTTTGTATTTTTAAAAATTCAGAGGTAACAGAGGTAATCGTACCTATGCCACGTTTATAAGTGAATTTTACTCTATTCTTACAAGAAATTTAAAGAAAAAATTAGGAGCAATTTTTGAGAAAATTGTCCCTGGGGCTTCATGTAAAGTACTCCCCAAAATTAATGAATGTTTTTCAAAATCGCAGAACTTTGACTGAGGCCAGATCGACATTTTATTCAGTTTAAAAAACATTTTCCGAAAATTTCAGGCCCTAGTGTTGTTTACATACACCAGACAGACGGACGGACATTTTGAAAAAAACTACTTTTTCGGTGTCAGATGACTCCAAAAACCTTTATTTCCGTTGAAATCTCGAAATTGATTTTCAGCTACATTACAAAACTTCCTCTATACTACGTATATTACTATTTATATACGTACGTATACGAGAAAGTAAAAACCTACAAACTTCCGTGATTTTTATAGAAAGATGACGATTTAGGAAAAGTACTATCAATGAGACTAGCAACCCTGTTTTCATCACTATCACAGTATTCTTGACGTGTTGATGCATGCCCAATTTCCTCTAAAGACGTGCCAAATTGACGAAGTACTACGAATAAACTACTATGGATGGGGATCGCTTTTATTTTATCTCTATTATCGGGATTGTTGCGTGAGGTCAACAATGTTAGCAAGAGTAATAATTACGACCAATAACACCAACCTCGAATTCATACAGATAGTCGTTCTTGAACCAACAGTGTACGAGAAACAATGGCTAAAACTTTTTCCGCCCTCATTCTATCCACCGACATCATTACATTACATATCTACGTTTCTACCGCGGTTTAAGAGAACACCGGGTGTTCTCTTTAACCATAGTCACGGTTATTTCTAACGCCCTGGTTTTGTCACGATGTAAGAAATCTGACACCGTGGTTTTGTCAAACAGTTCGTTCCTTGAGATTCGTTCGTATCAGAACGATTCCCTCTTTAGCTGTAATGCCTCATTCACAATGCAAACTTAAACGTAACGTAAGCCGTAAACGTATGCAGTAAACTTTTCACGTAAAAGAGCATTCACAATGGCAAACGTAAGCTGGAACGTAGGTTTTGCCTGAACCAATCAGAATTCAACATATTGATCGATGCGTTTCTAGCTTTTTTTTCGACTCTCCTATCGATTTCACCTTTTGCATTTGCAAGCAGCTGTTGCGCCCCTACCCATTGAGGTTATATGCGAGCAGTAAGCTTTAAATTGTGTACCGCAAATATATTTAACGCCATGTTCAGATTTTGTCATGGAGAGAGATTTGGGCGTGCAGCTTGTGCTGTTGCAAGCTTCTGCAGCATTAATTTTAGGGGCGCTTTATTTAAGGGGCGCTTTATTAGGAGGCGCTTTATTTGCCATTTCGAATCAACACTTCGCAACTCGTACCAAAACTCCACAAACGTCTCTGCTCTACCTTTCAACTATACACACCAATACACACACATAAACAAGAATCTATCTGGAGTCAACCTTCCTTCTCGCGGATTTTGTTGTGCATTTGTTTTTTTCATGCTGCTCTCTGATTGGTCTTCGGTAGAATTTCGACGTAAACTTAAACGTAGAAGCTTGGAGCTTGCGAGGTCTTTAAGTTTACGTCTCACGTCTACGTTTACGTCAAGGCATTGTGAATGATCTCGCTTTATAACCCATTTCTAGGTTTTGCGGCTACGTTACGGTTTCGTTTAAGTTTGCATTGTGAATGAGGCCTAAGAAATTTCGTGTTGAAGTCTTCTACTAGAATAGCAGTTAGCTAGTTAGAACAGTTTCGCAAATGTTTAGAGCATTTCATTATGAATTTCTGTATTTGGATTTCTTACACTATAATTACAACACAATACTGTATATATTCTATATCGCTGTTAGTCATGCAACTAATTACGAAATTTCACTGGTTCCCCGCATGTAAGCAGATATTAACTTGGAAATCTAAACTATATTGTTTCAAAAAATACAATACAGAATACTACAATACTTACTGTGACACATTAATGACATGATTCTACATGTACTATGTTGAGCGAAGTGTATTCAGGGTGAGCAAAATACTTTAAATTTAGTATTTAAATACTTCGCCAAAATACATTGTAAAGAAATACATAACTTCAAATACTCAAAATACAGTAAATACAATATTTTTTTTTATTTTATCTTTTTTATTTCAACAATATATTGTAATTGTGAATTACAATAAATTAGTAATTGATAGTATTACAAATTTACTGAAAAGATTTACTGAATAACCAACAGGTTATTGTTCAGATTGTTGTAATGTATTGTAACAATATGTATAAGCACTTTCAAATACAAAATGGCAAAATATACGTCTAACACAAACGAAATTTCCTTTTTAAATGACCGAATTTTCAAACAAATCAGGCAATAAATCCCTCGTTGACAAATGTATAAAACCTGCAAAGGAAAACTGTCATTCAACTGGTGCGGATGCACATAAACTAGTGTAATAAATGAATGCTTTTAATGTCGGATAATTGTCCAACATTTTTAATGGTTTAGATTTATCATTTATATTGAAGAGAATTAAATTTCAATAGCTGAAATCTTGTATTTTTCTTTCAATGGCGTGCATTCACTAGCAGAATCAAACAGAAAGAAACTATCCTCGATATCTCCTTCGTCTGTACTTAAAAGTATTTTAAGTATTTCTTTTTTTAAATACACATATTTTATTTATTTAAATACATCTCAAAACACTCAAAACTACAGTTTTTCAAATATAATATGTATTTAAAATAGACTGCCCAACTCTGAATGTAATAAGAAATCCAGAGTTTAAGGTGTTTCGTAATGGAAAGTTTTATTTCTTTGATCCCGGTGAATAGCTGATAAGTCATAAACGCTTAATTTTAAAGGAGAGCAAAAAACAACGTTTAAATAAATCAAATCAGGGATTAATGATATTCAAACGAAGGTGATATTCAACAAAACTATTTTTGTGTAAGATTTGTCTGAATATCATCAATCCCTTATTTATAGCATTAGTTTCAAGTGGTTTTTGCTCCCCTGTAAAATTAAGTTTTTTTGACTTATCGGCTTATTCACCGGGTTCAATGATTTATCAAAGTATATAATACATAATTCGATCACCAAAACGCGATACACACAGAAAAAAAATGTTTAATCATCCAAATGTAATCGCATGTAATATTTTGTATGTAATGTCACTAGTTACAAGTCCGATATTTTCTTCAAATGTAACCATAAAACTTACACACTACGGTAACCATTAAACATTCAAAAATTATATCAACTAATATTTTGTAAGAATTCGTATCGAATATTATTGTAAAATATTACAAAGCATCAAATGAACAATTGTAATAAATAAAATAGTATCAATTGTACAATGTGAAACTGAAAGATCGAATACAGCGTCATTTAAGTTTTAACTTTAATTTATTTGAAAGTGATTACGGCGCTCCAAGCAGACTTTTGTGAAAACCAAGTTGGTCAACCAATGTTACCACCTACGAAAACTCAAATTTTGACCGATTTGTAAAATAAATGTTTTCATTGTCTAAATATGGCAAAAATAATTATACATACGCAGTTTTTTTAACTGTTTTTTGACGTAAAATAAATAAATAAAAAATACATTTCCCGAAGGAATGATTCCCATTTGAAAGTCTGATGGCTCATATATCGCTTTATGTATTAAATTAGCTCCTACAAATTGACATAACTTGTGTAAACAAATAAGTAAAAAATAGTTCACATTAGATATTCACTATAATTTACACTATTGGAGATAAGCAGTTGAGTTTGGGCGTTATAGACCATTAAATTCTATAGTACTTACTTGAACATATATGGCACGTAATAAATTTTAACCTTTTAATAAAAATTATGTCAATAACCTATCTTCAAATTAAGTATTGTTATCAAGACTGAACTACACAAATTCATCTTCCAATTATACATTAGCAATTACAGCAACGTTACGAGCAGAATTTTGAAACATTGGATTCTCGCACATTAATTGACCTAAATTGACGACAGTTATAAATGAACATCTTTCAATCATGCAATTATTATACTCTCAAAACTTACATTTTCAGTAAATTCGAGTACGCGTTGTATGCTTTAATTGTGAACATTATTGGTCATCATTTAAAATAAATCTCACAGTATATGAAGTGGCACTTGCAAAGTTCATTATGGAAACTTTTTAACTCGAGACCCAAAAATTTCATAAAAGTTCTGCTCGTAAAGTCCTAACAAGCGTTTGTAATAATGCGTACTTGGAGAGTAATTACTGCGTGGAAATCGCAGAAACTGCAGAGTTGGAAGGTTCCGCTGTAACTGGAGAAGAATATGTTCGTCTAGGCAGCAGATGAAGTTGACGAAATTCACATAACACGACAATCACACACAACACAAAAGTCGAGCCGAAAATCTACTGTTTCGCAAAAGTCGACACTGGTTTTCCACTCCAGTCCTCCGAGATGTTCAAGAGGCGCAATTGCGATAGTCAGTCGTCCAATCAAGGCCTCTCGGAAACAACAATCAACTATCACAGTCCTGCGAATCACTAAGAAGACTCTGTCACTCGTAGCAATGGGTTTGCTGGAAGGCAAAGCTCTTTGATGATCGCCGAGCTTTTAGGCTCATCGAAAAGCCTCTTAGCGTTGTTAAAACGTTCGCGGCACAGAATAGCAAACTACCTTTCCTCTCAACTCCTGTCGACTCGTCTGAGAAATGGCGGTAGGCACCCGCTGAATGATGGGAACGAGATCGTGAAGGGTTGGAGAGTGCCACTCGCGCAGTTCACCACTTACTCGTTAGATGGCAGCTCGAGTTCCCCAATTAGCTCTCTTCTATGACGTGGAATGGACGTGCATTTTCTCGACAGAAAACAAATCCACTTCTTACGCAATGTGTCTTAGCCGTTCCGCATTCTGTGTAATAATGACGAAGTTCTTAGGGCTTCTTAGCTTCCCTGTGATAGAGTAGATGCTGAAGTTGACTTTCGAGAATTTCTTAACAGTATAGTCAACGTTGCATTAGGGCGATTCTCTCTCTCTCTCTCTCTCTCTCTATATATATATATATATATATATATATATATATATATATATATATATATATATATATATATATATATATGACTAAATTTTACATTTGGTCAATTTATAAAACGTTTAATAAATTCCTACAATGTAGTGCAAGGTAGTCTCAGGTCCTGGAAAAAATATGTTCTTATAACTTCAATATTTATGTATATTCTTGTATTAGATATTTAAAAAGTCATCACTGCAATAACTTAAGTGTATTACAAACTAAGAATATCAAAAACTGCTGTACATAATTCGATACGTGAATAGCAAATACTTAATGGAAAGCGACCTTCCTTGGAGCTTCGCTATCGCATTATGTCAACTATGTTGAAGCGATGACACGTAGAGTTTGAGAATTCAGTGGGTACATGTAATATGAGAATAATCGGAATAACACAATAAAATATTTGCACTTTAAATTAATATAAAAAATCTTTCATGTTTTTTTATATTTTTTCAGTTTCTGGATGTGTTACAAAACCGTAGACCCCTTTCAAACGATTAGAGGCCGCAAAGATTTCTTTCAATTTATACGTGCATTGGAAATTAGTATTTCCCGAGTTTCTGTGTAGCTAACAAAATCATAAGACACCTTTCTTTGGTAGTAGGCTCCAAAGTTTTCTTTCAATATGCAATGAAAATTAATAATGCAGACTAGCGTACCCGTGGGAGAACTCTCACATGTTAAATCCCACCCTCTACCCTATTCTTCCATTTCCATATTACGCCTGTAATATACCTTTTTCTTCAAAATCTTATCCTCACTTGTTCTATTTGTCTCCTTGTAATTAATAACAATAAAATACACCCTTGTCAATACAAACTATTCTTATTTAACGTTATTGCCGATCAGAGAGGTACACCTGTGTAATTCACTCGCGTAGAATATCAAGTAGTTAGTTTAATTTCACGTAGAGTTGCAAATTCTACAGGCTCTGAACCGCTGAGGTAGAATCGAGAAACGTCGAATCAGCACAAATGTAATAGAATGTTCAAAAAGATCTCATTTTATAGATTACGACGTGAGAAACCTTTCTTCGAGACCTTTGACCTCAATTTTTAGTTTTTAATGCTCTAAAAAACGTTGGCTTCGGTTAAGAGTTATTTAAAGACAAGGATTCAAAAATCGGCCGAGTGTTTGCGGGTTGCATTTGACATGAATATTTAGATGGTGATTTTTAAACAAATTCTTCATATTTTTAAAGACAATGTGCAATTTGTCACGTATACGTGAAATTCTCTTTCTTTACAGACCTGATTCATAAAGATTAGTTGAGTATTCTACTGATATAATATAGGAGACGATGGTTTTGTATTTTCCCTGTGTTCCTGGATATCTAAAATAAATCGTAGGCAATTTTTAAAAGGCAAACTTTTCTTTCAATATCTCCACACAATGTAAATTAGTAATTATTGTGTGCATATACTACAGAACTATAAAAAGAAGTCGTCCTGCAAGATGCATTAGGGAGTGCTCAGGGAAGAAAGGAGAGATCTGAGAGAGAGAGAGAGAGAGAGAGAGAAGCAGATTATATGTTGATGATTTGGGAGGGGAGAGAGAGATAAATCAATTGAGGAAAGAAGAAAAAATAGAGAAAGATACCATGAGGTAAATAGGATAGAGGAAAATGTTCTTAAGAAAGTGTACAAGCATGTAGGTAGAAAGTGAAGTAGGTAAAAATTGTAAATAAAGTCGACAGTGTGGGAAAATAAAGTAATTGGGTTTCTGAAATGGGTAACTATAATTTGAGGTTAGAAAAGCAAGTAGTGAAGAAAGATATAGAGGTAAATGAACTAAGGTTTAATATGACCGCATAAGATGTATGTTATGTATTAAGATAATTTTGTATCTTGATGTATGATGGGGACAATGTCGGGGGTCCACAAGTGAACGCATGTGCCACTGCATCTCACCTGGTGAGATGGCTCAGGGCATCAGCTGGTCACAGCAGTGCTTCTGACTGGGAGTTCTATCGGGCGACTGCTCTGATCGGTACTGTTCCGTGATTTCTCGAACAACAACACCACATGAATGCCGGCGCACCACCGTAACAAACGCGCTAAGGACAGCCCACCATCTTTCCTTCCTCTTCCTTGACCTATCCTCACCCCTTCTTTACATACATACTTACATGCACTACACTACCACACAAGACGGGAGCTCAATCTGCGGCTTAGAACTTGTTCCGGCTGGTACGACGCCCTGTTGGCGAGAGAGATCTGAATCGTGAAAGTCCCACAAGCCAAAGTGTAAGCCGGCTCCGGCTATTGCCATCTAGCAGAGTAATAACACCGCCCCGTGACTTTTCTCAATCAATCACAATTCCCCAAAGTAAGATTTTACAAAACTAAAATTTCACAATTACCCGAACTTACATTTTAACTAAAAAGGTATGTTCAAAGGTCTTTATTCTTAATAAACGTTTACATTTTAATTTATTTAATACTAACAGAACACGGCAGACGTTGTCCTGCCCTCTCTCTTTCTTTTACCTCTTTCACTCTTTTTCCCTCTCTTATCCCTTTCCCTCTTTCCCCATTTCACACTTCTCTCTTTTTCCTGTTTTCCCATTTTCTTTTCCCCTCTTTTTATCTCGCTTTTCCTTATCTCTTTTCTCTCTTTTTGCCCTTTTTTTTAATTTTCCCCCCTTTTTTCCCGCTCCCTCTCTCTTTTCTCTATCACACTTTTACCGTCTTTACCCCTTTCTCTTTCTTCTTTTTTCCACCTCTCTCTTTCCCCCCTCTCTCTCTCTCTTTCCCACCTCTCTTTGTCCCCTCTCTCTCTTTCCCATTCTCTCTTTCCCCCTTTTGTCCTCTTTTTCTTTTCTTTCTTTCTTTCTCTTTTCTCCTCTCCCTTTTCCTTTGCCTTCCCCTCTCCCTTATAATAATATGTTAATATATTGAAGATCTCTCGCAGCCTTCTGTCTCATTCTCTCTATCACTCTTATTATGAGACTTTTAAAATTTTTTGTTCGATTTATTAAAAATGTTCTTTTATACAAACCTTGTTCTGACAATAACGAGCACACAAAAAATTATCGAATTTAGTGCAGTCGTTGGAAAGTTATGCGCTTACACACATTTGGACGATTCATACAGATTTATATAGATTTCAACATTTTATCTTTAAATCAACATATTTTAACATAGTTATTTAAAACATTTTAATTTATTCTTGCCATTTTATATAATTCGTGCTCCGTGTGCTCTTTATTAGAAATACACTACGAGAAATTGCTTGTTCGTTTCGTTTTCATCACATTATTTTAAATCTTTTTTTAATAGCCGCTCGATCCTCGACAGGCGAGTATTAGCGACTCTGGAAAGCATGTGAAGTGCTGTTCATTAAAAACGCCGAAGACTATTAAAAATGGAACTCATCAAGTTTAATCGTACCTAACACGCACTCCATTACCGAGGTTCAGGGACAGCGTGGTTGCTCTTCGTGTTAATCATATAATGTTCCTAGCGACGTGACGCCGAACTTCATTTTAACACCCACACGCTCACATTGTTTTCTACGCTTGGAACCGTTAATAGGAGAGGAGGAAGCAATTTGAATCGACAACCCTTCCGCATCGGGTGCGAGGTATCACACAAGTACATACTTGTAAGTATAGCTCCCATACGAATAGTTCTGTGCCCATAAGTATAGCTCTGTAATAAACACAGTTGTAACAAAATGGTCATGATTCTTATGTTGTATTTTCATTAAACGTATACAGATTTTTATTTTATTCAAAATCCGTATGTTCAGTGTTAAAATACTGACATTTAGTTTCTGATTCGTATCACCGTTCTTTTGTCTTTTTATCTATGTACAAAGACTTTTTCTAAGACCAGTTGGATTTTATAATATAAAAGTAACCTAAATGATAGTAAATTCAGTGGTGTAGGACGCATCTGTGGTACTTCATAATATGAATTAAGACATAATCAAACCACATCAATGAAAGTTTTAATATCTATTAAATGGGATGTGGGATGGGATTAAATGGGATGAGAGAAGTGTTCCCAAAAGTTGACTTTGGTTATTAACGTTTTAAAAAATATTAAAACCTTTACCGTTGCTGTTTGATTATTTCTTCATTCATACTATATGTTTGTGTTAGCAATTGTTATATGTCTAATCTTGGTAACCGCTTAACTCATACAGATGAAGCCTGGCTGAAAGACTGGCTATAAATGAGGCTCGTGTTTTCGGGTCATAGAAAGGTTGTAATGCCAAATTTTATATTGCTGATAAAGAGTATGCAATTCGTAAATCTAGGCAAGGCAGGTCGGGGCAATGCCGAGGACGGGGCGGGGCGGGGCGGGGCGCGATGGGGTTGGACGGGTCAGGGCGGGAGAGGAAAGATGGGAGATGGGCGGGGACGGATCCAGAACGAATGTGTTTTATTTTCGCATAAGCCCTTTTCACCAAACATCTGCCCCTTCTTTCTCCTTTCTTCTGGATCTAAAAGATAAAGCTCTCCGCTATTCCTTTTGCTTGCGTTTCGGCATAAGTTGGAATATTTGACCCCTCTGGATCTAATTTTCCTTCGACTATCGACTAAATCGACCATCCACTAAAATTCAGATACTAAAGAGAAGGGGCTCTTATTAAATTTTGTATTACATCCTATGAACATTCACAATTAAAAATTAAAATTTATATGTTCACATTTCCAATACTCCCTCGTTCCGACCGCATGTATTTTCGGTTCTCTTCTGGGATAAAATCATGTTCAAATTAATAACAAAGTTACATGATTGTTCTTCTAAAGTTTAAATTGTTGAAAGTTTCAATTTTTTGATAAGGAAACGTATGTCCTCATAAACCTAATCCATCATTCCACTCACTTCATTAAGTGAAAGTAGACATGCAATGAATAATCTTGAAACAAATTAAAATTCTGAATTAAGTAGAATAATAAGATATGGAAAGATTACAAAAAACATACAAATTACCATAATAGTGGAAACTTGTTCTCATAAAATATTGTGCATTTGTTGTTAAGCATTTGAGAGTGAAAAATTCACGTTGACTACTTTACGTCTTCATTCACATTGATTACTTTAATAAAAAATGTATGGCAATAATAAATCCCGCCATTCACAATTCGTGGTGCCTTTGAAAGAACAGATACTACCATTCGCTTTCTCCATGATTCCTTCACCAAGTTTTCTAATCTCACGTAGTCCAATAGCATCAAAGGGTTAAATCTCAATGCATTTACTACATCTAATTCTTTCTTTCTTTTGGTATTAAAGATCTCACATTAAGATTCATATTAAGAGCTGCTAACATCTTTTTTCTTTAGTAGGGGCTGTCGGTGCCTCTAAAATACTTTGCGCAAAATGTGGGTTGTTGCAAATAAAGCAATATCTTGCACGTTTCTGTGTTTTAAGTGACCTGTGAGTTTAGTCAAGTTCTTACACAAATTTTGGGTGACATATCCCAGAGCTCCGATAACTATTGGGACGACCTGTGCTTTTACGCCCTACATTCGGTTGTGTTCGCTCTTATATTCTTATATCTTATACTCTTATATTTAAGTGTCTCTGTCTCCTTGGTTACGACGTTTTGATTGCACGACGCAGCATCGTAAGTAGACACGTTTTTTCTCATGAAAATAATATTTTTTTAATTGGTTTATTTAAGGTCGCTTCAACATCTAAGGTCATTAGCGACCACTATTGCTGTTAACGGTATGGTAACTATGTGGATGAAACGATATGGTGATTGATGATAAGGGGTGAAAGGATGAACACAATTACAACCATGCCCGAGGCGGTACTCGAACCCGCGATCCTTCGGTCCGAGATCACTACGACACTACTGCCTTAGCGATCTCGGCCACCGGGTCGGCAATAATAATAATAATAATAATAATAATAATAATAATAATAATAATAATAATAATAGTAATAGTAATAATAATAGTAATAGTAATAATAATAATAATAATAATAATAATAATAATAATAATAATAATAATAATAATAATAATAAGGACGGACAAAGATGAATTTCTTCTCCGTCTTTCCTCAGATCTGTCATTACCAGTTGCATTTGCTAGAGCCTAAGTCGTATGAATAGATGAATGGTTCTCAATGCTTACTGAGAAAAGTACAGAAATAATAATAATAATAATTATTATTATTATTATTATTATTATTATTATTATTATTATTATGTAATTTCTGTTGCCGCACGTTCTGCCAAATCTCCCGCCCCTCCGGGAAATTTGCAGCCACTTATCAGTCGCTGCATTTGCGTACTGGGCGCAGCGCAAGGAAATAATCTGCCCCCGCGGCAAGCGCTGTGGTCCCGGCGCGAAACCTGAGCCCCTGAGCCGAACGGTCTCCGCGCAGGTCGCGACATTGACCCCAGGAAGTTGCTATCGCACTAGCTCTGCCCCCGCTCGCACGACGGGGAGACAGGCGTTGCAATTCCAAGGAACGACGGAATGTGTTTCTTGCAAGCTCTTCTTTCTTATCTGTGGAATTTTGATTTTTGAAATAGTGCTTTAATAAAATGAACAAGCAACAGCTCTACCAAATGGATCTACTGAATTGGCTCAGGACAGTCCCCTAACAAACGGAACGCGGTTCGCGCGCGATCGCTCCTTTCTCTTCTTTGCTCAATCATCATTCCTTACTTACATGCACTGCATTACCACACATGATGGAAGACCAGGCAGGAGATTAGATCTTATTTCGGCTCTAGGGGTGCCCCGCTGGTAGGAGACAATTGGATGGGGAAAATCTTGCAGTCTTTTGTTTAGATCAGTGCCGGATCTCAGCAGCATCCAGCGTTTTAGGTCAGCGCCATCCAGCGGTGGAAAAACACCGCTTTTACATTTGACGTGTTCAGAAACACTAAAAATTAATTAATCTATTAAACTGGTCGTCCGTGTGAGATCAAGTATGATTTATCATGTATTCTCAATCTGTTTGACATAACGATTATGCTGGAGAAGCGATATCGTAATCATTTCACCCTTGAGGGGCCTTAAAACTACAAATACAATATTTTTCTTCACTACAATTTACATATTACAATTAGGAACATTACCTTAATGTAACTTTAAATTATTTTAAAACATAATAATAATAATAATAATAATAATAATAATAATAATAATAATAATAATAGCATTAAGTAAATTTTATGGCTGACTTGCACAGTTATTTTAAACTATTAAATACAAGTCTACACGACTTTTTATTTACACTTCACTTCACTTCACAACATTTGCAATCCACTTCTCTTTCTACTTCTATACTGCACTACACTTCACAACACGTCACCACACTTCAATACAAATACTACTTTGAATATAATTATATATTTAATAAACCAACGGATTTAATAGTAATTATTAAAATAATAATAACAATAAAAATAACAGTAATAATCAAATAATAACTGTTATAATAAGCCTAACTTACTAAATTAATAAAATTTACTGAATCATTGGTTTATTTATTTTCAAATCTTTGAACACCTAGAGGAAAGGGTTCCAAGGCTGTCGCATGTAACTTATTCCAGACCGTTATTGTTCTATTTGTAAAAGAAAATTTTCCAACATCTGTTCTCTGTGGCTTAAACTGAACGGTATCGAGTTTCATTATATTTGCGGCCCCTACCAATATGCTGAAGAATTTCCCACAAAATGGCGCGAGTCGCAGCCTCTGGATGGGCGTAGAGCGCTTATAGCGGAGTAATCCCCCATTAATATTTATTGTCTGTGTATGTCTCGTATCGTCAATCAGTTGTAAAGAGGGTCACGAGGTAGCATATCCACATACGCGCCTCTCTCCTACGCACTCTTGCATCACTACCCAGCTGCCAGAATTGGGAAGGAATTAGGAAAGATATAGGGTTTAGGACACTTCACAAGAGTTGGTCTAGCCCCAGTGACGCAGGCAGACTCGTTTTATTGGAACAAATTTAACATGACTTTGTCCGGGAATCGACGGGTATCGAGCCCGGACCTCCTTGGTGAAAGATGAGCGACTTCGCTCTGAGCCAGGAGACTCCTGTCAATTTAAGAAAGCCTTGCGATCGCATTACTCCCGTTGTATCGTAAGCCGTGACGTTCTGAGAATGAAAATCCTGTTGGCACTCACACAATTAGAATAAAACAATCAAATATTTGCATATTTGAGCAAGATCAAAACTGTCCCATTATTTCTGTTTTTCTCGCATTCCTCGGTATCTAGCCAAACCGTAGACACCATCACATGTTCAGTAACGGCAAATGTAGTTTTCTTTCAATTCTTACGCGCATTGGTCATTAGTAGTGCAGATATGTATGATGAGGGTCACGAGATCGTTAAGATAGAAAAAGAGTAAATACCTTATATTTAAATGCCTTACATTTAAAAAAGAGTATACTTCGTCGCTTGTCGGGAAAGAAAAACTTGTAATTTTATATTCTATGATTTATAGGTATTTCCTATCATGTATTTTCGTTATTTTTAATTCTGAGTTCTCAAGTCGGCTTAGAAACAGTTTATTAGCACTTGTTACTGTCTTACATTTTATGTTAAACTTCTTTGGGAATCCATGGTAAATTGTGTATGATAAAACCTTGATATTTAGTTGGACAATTAATATAATAATTTTCAAAAAGTTCTCTATTATATCGAAGTTATAATGTAGTATAATAATAATTATGGAAAACAACTTTCAATAGTGCAATTCAACTCAGCGCTATTGAAAAAGTACAGAGTAAAAGAAGGATAGCCTTCTAAATGAGAACTTGTATTCTTAAAAGTGTACTACGTACTCTTTTAAGAATACTGGGATACCTATATTTATATTAGGGTAATTTTGTTTTATATTTACAATTCTTTAGAATTCGATAGTTATTCTAATATTTTGAAAATATTTAACATTTTATAAGAGGGCTTATACGTGCACTTGAGTAGCCACTAGCATGCGTTTGCAGAGTAGAAAAAGAAAACACTTAATAGTAATGCCGTGATTTTGGATTTTTTATAAATTACACAAATCTTTATATACCAAACAATAGCTTTGACTTTATTGACTATGATTAGGGCTGTAATGCGTAGTAAGAACGCATTTTTAATTGGGTTTTTATTTCCTTTGTAATATTTTTAGAAAATATTGGCGCTGTTTGCAATTGCAATTGTTTGAAAACAATTAAATTTATCTTTGGAATACGTTGAAATACTATTTGGAAATTTGTTGAATATAATACCTTCAGAAACAACGTAAAACTGATTTTTACGTTGAGCAAGACTATATCGATTCAATTATACCAACCTTCCGCGGTAACTTAACAGACGAAAAGTACATAAATTGTTGGTGAGCACTTTAAAATAAATGGCGCACTTGTCTTCAGAACAATTAGCAGAACTTGTACCGTTTGCCCATTGCTAACATGCTGCAATAACCTCGACTGCGTTTTTTATTTTATTTTATTTTAAGTCAAAAAAAACAGTTAAAAACTGCGTATGACGTGCTATGGGGAAAAGTGAATTGTGTGCACATTTTCAAAATTCTGTGATCCCTACACTGTCATATACTACTTAAATTTTGAATTTTGAAAGGAGAAAAACAACAAAAACTCCATGTAATAAAATCTATTTTCAAGGATAAATAAGCAATAAATTTTGAAGGGAGAAAAAAACAACAAAAAAACTCCCATGTAATAAAATCTATTTTCAAGGATAAATAAGCAATAAATTTTGGCTCTTATTACTTACTGCCGCGACAACATGGAAACGATAATTTGAAGAATTGTTTCCGTTTCCGAATGCGTTCCCCTCCACGCCTGTGCGCCAGCCGAGCAGGAGCGTTTACCCGAGGACCTGATTCCGGGAACGAGAGGCCGGCAGCCCGGAACCGCGTGCCACGATTCGCAGCAGGGAAGCGCTCCCACCGAAGCAGCGCCCAGCGCCTGGAAGGAAGTGGCGGGCGTCGTCTTGCAACGCGACTGCTCAGCGAGCCAGGCATATCAAATGACGGACGGCAGTCGTCGCCGGGAAAATACTTAACGTCCGATTTGAACGAAACATTTCTGCTCCGGCTGGTACAGCCTACACTTACCCTGAAGTGTGGTTGACCTGGCAGTTTCTAGGGTTCGAGTCCAGACTGTGGCAAATTTTCAGCGCTAGCCCTTAGCTACGTAGCTGGGTCGATGTTAAACACAGTCTGGGCGAGTATTCTAGCGGCCAGCTGGTCTGATCGAGGGTTTTTTGATTAATATAAAAAATGACGAAACTTTACCCTAACAAATGAGCCTCGGAGCGCACGCGTTCATTTCTCCCTCATCTTTGTCCCCTCCGTCCCCCCTCACACAAACACACTTACATTCACTACTGACACACATGTAGTGAGCCCATCTGATTTGATTGATCTGTAAACTTGATGGATGGGTAAATAGAAATAATAGTTTACAATAGAAATTAATTACACTAAATTCAGATCATACATTTCAGCATAAACTTTTCGAGGGATTTTATCTCATCTTTAGTACTCCCCAAGTAACGTAATATTAAATCTGGCTGTAAATAACGAAGACCTATTCTTGCCGAAGCTATTTGGTGCACTAGACTGAAAAATACCTGAAAACGTGTATGCAGTAATGTTAGATTTGAATTTAGTGTAAAATACATTTTCATCACACACATCATTCAACTTTTTGGCTGGTCATATAGATTTCCACAAAATTTCTCCAGTAATCAACGAGTTTTCTTCGTAATTGAATCCAAATAAAAGGAATGTTAGTAAAATTATCTAAAAAATAGTGTGTTACACACGTGGTAAAATTTATTTTATTTTCTCGTAAGATTGCGCCATTCGGTCTATCGGCTCCGCGTCTCATCCTTTCCTACTCGCAATACAAAATGTCTCTTGGTCTCATAAGTAACTACTAGCGTACCCATGCGAGAACTCTTACTTATTAAATTCCATAATTTTTTCCTTTTCCATAGGAGGGAAGGTTTTTAACGAAACGGGTTTATTTGTTTAAAAAATAAAAAGGCAATTTCCAATGTACTTAAAGAATTTAAAATATAAAGAACAATAAAAATGATGTTTGAAACAAATTATGAATGAAGGTTTATTCAGGATTATACACATTTTCTTGGAGAAATTCACAACACTTCCTTAAAAACATTTGAGTAATTATACAATCTTCCTTGACAGCTTTTCGCTTTCCTTGATAGTCACAAAAATATAACAAAAATTACGTAAAGTTATCCATGCAAAAATACAGGATCGGGCAAGCCCAGCCCTACTCTTTGGTGTATTATTTAACTTTATTACCAAACTGAGAGGTACACCCGTGCAATTTAATCGTCTAGAATATCAAGTAATTAGTTCAATTTCACATACAGAAGCAGATTCTGCACGTCTCTGAACAGGTGGGGTAGTATCGAAAAGCGCGGAAGCAGCAAACTGTAATAGAATGTTCAAGAACAAATGTAATAGAATGTCTAAGAACTTATCCTGTAGATTACGGTATGAGGAACGTTTCTTTGAAGCCTTTGGCCTCAAAATTCTAATTCATCCCTTCCTCTCCATGAATTCTCCGCTCCCCCCCTTTCTTCCCCCCACACGATCCTACCTCTCCCCGCCCTACCCTTCCCTCCATTCTCCGCCGTTCCCCGCCCTTTTCTTCCTCTCCATGCCTTTACCGCACGCCTTCCTTTCCTTCCCCCACAAGCCCCTACCTCACCCCGCCTGTCTACTGTCGGTGCAAATTGCAGTGGTCTCTGTGTTTTGTCCTTGACAAGAAGTGATTTCCAATGTGTGCTTCTCGATTATGCTTCCTATTACAACTCGTGTAAACTAATGTATGATGAGGCTGGGTGAGGGTCAGAAGCACCTGAGCGGCGCCCCTATCTTCCTTCTCCCACCTTGACATCGCTTTTAAGCTGAGGGAATTAATATGCGGTGATTACATTTTTTTTCTCCCAATGGCCGGTGGATCATGCACCAGTATTTCCTGAGTGTACATGCTATTTTTCTTTGCGAATATGTTTTAACATGAAGCAAGAAACAGAAAGAGAAGTGCATAAATTAATATTTGAAAAGAAGAAACTAGCCTACTATGTACAAAGTTAAGATAATGTGCGGATAAGAGATTATACTAGAGGCAATACTAGTCGGAAGGCACATTTACATTTAACTAATTTTTATTCTACTATTTACATGAGTGAAAATAACGTAAAATGAAAATATATGAAATGAATAAGGTAGTGTTGGAATGCCCTGTGGTTACAAGGTCTAAGTTAGGTTCTGAGTCTGGAGGGTCAACAAGGCTTTGGCCTGGTTGATTGCAAAGCAGCAACGCAGGACCAACAAAGGGGTTTGGACTGCACCCACCAGTTTCAGATGACGGTGTTCAAGCGAGCGAATACCACTCCGCCGACTCGACCGCGCTCCAGTCCCCCCCCCCGCCACTCCCCCGACTTTTGCCGATAAAGAATAAGTATAATTTGGGAAGCGCCTAACTTGGGCTGTGCAGGGAGGACGCGGGAACACAGCACGAGGGTCATCCACAGGGGGCCCAGCTGAGCCATGGATGTGGCCTGAGAGTTAGCATGGCAGGTGACCAGAACCAATTAGGGGGTTAGGCAGCACCCGCCAGTTCCAGATGACGGAATGCCGCCTTCCCCGGGCGAGCCGACTCGCCCAATCATCGGTGTTCGCTAATCCTTCCTGTGGCCCCTCCCGCCAATCACCCCGCGTCCTTCCCACAGGCGCATCGCGGGCGGCAGGAGTGTGGCACCTATAGGCAGGCGAGACTGGTCGCCCGCAGGATTGGGTTGTGGCATCGGGGGCCAGAGTAGGCGGCAGAAACTAAAGACTGGTGGCTGTGGTGTGAAGTCTAAAGGCAGGCTGAGACAAGTGGGGCAGGACGCGAGAACAGAGCAAGAGAGGCATCAGAGCAGGAATGAGCTAACCAATGAATGTGTCGACAAAGCCTTGCCCGGAAGTTAGCATGGCAGGTTACCAGAACCAATTAGGGGGTTAGGCAGCACCCGCCAGGTCCAGATGACGGAATGCCGCCTTCCCCGGGCGAGCCGACTCGCCCACTCATCGGTGTTCGCTGTGACTCCCCTCCCCCGCCGTGCACGTCGAGCCCAGCTGGATGGGGAAGCCAATGGGACAAACTGGCCCAGGCCTCCACTTAGCGGCCGGGAGTGATCCCCGCGGCCCGTTACCATCCCTTGGGCTATGGACCCGGGTAGGATCTACTTTCTGACAAAACCACTGCAAATTTACATCCGTGCCATCCGATTTACGGCATGTAAAGTGTTTTTGTGGTCAACTATAGCGCAGGCTAAATTTTCAAGAAGTGTGAAGGAGTGTGATTCCAATGTCCTATGAGCTAAGCTCCTGAGTACTTAAGTGTTCTTTTGGGTGCTCTGTAGAAAGCTCATGATTCCAATGTGTGCTCTTGTGTGCCAATGTTCTGATATGCTCATAGGCAGCGCTGGACAATGCAACGCAATGGACAATGTTTTTGCGTACTCATGATTCCAAAGCGTTCCATTGTGTGCTATGGGCAATGCTGTTGTGGAGCTATGATTCCGAGTAAGCTCTGCTGTCATTATTATCATGTGTGCTCATGATTCAAATGTGTTTTACGAATGTGTTCTGTTGTGTTCTACTTTGTTTGGAGGCAGCGCTGGACAATGCAACGCAATGGACAATGTTTTTGCGTACTCATGATTCCAAAGCGTTCCATTGTGTGCTATGGGCAATGCTGTTGTGGAGCTATGATTCCGAGTAAGCTATGCTGTCATTATTATCATGTGTGCTCATGATTCAAATGTGTTTTACGAATGTGTTTCTGTTGTGTTCTATGGCCGTGCGTTCTAAGTGTGAGGTGTGCTAGTTGGCTGGTGTGTGCTAGGGGCAATGCTCTTGCGTGCTCATGATTCCAAAGCGTTCCATTGTGTGCTATGGGCAATGCTGTTGTGGAGCTATGATTCCGAGTAAGCTATGCTGTCATTATTATCATGTGTGCTCATGATTCAAATGTGTTTTACGAATGTGTTCTGTTGTGTTCTACGTGCTATGGCCATGCGTTCTAAGTGTGAGGTGTGCTAGGGAGAATGCTCTTGCGTGCTCATGATTCCAAAGCGTTCTATTGTGTGCTATGGGCAATGCTGTTGTGGAGCTATGATTCCGAGTAAGCTATGCTGTCATTATTATCATGTGTGCTCATGATTCAAATGTGTTTTACGAATGTGTTTCTGTTGTGTTCTATGGCCGTGCGTTCTAAGTGTGAGGTGTGCTAGTTGGCTGGTGTGTGCTAGGGGCAATGCTCTTGCGTGCTCATGATTCCAAAGCGTTCCATTGTGTGCTATGGGCAATGCTGTTGTGGAGCTATGATTCCGAGTAAGCTATGCTGTCATTATTATCATGTGTGCTCATGATTCAAATGTGTTTTACGAATGTGTTTCTGTTGTGTTCTATGGCCGTGCGTTCTAAGTGTGAGGTGTGCTAGTTGGCTGGTGTGTGCTAGGGGCAATGCTCTTGCGTGCTCATGATTCCAAAGCGTTCCATTGTGTGCTATGGGCAATGCTGTTGTGGAGCTATGATTCCGAGTAAGCTATGCTGTCATTATTATCATGTGTGCTCATGATTCAAATGTGTTTTACGAATGTGTTTCTGTTGTGTCCTATGGCCATGCGTTCTAAGTGTGAGGTGTGCTAGGGAGAATGCTCTTGCGTGCTCATGATTTCAAAGCGTCCCATTGTGTGCTATGGGCAATGCTGTTGTGGAGCTATGATTCCGAGTAAGCTATGCTGTCATTATTATCATGTGTGCTAAAGTTCAAATGTGTTTTACGAATGTGTTCTGTTGTGTTCTATGGCCGTGCGTTCTAAGTGTGAGGTGTGCTAGTTGGCTGGTGTGTGCTAGGGGCAATGCTCTTGCGTGCTCCTGATTCCAAAGCGTTCCATTGTGTGCTATGGGCAATGCTGTTGTGAGCTATGATTCCGAGTAAGCTATGCTGTCATTATTATCATGTGTGCTCATGATTCAAATGTGTTTTACGAATGTGTTCTGTTGTGTGCTATGGCCATGCGTTCTAAGTGTGAGGTGTGCTAGTTGGCTGGTGTGTGCTATGGCCATGCGTTCTAAGTGTGAGGTGTGCTAGTTGGCTGGTGTGTGCCCATGGCTCCGACGTGTGCTGCAGGCGCTGCGCAACCGGGCGCGCAAGGCCCGCGCGGCGCGCCGCCCCAACCCGGCCGACATCAAGCCCGGCTCCGTCATCGAGAACGTGGCGCAGACGCGGCGCCTGGCCGAGACGGCCCGACATCAAGCCCGGCTCCGTCATCGAGAACGTGGCGCAGACGCGGCCACGGGCGGCGGCGGCGGCGGCGCGGGCGGCGGCGCGGCCGCGGCGGGGGCGGGGGCGGCGGGCGGCGCGGCCGGGGACGCGGCGGCGGTCATCCTGCCCGACGACGAACGCCCCACCAACACCGGCAGCGGATCGCAGGTACACCACGCCCAATGCACCAAGCAAAGGAGGCGTGAACTATCAATTAAAGGAATTGAAAACGAATTAATTAACGATCAATTGAGACATGAATGAATGAACGGAGCAAAATAACAGTTGTTAATTACTAAATAATTATTGATTAACAAAAATAAATGAACGAATGAGTGAATTAATGAAAAAAAGGATTGAATGAGTGAACGACTGGCTGAGCGAACGATTGAATGAACGACGAACGAACGATTGAACGAACGAACGATTGAACGAACGAACGATTGAACGAACGAACGATTGAACGAACGAAGATTGAATGAACGAACGATTGAACGAACGAACGATTGAACGAACGAACGATTGAACGAACGAACGATTGAACAAACGAACTATTGAACGAACGAACGATTGTAGAATGAACAAATGAACCACTGAACAAACGAACGAAAGATCGATTGAACAAACAAAGTATTGAATAAACGAATGATTGAATCAATAAATAAGTATATGTGAATGAATGAAAAACGATTATTAATGTGTCCTGATATAATTTTGAGGAAGGAATTATTTCATTAAAAGTAAAATCAAGTGTCTCGATTATGATTAGTGATTACTTCTTGGTCACCTTTTTTTCAGACACAATAAAGCGCATACACATACTTACAAGTTTGTTAATATAGTACACAAAACTTTTTACAATAAATCGTTCGAGGACGACCTGTTGGTTTAGAGATCATCTAGAGATCATATACATCTCTAGGTTTCAAATTTTCAACATTTCATCATTTCAACATTCATCTCATAGGTCACCGCTACATCGCATTGTACTTCATTAGTTCATCGGTTACACTTTACGCTAATAATGCGAAATACTTGTGCGTAATGAAATGCAAATAGCTCAGAGGACTCTTAACCCTCCTAGCAGCGGCGTATTTACCGCTTTCGATGCTCCAAGCGAAAATATTTATGAGATCCCCTTTTTTACTGGAAACAATAACATTTTTGAGATTGGAGATTTTTACCTTTTTACTCAAAATTAATTCAACAATGAAAACATATATTTAAATAATAATTCTAAATTTAAAAACAGATAACAGTCGTTAACAACACATTTTTATGTCAAACTATCCGCAATATAATTAAACATTATATTACTTATTAATAAAAACCAAACTGACTAAAAATGCCGTTTAATCAATTTTTGTTCACAAATCAGAAATATTAGTTTTGCCGAAAGATGAAACCCCAGATGTCATGATGACTGAACAGATTTGTTGACTTTGTCTTGCCCCATAGTAGCTTGATACTAGTTTTTAATCCTTTTAGGTTTATTAAATGACATTTTACTTGGTACAATTCGTAAGTTCGTACAATTTATTAATTCGTTCAATTTAAGTTTAAAAATATCGAAATGCAACCTCAACGTGTCACTCAAAGTTCAATGTTTATGCTCGAATGCGCCAAACGACGGGTGTATCAAAAGAGACCGTTTCAATCAGCCAATCAGAACGGTGTGACGGATATTGGCGTGACAGATTTTGTCACACACTCAACAAGAAAAATGCACTCAAAACGTAATGAGAATGAAAATGACGGTCTTAGCTCCAATAGTGTGTATCAATGCTCTGTATTAACTCCAATAGTGTGTTTATCAAATTTATTTAATTTTTATTTCTTTACGGGGACTAATTATAAATTTGTTTAAGTATATTTTCATATTTTTTAGTAAGTTTGCAATTTTGTTTGATAATTTCTGAAATCCCTTGGACTCTGAGGCCCCAACTGTCCAAAATCATGGAGGGTTCAAGCGCCAAATATATTATTTTAAACTAACTCATTTATTCTTTCATATATTTCACTCACACATTTACTTATGTCGTTAATATATTTATATATGAAATGCACTCATTTATTTCTCGCTTACTCATGTTTTCATAAAATTTGGTTCAACTCTTCTGCGTCAAGGACCCCATCACGATCAGGTTTTCGTCCACTTTCCTTGATTGAGCAAATGCTGAGATGGCCTCTTGTATTGTTGGAATGATTGAAGGCGTTGTCATTGTCAACAGTAGTATTTATTTCACAAATAACAGCTTTCGATGGCTTAGCCATCTGCCGTTTTTGTGGCTCCCAGACAGCAGGTAAGAAACGGCTCAACTTACTTTTCGTATTTTCTCTCTAAAAATTGTACATGTACTACATTTTTCATTTCATTTCTTGCTTAAATTTAAAAAACTACTATATTACATAAAGATATAACTCTCCGTCCCCTTCTTTCTTTCCTTTCTTTAATTCTTCTTCTTTCATTTCTTAAGATGTTTTAAATTATATAAATTATTTATATTATAAAGATCTAACTCTCCGCCTCCTTTCTTTCTTTCATTCTGTCTTTTTCTTTTCTTTAATTCTTCTCCTTTCATTTCTTAAGATGTGTTTTTAAATTAGGTAACTATGTTAATTCTAATTTTATATTTTCTTGTACCAGAAAACTGATGATGATGGCTAAGCCATCGAAAGCTGCTATTTGTGAAATAAATATTGTTGACAATGACAACGCCTTCAATCATTCCAATTATGTAAATGTCAACTACACCTCACCACTGAATCAATACTCTTGTATTGTTTCCGAACATAAATGTTACTTCTCTTTCCGCACGTTTTGTTGAGGTCTCCTTTTGCTATTTGTGGTAGAAGTAGAGCCGGAGGTATGGCAATACTAAAAAGACAAATCTGTAGTTTGTTAACCGATCTAAATAAGTTAATAAACTTGGAGATGCTACAATGTATAGTTTTCAAATGTTGCTAACGCCGCAGAGTTGGTATTTCTATTCATCATTCAACTACGTAGGATTAAAAGGTGGGGAAGAGATTATGGAGCACAATAAAACGTACGCAGATTGCACTTGTCCCCCATACGTAGCATTCAGTTATTACTATTCTTTACGAAAATAAATCAAGTGATGTTACGAACTCAGTCATTCATCAGTTTACGTTATTAAGTTTAATTTTGGTCAATTTTTTCAAACTTTTCATATTTGTTTATTTATTTTTTTATTTTACGTAAAAAAAACAGTTAAAAACTGCGTATGACGTGCTATGGGGAAAAGTGAATTGTGTGCACATTTTCAAAATTCTGTGATCCCTACACTAAGTCTTATACTACTTAAATTTTGAATTTTGAAAGGGAGAAAAAACAACAAAAACTCCCATGTAGTAAAATCTATTTTCAAAAATAAATAAGCATAAATTTTGAAAGGAAAAAAACAAAAAAACTTTTTAAAAAAAAAAAACTCCCATGTATAAATCTATTTTCAAATAATAAGCATAAATTTTGGACATGAAAAAAAATTAATAATGTATTTCCCACTGAATTCTAGAAGACGTGCACAGAAAATGAAGTTACATTTATGTCCAGAAGCAAAACAATGGACCATCTCAGCATTTGCTCTATGGATCAGGGAAACTGGACGAAAAACCTGATCTGTATTAGTAACTTTAGTAAAAACCTGATTTGTATTAGTAACTTTTTATAGTGTAGCGCATTTTCCGGCCGCCCGGTCATCGAAATTTCCGCGTGAACTGGAATGAATCGGTGGCCCTCGCTGTGGCTGAGGCTGTGCCGCCTGTTGCAGGAGGAGGAGGAGGACATGCTGGAGAAGGAGGGCGAGGGGGAGGCCACCCCGGGCTCGGACGAGTGCCACGTCATCCCCAACGACAAGTCCACCGAGTTCATCCTCGCCACCGTCGTCGAGGAGGCGGGGTGAGCACGCGCATGCGCCTTACCACTTAAGTATAGTGGCAGATCATCATCCAGTCAGGACATTCAGCACCAAAATCAAAGTCGTAACGAAGCTCCGAATTGGATAAACGCGTCCAGCTGATGGACAGTCACAAGTCATTATATTTAAATCAGGCAATACATGGTCTTTTTTTTCCTTTTCCTGTACAAAAAATGGATAGAAAATTGACGTTTATTTTTTATTGATTGATTCATTGATGTTTCAGGGTACGACAACTGCTACTGACATTTGGCCCGTTAGTGTAGTGATGTTTTTATTCCGGCGATCTTTTTCCCACTAGATGGCGAACTACACGTCGGCTTGCGCAGGAATTCCCTCTCCAGGTATGGAGAGTGGGGCACAACCCCATCGGGGCAAGCTCTGAGCTCCCGACATGTGTCGCAGTATATCCGTGCGGAACGCGGCTCGTTTATTAGGTACTGCTCTCCAATTCCTCTGGTACTGATCGCAGAAATCACGGAAAACTACCCATCATACCAGCCAGCCGCTAGAATTCTCCTTCATGAACGACCTAATCATAACACTAGTGTTGAAAATCCATCACCGTCGGGGCTCATACCCTGTAACCTCCCCATCACAGTCGCTCTAAAGACAGCGGTAATGCTGACTCAGAGCTACATTCAGGCAGTAGTTTGTTTTCGGTCTTGAAACTAGAAGAATGTGTCCCGGCGTTTTACCCAATCCATTTTGTTTTCTGCAAGCAATCGTCACGACAGTATTCCCTCCAGACGCCGCAGGTGAGCTGAAGCTTAAACAGTTGAACATCGCGCCTATGGTAACAAGTTAGGACTGGAGATTAATGCACATCGTTTTACTTCTCACCACGCAAATCACTTCACAATACAATTTATTACCTTAGAACTATCTCAAAATTCCAAAAAATGTACAAAGCGCGCCACACGCATAGCAACAGAAAAAAGTTCCAGAGGAGCACAAACTGAACGTTGAATGTACATAAAAATGACACATGTTTTAATGTTCTATACAGACTACATGTTCAGTACCTTATGGTCAGTCCCTTTTCTGTACTGACGAAGGATGAAAAAATCACCATTTAAATGAGACTTTAGGGACGGATCAAAATTAATCTTCACAATAGGTTATGTCCGAAAATATGTTACAGCCTTTAAGGACAGGCTCGGCAAACATGACGTTAGTTGTGACGTCTCAAGAGCACCCGAAAAGCAGTGCACTCTCCCCCTTATACGCACATGCTTACACTTAATCTTGCCCTACAAGACTTAGAGCATGCCCCCGCTGAGGCGGTGCCCGCTGGCGGAGGTTCTCGATGAGGGAAGCCCTTGCAAGCCGACTTGTAGATTGGCCCTGGATCTAGCGGGCAAACCGCCGCATTCCGGAATGCAACATACGTTGCACGTACGGGACAAATGATCATAGCGGTGGTGTAATGGCAAGGGTATCATGCTATTACATCCAAGTTCGCCAAATCCGACTGATGCCGCAAATTTTAAGAGGAAAAAATTCTTGGGAAGGGAAATAAATCCAGCTGTCCCAATGTGTAGGTTTAGTGCATGTAAATGATCCTCAAATTAAAAGAAGTCGCTGAACTAAATTCTAATGATAGCCTAATGTGTGATAACATTTTTCGTTGATCAATGGCAAAAGGTCGTGGAAGAGCAGGCCTGCTGGCCTGAACGTCGCTCCCAATGCCGTGCCTGTTGTGAGGTGTTGCGTGCGTGTGTTGCAGGGTGGTGGGCGGACTCACGTCGCCGGCGCCGGCGGCCGACCCCAACGGCAACAACGACTCGGGCTACGCGGCGTCTCACCTGGAGGAGACCATCCTCCAGAACCCCTCCATCCCCAACAGCCCGCACCGCCGCTCGCTGCCCCTCGACGGCGCCAAGGTCAGCCACGCCCACTCAGGGACAGAAGAAAGATCATTTTTATTATTATTATAGTAGTAGTGGTAGTGGTAGTGGTAGTGGTAGTGGTAGTGGTAGTGGTAGTGGTGGTGGTGGTGTGGGTGTGGTGTGGTAGGGGTGAGTGGTAGTGGTAGTGGAGGTGAGTGGTAGTGGTAGTGGTAGTGGTAGTGGTAGTGGTAGTGGTAGTGGTAGGGTAGTGGTAGTGGTAGTGGTAGTGGTAGTGGTAGTGGTAGTGGTAGTGGTAGTGGTGGTGGTGGTGGTGGTGGTGGTGGTGGTAGTAGTATTTAATATTTCAAAATTTCACGCTCTTCCGGAGTTTTCAAGTCTAACTCAAGGACAGAACGTCAACACATATGGTGAGACAGATGGTGAGAAGTTCTTGCTCCAGTGTACTCATGTTCCGCTTCAATGATTTAGGGAGAGAACCTTGCGCACAATGTTGGTGGTTGCCAGCAACACGGCCTTCTGCATGGTTCTGAGGTGCCACTCATTTAGATGGAGTTTTTCTTTCACAATCCTCCAATCTTCAGCCACAAGCCCATTAGTTGAAATAACCACGGGTACAATATCTACCTCTATTAGTTTGTACAAGTTTTTCAGCTCAACTGAGAGTGGCTGATATTTTCTCCTCTTTTCTGCAATAGTTGTCAGAAGATTATGATCCAGTGGGACTGTGATATCAATTATTATTGCCCTAGGAGTAGTTTTGTCGAATACGACAATATCAGGCTTATTTGCTTCCACTGTTCTATCTGTAACAATGAGAGTATCCCACAAGATTTTTGTTCTCTCATTAGACAAAACTTGTTCTGGTAGATATTTGTAGTATGGCAGGCTTTCCTTTATCAGGTCCGATCTTTTAGCAAGAGCTTGGTGGATGATTTTGGCTACATTATTATGACGTTGTAAATAATCTGTTTGTGCCAACTGATTGCATCCACTTATTATTATTATATTATTATTATTATTATTATTATTATTATTATTATTATTTCTCGGAGAGTTCATCTTTAGTGTTGGCCATACAGGCGTATCTCAACAAATGTTCGTGTGGATTTAATACAGTGCGAACAACTCTACAAGGATTTTTTGGGCTTTAGGTATAATCAAACTAGGGTCTAGGCCCACTGTTTCCAAACATCTCTTCAAATTTTTGTTGACCAAACCAGTGGCTGTGATTACTACTGGGATTTTTTTCACTCAATTGAGTTCATACATTTCTTTATACTGCTAGCGGGATGTTTTTAGATTATTTTTTCAGATACTACTTTACTAATATTGTAATCAGCTGGATGAGTAACAATGAAAGTTGAATTTTTTCTCTCATACTGAGCAATACAACGTCAGGTCTATTAGCAACTTTACACTTATCTGTGTGAATTGTAATATCGTAATACAGTTTGTAATCTTCGTTTTCCATTGCAGGCCTATATGCAAAAAAGTCTCTTCGTCTGAGAGAACTCCAAGTTTTAATGCTAAGGCCTCGCGAACAATGCTTGAAGTGAGATTATGACGATAAAAATACTCAGTATTGGCTATATTTGTAATATATGATGTTATAAGATGATCAATTGTTTCTGACAACTGCATTGATTACAAAATGTTGACCTTTTTTAAGAATTGGCTGTTACATTTCTTCAGTGCCTATAAGGATAATCGTTCATTGCGAGATAGAATAATGTGAATACATAGATGTGAAGTCTTGAGTTTTCTAATCATCATAACTTTGAAGTATTCTTACGAAAGAAAGGAGGGCAATTGTAATTTGTTATTAGATCTTTTGAAGAAAACAATTTATGAGAAAAATATCATATCATTAAATATTATTGAAAACATTAATTTCATTAATATTTTAGTTGTAATCATTGAGATCTTGATGTTGATTCTACCAATCAGTCGCAGGTTCATATCACGCTACTGACCCCCAATACAACGCTTCATTTTCATTGCCCCCCCTTTCGAAATTTCATCCCTGATTTAGAGTATTCTTTAAAAAACGAGACTAGACGTTGAGCAGGGAGCATTCAGCAGGGAGCATTGCTCGTCTCCATCCTACCACCCTTGCTTATGATCATGGCGTCGACTGCTCATTCTATCAAAAATCTGCACTGCATAGTATGTTTTCAATAAGTACCGCCGCGAGTTGAATTACATCTGAACTCTCAGCAAGGGGCGAAAATTGAGTGAAATACTGTCAAAATTTAAAAAACAAAATTTTCTCAAAATAACTCCAATATTTTAATAAACGTTTTGTAGGGGTTGTGCTAAATGTATTAAATAAAAGCCATTTTGATATATTGCTTTGATTTTTCCACAATTTCACAACTGTATTTTTTAAATCTCTCATATCGTTATTACTTATATTATGTGCGTTATTATACTTTATTCCGTTTTTAAGTTCAAGTTCAAGTTATTTTATGAACTGTATCGAAAAGTGAAAAGTTTTGTGTTGAAATGAGTTAAAAATCAATTTTCAAAAATCTCAAACGACTTTTCTAACGGTTCCAGATTTTTAAAAATTGCACATAAACCGAGTTTTCCCCTTCTACAAAATTAAGTCATATTTCTGCAATTAGGAGATCAAAAAATTGAGAAATTCTGGCAAATGTCTTTTAGACGCCGATAGGTTCCAGGGATAAGGGTAGTGCAAAATTAATAAGGTAGATCAGACGGAAGACAATAGGAAAGTAACTAGTACGAGAAAGAGTCTGCCATTGTGAAGCACCCCTCGTTTGTTTTGTCATTTTCTGTTTAATTTTTGTAGTTTTGGTTTTGATTTTCGTTAGATTTTGTGTTTACGTTTGTCCTCTGGCTGCTTTATGTTTTCGTAATGTTTGATCGGGATTTGTCCGCAGGTGCGGCGCAACGGGGCGGCCACGGTGGGCGCGCCCGCCTCCGCCCCCACCGCCGCCGCCGCCGCCGCCGCCGGCCCCGCGCCCTCGGCCGCCGCCGCCGCCCGCGTGGCCGTGCCGGTGGGCGCGCGCCTCAGCACGCAGTCGGAGGACGACGCGGCGAGCGCGACCGGGGCGGGGAGCAGCGCGGGGGCGGGGGCGGGGGCGGGCGCGGGGGCGGGGGCGGGCGGCTCCAAGAAGGAGCGCAAGGCCACCGCCGCCAGCCGATTCACCATCTACAAGGTGAGCCTCGAGGTGAGCTCGCGCGCACGCACCCCCCAGGTTGGTCGACCCTGCATGAGCGCAGCATGCGGCAGAATAAATGTTATCAACTTCTAGGATGTGTACATGGTGAAAAGACATGGGTGAGCTGGTCTGGCTCCTCGATTTTTGGAATGATTGAAGGCGTTGTCATTGTCAACAATAGTATTTATTTCACAAATAGCAGCTTTCAATGGCTTAGCCATCATCATCATCATCATCATCAGTTTTCTGCTGTCTGGGAGCCACAAAAACGGACTGGGTCCGGACGCAGTCCGTTTTTGTGGCTCCCAGACAGCAGAAAACTGATGATGATGGCTAAACCATCGAAAGCTGCTATTTGTGAAATAAATACTATTGTTGACAATGACAACGCCTTCAATCATTCCAATTATGTAAATGTCAACTACACCTCACCACTGAATCAATATCCTCGATTTTTGCTCGTCCTGCGCAACATCAGATACGTCACGAACCATGTGACAGCAACGTGAGCACTTCGTTTGAAAAACCAGGCTAGACGCTGGCCACCAATGCTGCATAGCAATCGAGAAGGGGTGAGAAAGGTTTTGAAGGTGGCATAAAGTGACAATTTTCAACAGTGACCAACCAAAAATAGCGCGATAAAGGTTTAATAAATGTTTCACATATCTATTTCAATGACTGGTAACGGTTATAATTTTGGTATCTGGCTGCTTTTAAAATTCCCGCTAATATTGTGACACAAACTAGTGCGCCAAGCTCATTGGTTGGAGTCGGATTGGCTGCGCAATAACTCACCCACGTCTTTTCATCACGGTTATTTCGTGAAAGATAATAACTGTTTGCCAATGAATATGTGTGGAAAATTGTGGATCATTAAAGGTGCCAATGTACATGACTGAAAATTATTGGTCGGTATTCAACGTTCACTCGTGTTTCCCAGGCACTTGAACTCGCTTTGATTGCGTCAGAACGTGACGTGCCAAACACCAGTGCATGACGCGTTGCCTGCCAATCAGGGCCAAATGTCACAGGAGTAACTTCTTTGCATGAGATTCCCCCTGACGTATTCGTTGCCAAAAAGCCATGTTGGACTAACTACATACCCTAGAAGATTGTAACATTTGTCCTAATACACCTATGATATGAAACTTTAGTTTTCAAGATTAATTCATTCTCTAATACACCAAGTGTGGGTTGCATATGAAGGTGAACGTTTTATCATGCGTCTGCAAAATTGCCTCCTCTGTTCTGTGATGATTCTATACGTTTTCCATCATAATATTTTGCCCACCCGGATGGCGCGTTCACTTGCAATATCATATTGTTATGCAGGGAGGTTACGTTTTCATATGCAACACACCGAGGGAAGGATAGAATCTTTCTCTTCCTTCCCTCAAAAACATACATTCATTGTTTTACACTATGGAATTTACTCCATTGTTTCGCTGAAACCACCAATGAAGACGAAGATTATTTTTATTCTCTAGAAAACATAACCTCCATTGCTTCCTACACCTAGAATGTTTCGTGCGCAAATCACCATGAAAGGTGCAATGGTGCAAGAACTCTTGTAATCAAGAAGTGAAGAATTTTGCGAGCAATTCACTACAGAAGGTGATGATTTTTTTCTCTATTGCAAAATATTGCATCCTATTATATTTCTATCTGGAACATGACTATAATTTCATTGAAACCCATCAATTATTGAGAAGATTCTTTTACCTCCTTAGTAAAGTATTGCATCCATCTATATATCTGGACCATGGATATATTTTCCGTGTGCAAACCATTACGGAAGGTTCACTAGCTTAGAAGTTTGGCAGAGTGATGAGTGTTCCGTATGCAACTCACCGTGGAAGGTGACAATACTTTTCCCATTTTGCAAATCATTACAACCAATGTTCTGTTCTTGTTGAATATGATTATATTTTCTGTACGCAACCCACCGATGATGGTGAAGAGTTTATGTTCTTTTGCAAAAAATTGTATCCATATGCTCTGTATATCTGTAAAATTGTTATACTTTTTGTTTGTATCCCTCCACGGAAGGTGCATTTGTCTTACCACAAGACTTGGTAGAGTGGTAATGTACTGAATGAAATTCACACGAAAGGTGAAAATAGTTTTCCACTTTTGCATCCATTGCATTCAACTTTAATCCACTATTACATCCATTGTTCTACACAATTGGAATATGACTACTTTTTCCGCATGCAGCCTTTCACGGATGGTAAAGATTTTTTCGCTCATTCTCCAAATATTGCATCCATTGTTTATACACATCGAACATGGCTTTATCTTTCGTATGCAAATCTCTACTAAATGTGAAGACTTTTCTCCCCTTCTCAGAATATTGCTCTATTGAGTTCTTCGCATGCAACTTGTCTACGCAACCTAGCATGAAAGATGCAGTTGCTTTGAAATGCAAGAGCTGCATCTGAAGAGGAAGGAAATAACAATAGTATGCAACCCACCCAGAAGGAGAAGTTACTTTTCTCTGCAAAATATTGCATTCACGAATATCTCATTATAGGAGATATTATCGTATGCAATCCATCACTGAAGGTGAAAACTATTTTGCGTCCTTAGCAGAATACTCCATCCTGCATCTGCATACATCTCGAACATGGATAAACCCTTTTTTGTAACCCACTACGGAAAGTGCAGTCACCTCGTAACGTAACAGTCGCTTCTGTAGTTGAAATCTTCGTAGCATGCAACCCACCACATAAGGTGAAGGCTTCTCTCCCTCCCTTTCATATTTCTTCCACTGAGTTCTTCGCATGAAACTTGGCTGCGCAACACACCTCAGTTCTCTCGCAACGCAAGAGCTTCTTCGCAGAGTGGGTACAAGCCACCACGGAAGGTGAAGGCATTTCCGCTCATTCCCAAAATATCCCATCAATTGTTCTATTGTGTGGACATGACTGTATTTTTGCGTGCAAATCACCATTAAGTGAAGACTTTTCCCCTCCCTTTTAAACTATTTCTTCAGCCGACTTCTTCGTCTGATACTTGGCTACGCAACCAACTCGCAAAGTGCAGTCGCCACAAGACACCATAGCTGCCACTGTAGAAATCGGAAAATCATCAGAATATGCAAATCATCATGTAAGATGAAGATTTTTCTCTCCTTTTCCGAATTTTTCTTCTACTGCGATCTTCATAAGAAACTTGGCTCGGCCACCCCCTACGGAAGGTGCTGTTGCCTCGCAACGCAGGAGCTGTATTTCTTGAATGCAAGCCACCACGTAAGGTGAAGACTTCCTCCCTTACAAAATACAACCTCTACCGAGTTTTTCGTCTGGTGCTTGGCAACAAACACCACAGAAGGTGCAGTGCCCCAACCCCCACCACAGAAGGGCCCGGCCCCCATCGTCGAGCGGTGGTCGCGCCCGGCGCACCTCGTGGCGCGGCTGGGGCAGCCGCAGGCACTTCGCGCCCTCCATGGTTGGCTCCGCCGCGCCCCGCGGCGCCTAATCCTCCATAGGCTGCCTCACGATTCCACCCGTAACCGCTTAGACGCCCACCCACCTCATTCCTCATCCTCCACAGGTTGCCTCACGATTCCACCCGTAACGGCTTAGACGCTCACCCACCACATTCCACATCCCCTCCACAGGCTGCCTCACGATTCTACTTGTAACCGCTTAGACGCCCACCCACCACATTCCTCATCCCTCCACAGGCTGCCTCACGATTCCACCCGTAACCGCTTAGACGCCCACCCACCTCATTCCTCATCCCTCCACAGGCTGCCTCACGATTCCACCCGTAACCGCTTAGACGCCCACCCACCACATTCCTCATCCCCCTCCACAGGCTGCCTCACGATTCCACCCGTAACCGCTTAGACGCCCACCCACCTCATTCCTCATCCCCTCCACAGGCTGCCTCACGATTCCACCTGTAACCGCTTAGACGCCCACCCACCCATTCCTCATCCCTCCACAGGCTGCCTCACGATTCCACCTGTAACCGCTTAGACGCCCACCCACCTCATTCCTCATCCCCCTCCACAGGCTGCCTCACGATTCCACCGTAACCCTTAGACGCCCACCACCTCATTCCTCATCCCCTCCACAGGCTGCCTCACGATTCCACCGTAACCCTTAGACGCCCACCCACCCATTCCTCATCCCCTCCACAGGCTGCCTCACGATTACCGAACCGCTAGACGCCACCACCATTCCCTCCTCCACAGGCTGCCTCACGATTCCACCCTAACCGCTTAGACGCCCACCACCATTCCTCTCCTCCACAGGCTGCCTCACGATTCCACCGCTAACCGCAGACGCCCACCCACCTCATTCCTCATCCCTCCACAGGCTGCCTCACGATTCCACCGTAACCGCTTAGACGCCCACCACATTCTCATCCCCTCCAGGTGCCCACATTCCACCGAACCGCAGACGCCCACCACCTATTCCCATCCTCCGGCTGCCTCACATCCACCTAACCCTTGACGCCCACCCACCCATTCCTCATCCTCCGGCTGCCCACGATTCCACCCGTAACCGCTTGACCCACCCACTTCCTATCCTCCAAGGCTCCTCAGATTCCACCCGTAACCCTGGCACCCACCTATTCCCATCCTCCAGGCGCTCACATTCCACCGAACCTGACCACCACCATTCCTATCCCACAGGCTGCCTCACACCACCTAACCCTAGACGCACCCACCCATTCCATCCTCCACAGGCTGCCCACGATTCCACCCTAACCGCTAGCGCTCCACACCCATTCCCTCACCTCCACAGGCTGCCTCACGATTCCCCCCGTAACCGCTAGACGCTCACCACTCATTCCTCATCCCCTCCACAGGCTGCCTCCGATTCCACCGAACCGCTAGACGCCCACCCACCCATTCCTCATCCCTCCACAGGCTGCCTCACGATTCCACCCAACCGCTTGACCTCACCCACCTCATTCCTCACCTCCCAGGCTGCCCACAATTCCACCGTAACCGCTTAGACGCCACCCACCTCATTCCTCATCCCCTCCACAGGCTGCCTCACATTCCACCGTAACCGCTTAGACGCCACCACCCATTCCTCATCCCCTCACAGGCTGCCTCACGATTCCACCCGTAACCGCTTGCCCCCCACTCATTCCTCATCCTCCACAGGTCCTCACGATTCCACCGCTAACCGCTTAGACCACCCACCTCATTCCTCATCCCTCCAAGCTGCCTCACGATTCCACCGTAACCGCTTAGACGCTCACCCACCTCATTCCTCATCCCCCTCCACAGGCTGCCTCACGATTCCACCCGTAACCGCTTAGACGCCCACCCACCTCACCCATTCCTCATCCTCCACCCCAGGCTGCCTCCCGATTCACCCCGTAACCGCTTAGACGCCCACCCACCTCATTCCTCATCCCTCCACAGGCTGCCTCACATTCCACCTGTAACCGCTGACGCCCACCACCCATTCCTCATCCCCTCCACAGGCTGCCTCACATTCCACCGTAACCCTAGACGCCACCCACCTCATTCCCATCCCTCCACAGGCTGCCTCACGATTCCACCGAACCCTTAGACGCCCACCCACCTCATCCTCATCCTCCACAGGCTGCCTCACGATTCACCGTAACCCTTAGACGCCCACCCACTCATTCTCATCCTCCTCCACAGGCTGCCTCACGATTCACCGTAACCGCTGACGCCCACCCACCTCCTATCCCCTCCACAGGCTGCCTCACAATTCCACCGTAACCCTAGACGCCCACCCACCTCATTCCTCCCTCCCAGGCTGCCTCACATTCCACCTGCAACCCTAGACGCCCACCCACCACATTCCTCATCCTCTCCACAGGCTGCCTCACGATTCCACCGTAACCGCAGACGCCACCACCTCATTCTCATCCCCTCCACAGGCTGCCTCACATTCCCCTGTAACCGCTTAGACGCCCACCCACCTCATTCCTCATCCTCCACAGGCTGCCTACAGATCCACCGCAACCTATAGACGCCCACCCACCTCATTCCTCATCCTCTCCACAGGCTGCCTCACGATTCCACCGTAACCGCTTAGACGCCCACCCACCCATTCCTCATCCTCCTCCACAGGCTGCCCACATTCCACCTAACCGCTTGACGCCCACCCCCATTCCTCATCCCTCACCTCACTCCACGCGCTTGACGCCCACACATCCTCACCCCAGCCTCACTCCACCGAACCTTAGACGCCCACCCACCTCATTCCTCATCCCCTCCACAGGCTGCCTCAATTCCACCTGTAACCACTAGACGCCCACCACCCTCATCCTCATCCTCCTCCACAGGCTGCTCTACAATCCACCCAACCACTTAGACGCCCACCCACCTCATTCCTCATCCTCTCCACAGGCTGCCTCAATTCCACCGTAACCCTTAGACGCCCACCACCTCATTCCTCATCCTCTCCACAGGCTGCCTCATGATTCCACCTGTAACCACTTAGACGCCCACCCACCTCATTCCTCATCCTCCTCCACAGGCTGCCTCACAATTCCACCCGTAACCACTTAGACGCCCACCCACCTCATTCCTCATCCTCCTCCACAGGCTGCCTCACAATTCCACCCGTAACCACTTAGACGCCCACCCACCTCATTCCTCATCCTTCTCCACAGGCTGCCTCATGATTCCACTCGTAACCGGTTTTTTTGATATATATTTAATATTATCAAGTGTTTCATGTGTACTATTATTAATTTAAATAGTAGAACACATAAAACACTTGATAGTCGAGTGTGCGGCAAGCGATGGACAAAGGCACCGAGAACGCGGAGAAACGACGCACCGTCCAGTCCCGTTGGCAGACGCTACACCGGTATCGGCTCTGGCCTGGCATCTGGTGGGAATTTCGGAAGTAACATTTAAGCTCGACTCAAGAACACTGGAACTGCCATTCCTCATGGAAATCTGCACATAATCTGAGGATATTCTTTTGTAGAAGGTGCTTACGGACACTATTATAACGAATAAATGCCGGTGGAGGTGTGAATTCTGGAGGTCAAGAAAACTTGCGCATGCCATAAATATCACGGTTCCCGCATCTCAGCCGGGAGATCATTGTAGACATGATGTAAACTCCATCGATCTAAAACAGGAATACTCGCAAACGTACAGATACGAAGTGAACAGCAGTTCGAGAAGTTTGATTAGTATTAAAAGGTCACATAAACGTTTTACCCTTTGCTCTATGTATTAAATTCACTGTTTGTTATTTTCACTCATGTTAATTGTTAACTTTCCCTTTCAGGTGAATTAACCTTCTGTTACCTTTTCATTCGAAAACCTTTCTCCTTCGTTCCATTTCACCCTACAATTCCTCTTTCTTCTCAATCTCATTTGTGTTTTTTGAATTTTCTGAATTCTTATCGAATTCACTTCACGTTATTCCTAGAAATGTAATAAAAATTACTAAACAATTGAAAATCAAATTAAAACAGTACTAATTGACTGCTGTGTTTGAAATTAATTTTTATTTTATAATGTTAATAAACTACGTTTTGAGATGTAAATAGTTTTAAAACTTTACTAAAATCAAAATTCAAAATATGTATTAAATATTGCTCTTTCTCTTTTTTCTAGATTTTTGTCTTGCCTTGGGTAAAAATTATCTTCATCCTCTTCTATGATTGAATTGTTAATTTCGTCAGTTTTGTCTCACCCTTTCTTTTATTCATTGTAAAATACTTATCTTAACAATTAGAAGCATTTTTTTATTTACATGTACAGTAATATTAAAGCGTTATATCATTGTCTCACATGTTTCATATTGCGCAGGTAAATAAGGCGAGTCGAAAGAAGAGGGAAAAATCTTCGGCGAAGAAGGAGAGAAAAGCCACCAAGACGCTCGCAATCGTTTTAGGTAACGGAAACAATCATAATCATACGAAGAATAGTATTAATAAAATTAAATGCCTGGATCTACCCGACTGAGTTACTTTTTTATTCATTAACACTAGATAAACGGAAGGGAAAACGTTTAGCTGAAATATTTACAAATTTTCAAATGGAACACTTTCATGGTATGTCCCACTCTTCCATTTCATAATAGACTTTTTACCATATTTGTACCGTAAGAAGTTAACGATATGAATAACGTACGTTTTATGCACTTTGTAAGATTTCCAACATTCGTTTAAATACAGTAAGAGTCATTTCGTGCGAAGAAAACACATCACCATCGTCTCCTCAGTTAGATGAACCAATGTCACTAATATCTTGCTGAGAAGCCTGTTTTTATTTATTATCCACACCTGAGGGTAAGGTAGACATTTGGCAAGCATAACGTATTCCTATCACCGCTCCAGCATACTTGGCCTGCCTCCTTTTGTCACGGCTTGAGATACTAAGGCGATTTGTATAAGAAAGATACAGCTTCATTTTTGCCCCGGCCGGGTATCGAACCCGGGACCGCCTGACAGAAAGCTAGCACAATATCTACGAGTCCCACCGGAGGAGGTGCTGTTTCTAAATATTGTCGGATACGAACGATGAAGAGCGAAAACCTGTGAATTGACAGAATTTCGGTTAACACAACCCTGGATTGCGCGCGACCCATCCCGTCACCCTGCCGTCAGAATTTTTGCCTGTTGTCAGTTGCACTGCAATCAGGACACTCGCCGTTCCCATATGACCTCACGAGTCTACGACTGCGGTAAGACTTTTGGAAATACTCACAAATATTTCGTGACACGCAGGCTGCGACAATAGAAAATTTAAAAAAAACACTTTTAATGAACATCTAAGTATCTAATGCCAAAACGATTAAGGGATTATTTATTGGTAATAATTTAACGTGGTTTTACCTCATTAAATGACTTATTCTGAATTGAATCCATTTAACTATTTATCGTGGGAAAAGTGACCGACTGACGTCGTTGGAAGTTAATAGAAAGCCATGGACTCTTAGAACAATTGATATCTGATAATTCTTGTAGCGAAACCTATGTTAGTAGCACGAAATCAGTGAGGAGACTCAATTCTGGTGGTGGGGGTGTGTATGAAAAGCGACGGCCACTGTACTTGGATATTTCTAGCGTGGCGGCTGTGGGTAGTATCTCCAAGATGGAATTCGGCACGACTTTTTGCGTCATTCTCAGTCCTACCTCTAGAGTCGCTTGAACTGCAGCACTGCTTGATACGGTCGCGATCATGCGACATCTTGCGACAGAACCAAGAAAGATGCAATAATTCGTGCCGAATTCCATCTTGGAGATACTACCCACGCCCGTCACGTTAGAAAACCCCAAGAATAATCGGACTTACTTAGCTTCAGCGACATCACGTGGTCAATAGGAGAACTTTTTAAGGCGTTTTCAGCCAATGTCCAGCAACCTCACGTGACAAATCAACGCCATCTATACTTACTGAAACTCACATGTGTGGACAGGGGTTGGTCAAATACGTTACGCGTGTCGTTATTGGCCGAAAAAAGTCGAGATAAGTTCCTTCATTCACCGCGTGATGTCTCTGAAGCTACGTGTGTCTGATTAGCAGCCGACATTTTTGGACATACCCCTCATCATGCCCATAACATAGGAAATGAGTATTCTTCTTACAGACTTCATAATTAGTACATATTATTGGAATTATTGGCGGTAGATTATGGAAACTCGTGTGTTCTTATAATATTTATTACGAAACTGATGTTAGTGGTTAGAAGGTCATTTATATTTAGAACACCTCTGTTTTAATATTGCTTTTACGACACTTATCTCAAGTTCAGAAAATTTCACTGCAGGCAACCAAAGTGGATAGAGTGTTTTTAATTGGTGCGTCAACGAAAAATACGCCACATTCCGTTTTCATTGTTTTTTGAAGATAATAACTGAAATGAAACCCACGTGTACCCCATTGCAGGTGTGTTCCTGGTGTGCTGGGTACCCTTCTTCACGTGCAACATCATGGACGCCATGTGCACCAAGCTGTCGCTCGACTGCTCCCCCGGCGTCACGGCCTTCATCCTCACCACGTGGCTGGGCTACATGAACAGCTTCGTGAACCCCGTCATCTACACCATCTACAACCCGGAGTTCCGCAAGGCTTTCAAGAAGCTCATGGCGCTGGGCACGTAACAGCACGCGCTGGGCGGGTCCCTGCGAGGTACGCGGGCGCAGCTCATGTCCACTTTAATCGCGTTAGCTACGAATTTTAGTACGTTACTCGAACGTTAGTACGTTACGAATCAGTGGTTTTTGTAAAAAATGACTTGCTCAAGGGCGGGAATATATTTTCAGAAAATGCCGAAGTCTATTACTATAACACTCGACGTAGAAATCATATTCATCAGGTGACAGTATCAACAGCTCATTACAAAAAATTCACATACAATACATGTACATTATTTTACAACACTTTGCCAGATGACATTAAACGATTAATAAAATTTAAATCCCAAGTGAAATCGTTTCTGCTGCATAACTGTTTCTATACAATTAGAGACTATACTGAGCATCACAGAAAAGTAACATTAATTTTAACAATGATACATAATGCATTATTTACCATTTGAACTGTGTAAATGAGTATAAACAACCTGTAACAACTATTGTACTACAGCTTCCGGGTCAATGACCCCCATCTCGATCAGGTTTTTCGTCCAGTTTCCCTGATCCATTGAGCAAATGCTGAGATGGCCCCTTGTTTTGCTTCTGGACATAAATGTAACTTCATTTCCTGTGCACGTCTTCTAGAATTCAGTGGGAAATACAATTATTCAAATTATCGTTTCCATGTTGTCGCGGCAGGAAGTAATAAGAGCCAAAATGTATTGCTTATTTATCCTTGAAAATAGATTTTATTACATGGGAGTTTTTTTTTTCTCCCTTTCAAAATTCAAAATTTATTGCTTATTTATTTTTGAAAATAGATTTTACTACATGGGAGTTTTTGTTTTTTTTCTCCCTTTCAAAATTCAAAATTTATTGCTTATTTATTTTTGAAAATAGATTTTACTACATGGGAGTTTTTGTTTTTTTTCTCCTTAAAATCAAAATTTATTGCTTATTTATTTGAAAATAGATTTTTGTTTTCTTTTTCAAAAATTCTAATTTTTTTTCTGATTTTTAATTATAGGGATTACAGAATTTTGAAAATGTGCACACAATTCACTTTTCCCCATAGCACGTCATACGCAGTTTTAACTGTTTTTTGACGTAAAATAAATAAATAAATAAATAAATAAATAAATAAATACGACACATTTTGAGGGCAAATACGTGCCAGCCTAGCACGTGCAGCTCATATGAGGTTGCTATTAGATTTAATTGCGTCGTCCTTTTTCTGGTTACGGCGTACATTGTCGTCCTTCTAGCACGTGCAACTTATAGGGGTTATATTCGATTTAATTGCGATAGATGTAACGTTTTCTTCGATACAAATTCCGTGCTCATCCCTCAGACTCATGCAACTAGAATGAAATTAATATTTAGTCTAATTGCGTTATCCTTTTCTGGAACAAAGTATTACACATGCTATACCTTCCAGCACGTGCAATTCATGTGGAATTACATTAGTTTTAATTGTGATGGGTATAATTGTGTTAGGTATAACGCTTTCTTCGATACGAAGTACGTGCTCAACCCCAAACTCATGCAATACAGGGTTTATTTTAATTTAATTGCTTTGTCCATTTTCTTACAAAGTACGTGCTTAGCCTCCCAGCACGTGCAATTCAATTTGTGTATGATTCTTTTAAATTGTGTTAGGCTTAGTACGTTCTTGGAAATAAAAGTCGAGCTCATTCTTCAAATTTTGTATTTACTGGGGTTGATATTTGGATTAATTGTTTAGATCCGGTACTTTCTTCGGACAAAGTACTTTCCAATACCCCAAGCACGTGCATTGTATCATCTCTCATAGAGTTGATAATGGATTAATTGCTTTATATCAGGGCGGATACACGGGGAGGGAAATGAGGAAAATTTCCACCCTAAATTTTTTCAATAACTACTAATTTTAACCTGTCACGAAACTTTCAAGCGAAAATATTTTCGGATTATCATTAAAACGAATAAAATCGTATCCCAAAATGAGCTGAGTGTAGCCTGATACATTTTACAAAATCTGTTTCATTACAGTTTGAAACACCTCTCAAAATTTGTCTCTGGATCGCCCCTGCGTTATAGTGCTTTCTTGGATATCAAGTGCAATTTATAGGGTTGTGATATTCGCCTTAATTGGTTAGTGTCTCACGAATATCGTGTGGCAAATTACTTGCGATTTAAGCATTTCGCCTACAAGTATTACACCTGACTGCCGCCTTAAAGCATTAAACGTACAAGTATTACACATGACTAGCGCATAATGACAGGCTCACCTGTGCACCACTCGCGATACATTTTGTCGCGAACTGAAGTGAATATAACATTAAAATCTAGTCGTATCCTGATACCAACGGGGGCTTCTTCCTCTCAAACACTAAACTTTTTTGTAATTTTACTAATTTTATTGTGGAAAACTATTTCATCTTAATTGCATCACATTCCAAAGGAGTATTTCCATTATGAATTGTTTTTATTTCAAGCTTACAACACATTACATTTTCTAACATTATTTCAGAAACGTTTAATGGTGAGCGCAACTCCCCCTCCTCAATTTCATTCCAGATTCGCTCCTGTTACGTAATGTAAAATTTCGCCTTATTTTCAGTATGCTATTGTTTGCAATGTGCAGCTTCATTGCAATGTGTTTGTCGCCATGATATTAGGTAACGCTATAACCATACAGAACTGGTTACATTTGGTATTTTTATTTTGGTTTGTATATTGTTTGTGATGCAGTGAAAAGTTTCTGTAACAGACTTATTAGAGCTCAATATTTTCCAATATATTTGTACCTCTCCTGCTTGAACTGTTGAATGCTATTACACATTTTCCAAATGCCCCAACTTCGAAGATGTTAAAAAATGCAAAATAATTTATCATACCTTACATTATTTATTGTAGATAATATTTTTTAGCATTATTTTAGTGGCCTGCAGTCGCAAAAGTGATGCTCAACAAAACCACACAAAATGGATTTCCAAAAAGTAGCACGAACACTGCTCAAGAACAAGAAATAAAATACTCTCATCCTTACAATAAATTACTTTTTTAACAAAAACAGACTTCACAAATGCTGGAATAGTAAGTATAAAATAATGCAATAGTTCTTTATACATCAAAAATATCAAAAAACGTTGCTTTTCCATAACGGTTTACGTGAAAACCAAATATTTAATATCGGGCGGCTTCTTCCTTTGAGCCTTGCTGTCACATGACGTCATCTGGGTCGTAAGCAGTACGCTCTCAATATGAGAATTCAGTCGGTACGCGCAGTTTGAGATTAGGTGGGATAACACAGTCAAATATTTTCATTTTTCAGTCAAAATCAAAACTGTTTCATTGTTTTCAATATTTTTCTCGAGTTCCTGGATATCTAACGATATCAAAGGCAATAGGCATAGGTTCTCATCTGGTCGCAGGCTATACAGTTTTCCGAAAATGTGTGCGTATATTCGCAATTAGTAATACACTACGTTTAGTATGGCGCATTCAGCATGTATTAATCTTAATTTTTTTATTCCTGTTTTGCAAGTTCATATAAAAATAAATTTTAAACATGATACAGTTGTGTGACTTCTCTATTCTCGGGCACAGAATTTTAGATGGAAAAGAATTTATAGAAATGTATATTTAAAAATTGTTATTCCAAAATTAAATTTTAAATTAATTATTTGAATATCATCATTCTCTGATGAATCAAGCTGAGACGATTCATTTTAAGCCGGAAAGTTAGCGTAGTAATTTTCATGATTCACCTTCTGTAGGTGCCGTGAAACTCCCCAAAACATTGTTAGTATAGTTTTTTAGAATTCTTCCTAACGTCAACCGAAAATAACGCTAATCGATTGATCTTGTCGAGAGAAACCAAATGAGCATTTGTTATTCTTCTGTGGGGATCTTGTAAATCCCCCGGGAAACTCGTTTTCCGAGAATTCTCTTTGTATGTCCGGGAAGGGACCGAAAATGTGTCAGTTTCCCTCAGTAGACTGCAACGAGTATTTATCCTACACGTAAGCGATATTTTTCTAACTCTTACCTTTCATTATTAATGGAAGCTGAGTTTTTTGTTTTGTTTTTGTTATGATACATAGAATGTTTAAATGTTATTCATATTAAAGTAATAAATGAAAAAACAGAGATTTGGAACAAGATGAAGTTGTTTTAAACACAGGGGATACAAAGAATTATTTAGGACTCGACGAATTTGTATTGTATTTGAAAAATGTGATAAAGCTCAATGGTCCCCAGCGAGTTAGTAGGCACGTTTATTGAATTAGTATTAGTAACTCATTATTACAAGTTGTCATTATTAATTTGAAATTATTTAGTCAGCAGTGATTGAAAAGCTAAAAGTTAGAAAATGTAATTTGATCAGAAATTAAAGAGGAAATTTGATAATACTATAGTTAATCAGTGATCATACTGAAACAATCTAGTTATGGTGAGTAGTTTCTGATATTATTTAATTCAGTGGAATAAAAAAATATATAATGTAGGTCTACCAAATATAACTTCCAAAGAATATTTTTCGTAGTACACTCACTTTTCATTATCCGTGCTTGTTTTTTCCTTGTTTCACTCCACTCTCAGAAAACCATGTTCGCCGGCACGAACGATAGCCCCTGTAGACTTTTTTTCGTATATTTCGGGACCCCCGAGAAACCCCTTCATCCGTGTCCATGGACTTTTCCCTCGACCCCGTTTATCTTCCTTTTTTCGTGTATTTCGGGACCCCCGAGAAACCCCTACATCCGTGTCCACGGACTTTTCGCGACAGGTCCTGCCCCTGCAGCAGCGTCGGGCCCAGAGTTCGCAGTTGAATTGCGGCGCCATCTTGCCAGCGCTCTGTCCGTGCTGCTACCTAGCGGCGAACGCACGGCTCCGGCGCCAAATGTGGTTGGTGGTTTCTGGGGTTCCTTCTGACGACGTTTTATGAAACACCTAAGAGCACTGTAGTGGACAAGTTTAAGCATGCAATGTCATTTTCAAACTGTTGAAATTGTTTTTTCTAAATTGTGTTGGTAAAAAGTTAATTTTTTGGAATGTTTTATTCAATGCTTTCATTTGAACTTCAAATATTTAATGTTATTGTAACACAAAGTCCATTTCCTCTGCTTCTGATTGATTCTGTTTTCAAAATATTAAATGTTTAAAGGGAAAAAAAAAATTAAATAATTATATAAATACATTTTTACAATAAATAAAGACAATATTTACAATTTTTTAAATAGTTAACTATGTTTCTTTCTGATGCATTTTAAGACGGAGCATCACTATACTTGCACTCACTATTCCATGAACATTGACAATAGTATATTGTGTTATACTATAATCTGCCTATGAATTACTGATTGTCAATTACGTTTTCATCTGCTTTCAAGTGTTTGTAAATGTTTTGCCATTTTTCCTGCAACTGTCATTATGTATGATTATTAGACCTCAGAATTTTAGGCATTAAAAAGTGAAGTTTTATGGACCTAAAATAGGGTTCAAGACATTTAAATAAAGAACAGGTCTTTTTTATTTCAAGAAAAAAATTGGTGTTTCTATTATCACATTAAGTCACAAAATATCAAATAAGTAACTTTTTATTATGCAGAAGAGTAGAAACTTTTACATCTATAAGAATTCCTTCTGTGTTAGTCATTTTCATATTTTAATTATTTTCATAACTAGCTACATATTATTCAACTAAGATTTTCACCTTATTTCTTACTTACACTGTCTTTTGTTACAATAATTTTAAGCTTGAAAAAAATATGTGTAATGAAGTACTCATGATCAAATCAATAGGTATTTAAAACATTAATCAAAAACAGTCAATTGTTTGAGGTCAGCTGTCAATAGTTATCCTATTATTGTTGACTTGATTCACCAATGGTGTCAGCACATCACTGCCCTTCTGTACATAATTTAAACTTAAAAACAAATATGTTGATCCTCAAAAATTAGTTTTTAATGCCATTCCAAGTAAACAACCATTAAAATGGGCATCAACAACCTTTAAGACATATTCAGCACTATTAGATAAATGTTTTCAATATGTTGGCTTTTCATGAATCTTAAACATTAGCACTTACTTTTTGCATACCTCTATTACAACTGAATAGAGATTTGCCTTAAATTTGAGGTCTAATAATGAGCTTTTCTCTTTTCTGGAATGTTTATACATTTTACACCTGTGCCTGATTCTGAATGCATTGCTTGCCTTCACAGTAAAAACAATGTACTTGTCAGTGGTATATTCAGTATATTTTGAAGCAATATGTACGTCCATATCATTTGGAGTGTGACCAAAGAATTAAAATAACTACACAGAAACTAGAAACAATGTAATAATTTTCTGAATCTTGTTTAGATATAATTGTGTCATACCTACAGTAACAGAATATGAGGGAAAGCAAGGTAGACAATGTCTACTCTTTTAAACACCCTTTTACTTCTCACTAAAATATATACAGTTTCCCAAATAAAAGAGGGACTGCTGTCAGTTTGACATGATTATCAATGTGGTAAGTTTACTGTTTTTGATGTAAAATAGTTAACAGTAAGCGTCAAAATGTTTACTGTTTTGACATTGTTTACTGTTAACTGTTTTTGACATAAAATAAATAAAAGTATGCAGAATACTATAACTATACATAATTGCCTGAAAGATTGATATAGGCATCTCAGCAATCCAAAAACTGAATATTGTGGGAGAAGAACCTCCAAGTTAGATTCATTCTGAAGCCATTCTTCAATCCACCACACTAGCCAAATTGTTTAACTATACTTTGTGAATTCATGGAGGTTAAGTAACTCAAGACACCATATGTTCCAGATGTGTGACTGTCCAGTAGCCCCAGGGATATTATGGCGCCAAGCCCTTGGCCAATGATTGAAGAAGACTTACTGGGTTAAAAGAGGATTACTCCACAGTTCCCTTCAACACCAGTAAAGGGCTAATAGAATGTTGTTCCAAAAAGTATAATAGAATTGAAAAAACACAGACCTCATTGTCATGTGCCTTTAACCTTTAAGAGCTTTCTTCAGTGGAACAAAGACATGGAGAGACCATGGCTACATAAGGGTTATTTAAAGACTTCTCACCAAAATTGAGACAAATTTTTTCCAGGCAAATTTCCTCAATAGGTCTTAAGGCCAATAAAGTAAATTTTTTCACAATGTAAATTCATGTGCAAATTCACGTGCAACGTGTAAATTCATGATATCCAAGACAACATTGAAGAATAATTCCATTACCAATTCCAATTGTTTTTTTACCCAGAATATATTTAGCTAACCACTGGAATGCCTATATCAACCTCTAAGTAAAATTTGTGAAACTGTTATTTCCATATTACTTCCTTCAATTTATAAATTACTCTTGTATTTTCTACTGTCATTCTTTTTTATATAATTCACTGAAGTTAGGTTTTTATTACTATTACAAGGCTCAAATTATGCTACAAAGGTATTTCCATTGTAAAAAAAATTCTGTATCTACCACTGACTCTTAGCAGGATTGGGAAACCAATTCTTGAAATGAAACATTTTCCAAATTATTTTTTTCAATTTTAGTGTCTTCTCAAATTATCTTTACTTTTTTCACGAGTATTATGAGATGTTTATTAGAACAATTATGTTTCTCTGTACACCTACCTTCTCTTACACCTTCCTTCTCACAACAAAATGTGTTGTTTTATTTATTGAATTGTTAAATACACTTAAAAGTTTTCTTGTTCTCCTACCTTTTGTTTTGCTTTTTCTCAAAGGAACTGGAAAGTAATAGGGGATTTAAATACTAATATTGATAATGCTTAAGGAATGAAAATATCTATTTCTGCATTGTTAACCAAAGTACTTCCAAACTACTATTAATACAGTGAAACTTCGATTTTACGTTCCCTGATTTTACGTTTTCCCGGAATTGACGCCATAAATCAATAGTCCCGGCAAAAGATCCATATAAGTAATGTATAATTTTCCTCGATTTTGCGTCTGAATGGTGAAGTCCTACTGTGTGTAAAAATCCCGATATATTATTTTTTTATATATATATATATATATATATATATATATATATATATATATATATATATATATATATTTATATATAAGGATAGTGGGGATACATATAAATGTTATGTGATTTGCTATTTACAAATGGGAGTAATTATATCTTGGTTAATGTTCTGAGTTGGTTAGTTGAGTAATTTTCCAGAACTTAGCCCACGTGTTTCGTTTCCAGTGTGTTTGTTGAGTTAGTTTGTCGCCAGTGATAAGCCAGTTGCTGGATGTTACTTTCTCGCTACCGCGGCTTACCACGGCCGTCTCTAGCAGACTAGAGTCTACTAGAGACGGCCGTGCGCTTACGCAGTACAGAGATTTTTTTTTTTTTTGTGCCGGGCCCTGGAACCGAAAAAGAGAATAAATCTAGTAGCTAAATTTATAGAGAAAAAAATATTCTAGCACGTGGTGTAGCCAGAATACATGTTTGAGGGTCCTTGTTATCGAAAAATCGATTGATGCCTAACGTTTGTCCGTCCGTGAACAACGCTACTGAATAAACCGTTCAGCCAATTTTCTCCCAAATTGATATTCCGCAATCGATTTGGCTGATGACGCGGCTCCTCGAATTTGAAACCGATTTTTGTATTTTTTGAGGGTACTTTCAATGAAGCCACTCGGACATTTTAAAAATTTTAAAAAAGAAGAATGGCTCCATCGTTTTCGAATAAATTTTGTTTTTGGATAGGGTAAAGACGTTAAAGAGAATGGTGTAGGTGTCATTTTCGTTGAAAACTCGGATTTTTTGAAAATTGCAAATGTTCAAACTTTTTTCGGCGTCTTCTTACAACTACAATTATGAAGATAGAGATTTTATACCTTAATGAAATCTGTTCCTTAAAAATAGATTTCGAAATAAGGTCCTGCACAAGTTTTCAAAAATGTTAGTACTGTTTGTGTAACTTTGCGTGAAAGTACGGGCGAAAAAGTACGTGCTATTTTATCACTAGTAGCTATTCATTTCTTTTCAATTGAAGTTTTAATGTATTATTTATTATTTTTAAAATTACAACTACAATACTGCTAGAGGAACAGAAGCATGAAACATTTTTTAATTTTTATAATAAATTTTACAAACAAATATTTCTAAAATTTATTATAATTATTTATAAAATCGTATTTAATTGTATAATATTTGTTTTTACTTGTTTTAAAATATTTTTTAAACATTATTATATTTGTCTTTCAATACCACTAAAGATTTTGTTTAATAATCTCCAAAGTGGAATTTTATTTAAACCATTTTTTAATAAGAATATACTTAAGATTTAAACTTCAACTCATAGTAGAACTATGTAAACTAATGATTTTGAAGTTGACTTTATATATACTGGTCTCCTTTTGTAACTCTGATTTCCATTTTAGTGCATTTCTGTTCTGTTCGTAAAATTATATTTCAAATAACTTTTTTCTTTGCTTTTTTTTCACAGTCGCCGACACAAAAATTTTAGATCCAGGAGTCCTTCCATGACTGTTATTTCATCTTTTAAAAAGTGAATCTAAGCTCCAATGGTATGTATTAGAATAAAACAATTTTGTACCTCTTTTTGCTAAACCTGTGGCATCAAATTTCCCAGAAGTTTCTGTAAACATCATTAGCCAGCTAGCATCAGTCACCAAGTGGCATACTGGTCTTTCACTCGAACATTTCATAATCCAAATCATCAAGATCATTGAAGGACAAAACCAAAGTGAACGTGTGGCATAATCATTCCAATAGTTCACAAAATTACAAGATTTTGTAGAATAAACATACTTCTCTTTTTATTCAATTTATCCCTCATAACGATACATCACTGAACATTTTGTGAACAATACGATGTATCGAGAAATATAAATGAAAAATGTCTCCGTAAAAATAAAATAATTTTAGTATTATTGTGTCATGCTGTATACATGAACAAACTCTAAAATCAGCATTGTTGTTAGCAACCAAAGGAGACTGTATAACCACTTCTAAACATTTATGTTGTCTGCAGCCAAGTAATATGAACATTATTACAAGTTTAAAAGTGAAGATAAACGAAATACCATGCAATATTATTTTCAAACCATACTACCTGTGTTATTGATGTCTACTTTGGTATTTCATAATTTAGTAGAGCAAATAACATCACAATAAGCCTAAAGCAACAAAATATTTTGCTTTTATATATTCTAAGAAAATATAAAAAATACAGAATAACTTCTCTATGTACAATATATTGTCTGATAGCCGTTAATAAATTGTATATATTTCAGTATTCATTCTTGTACATATATATACACTACATATATGAACATATTTTTGGTGGTGCCAGTAATGTTGAAGAGTATGTTACACAGATCTTGATGCAATGTGTTTGAATGAGTGTAAAACATTGCAATTTCTGAATGTCCTAGTGAAGTTTGACATTAGTAAATAAACAAATTTCTAGTTTGTATATACTTTGAGTGGTTGTAAACAATAATATTTCATATGATTGTTCCAAGAGCTTTAATGTGTGATGCAAAGTGATAGAATTCCCTTGCTCTATTCTTGTAAATTATATTTTCCTCTTTCTGTAAGAAGAACATTCTATTAATTTTGTTTCTATGAAACAAGTTAGTTGAGCAATCATACATTTTAAATGAAACTGTTTTCTTGTACATACATTGTAAGATATTACTTGAAAGTTTATACCTTCATCAAATTCAAAGTTCTATTTGAATATCAAATAGAACATTGATTTTATATTATTTGGATATGATAGATCTACAGATTTGCTATTCTGTAATCTCTCTAAATTCTTAGTGTTCTAAACTTTTGGAAAGAAACTGAAAACATGTGAATAAAAATTGTCTGAAATGAAAGCAGTGTAATACATTTAAAAATTGTTTTTTAATTTGTAAATTACAAATGTATTGCAAATTTTTGGAGATACAAGAAAATTATAGTTATATTTCTAATGAGATATCAGAGAGTACAATGGGAACTAAGAGTAATTAATAAACAATGGAGTTTATATCTTTTCAGGACACTAAGAATTATTTCGTTTGCAGGATTGTTAAAGAGTAGATGTTTGCCATATTCAGTGGCCCTTGCTGCTAAGGAATTCAGTAGCATCACTACAAGTTTGCCCGATCATTCAAGTTATAGTGTTAACAGATTGAATTCAAAGTTAAATACATCTATGTTGCAAAGATAATATTAAAACTTTAGTTATAAAAGTAAGGAGGTTATTACTTCATTTAACTATTAAATTTTTTATGAAAAAAAGATTACATAAATTAATTATTTTTATCTTAAATATAAAATTTAAATCTATCTAAATACCAGATGAAAATCAAAATTGTGACTGATCCTGTTGGTAATATATGTGAAAAATGGTGTGACATTGACAAATATTATGTTAGGAGTCAACGAAAATAGTGATGCCACTGCAATAGCTTTTATTAAAATTTTGTTGTATTTTGAGGCTAGAGTAAACAGATTAAAATATTTCTCTTTTAAGACATTTTGGCACATTTCCTACATGATAATGTGTCAACGTTTAAAGTGTAAATGCAAATTTTCACCCTCGTATTGATTGACAGTTTGTTCCACTAGTGTTAGTAGGGATACTCATTCAGGAAAATCTTGTATATTATCATTTTGACTTTTCATAAGTATGTACTTGATACAGAATTACACTACTAAAAACAATTTACAGAAATACACTTGTGGAATAAACTTTCTTTTATGATCTGTGATACAAATTTGTAAAAATTGGTTGTTTCTTTTTTAAACAAATCTTAATCAATTTTGCTGAACAATTGCACATTCAACACTGAAATTATCACAATAACTTTTTAAATATTTACAGGATACTTTTTGTATGAATTGCAGAGTAATCACATTTATTGAGAATCAGCAAAGAACAGACTTGCAAAAATTGAGTGATTTTAATATAGTTTCGATATTCACAAAATCCCTAATATGAAAAATAAATCAAATAACCGTGTAGAATTAAAAATAAATACTGTGAATATGCAAATATCTTAAGAATGTACCACCATACTTAATAAAAAGTGTACTATTCTGAAAGACTAAAAATGGGTACTTCACATTTTTGTGAATTAATAATTTGCCTTCAAAACTGAATCTTTTTCTAACATTTCTCTTTCATGGAATGACAGTTATAATTTAAATATGATGTGTGAAATTAAAATCATAATTTTTTTCAGTGTCTGTTCACAGCAATTCTCTTTGACTGTGAATGAATAACATCAACATAATTTTTCGAACAAATTTTCAAATATTGATGATTTGGTCTTACAATTACTTTTGTTATAAGAGAAAAGCATGACAAGAATTGTTGTATACTGGCAGTAGGGTCCAGTGATAAGCATTTTATGAAGTTCTTTTGTCATCTGTCTGTGATCCTTCAAATAACCATCAATGTTAACCCAGTTACTTGCAGGATAGAGCAAAAACATGCAATTTCTTTTAACATAGTAATATATCGTAATGAAACTTAAACTACGTAAAAATTTTCTCAATAAGGGCCAATTCTTATGGAAATTCTATCCTGCAAAAAAGACCAAATGTCCCCTAGCATCTAATGTGTGTAATTTTAATGTAAGCCATTCCAGTGTTGTCCATGCTACTGTATGTTTTGTACACGTACCATACAGAAAGTTCCATGACAGAGGACACACAGTTTGTTCTCAAAATTAAATACCTGTTGAGAGGAACCTTGGAATATGTATTTTTAAGCAAAAGTTGTTTAAAATTAGGCTACTTGGTAAACTAGGACTTTCAGAGAGAAATTAATCTTTCTACAAAAGGGATACAATATTCATTAAAAATTAAACAATTTAAAATGAAAAAGAACATAATGACTTGAAAAAGTATCAACATTTCAAAATGAAGATTTAAAGTAGATTGTAATCACTTCTTAAATATGTCAGTGAAGAACTTTCCCTCTTAAGAGATGTTTTCTAACTGGGAAATTGAAATAACATATCTGTTTCTTGTTTTGGCTTTAAAATCAATTGAAAATTTCATTGTAAAAAGTTAATTTGTTTAATCTCCCAGTCCAAAGAAAGTGGAAAGACTAAAAATAATTGAAAATGGTATTCTTTTATTTCATATCAATTAACAAACCTCCTAAAAATTGTTTTCTCCATATTCTCTTTTTAATCTGATTTTGACTGGAAACTTTGAGTCAGAATTACAATATAAAATATTTCAAGAAAATTGAAATGTAAGCCAAGGTTTCTCAATGCAGTTAGTACTCACATTTGCCACCTATGCATGCTTTCTCCTTTTTGTGTGAAACGTGAAGAACATAGTGTGACAATGTCACACTAACAATGCAATTTTAATGCAAAAAAAAGTAGTTTGTAAAGCATAGAGAAGTTTTAACTACATGAACTTAAAATCATGGATGGATGGTGGGATCGTGTGAAGTTCGTAAAAGTCTTTACATCCTTCCCTCCTACTGAGCCCCTATTCCATGGTTTTGAGTTAAACAAATGAAAATAAGTTCTCAACATTGCAAACTTGTAAAACAGTTTGGAATGTTGAGAAATAAATGCTTTTATTTTGTTTCGCTAGCTGAGAATTACAAAGCTTGGAATATTGTTCAACTGTAAGAAATTTTTCTAATGATTTGTTTGTCTACAGAAGAAAATTTGTTATATCCCTTGTGAATATCTGTCTCTGTACATTGCTCTAAACCTGGAGATGGAAATCTTCAAGGAATTTAACATGTAGAGAATATCAGTCCAATAAAATCTAATGCAATAATGATAATTCTTTCTCCTTTTTTTTTAGGAATGATTTGTCAATATGACTGTAGAAAAATTAACCACCTGCAGAATGATCAGATTCTTTAGGGTACTCCTATAAAAAGTGTTACGTTTACAAAAAGTTTACACCTTTAGATTTTCTAGACTGAGAGGCAGTGGTATAAATTTGAATTATTTACATTATGTTTACAATTGCCTGTAACAATGATTGTAGCAATAATGATGGTAGTAAACATTGTAGATGAACGTGTTAATTCTTTTCCTTTCACATTATCACCCCTCTTTTGATAAGTTTCTTTCAGATTATAGGGTGACTAGCTCTCATTTTGACCTTAATTTGCATTAAAACTATCTAAAAAGCAATAAATTAGTTGTTCAAAGATCACTTCAAATTTTGTTACCCTGCCTCCCAGTCTTCTTGGGATGATCTCTGGAGTGCTTTTCTTGTTCTTTTCACCCCAAGAAGGATGGCTATGGAGAGCATGCAAGATGAATGATGATGATAGAAATGATGACATCATGAATGGAATGATATTTAGGGAGGATATGTGTGGTTAGTCTGGAAAAATATGTAGTATTAAAGGACAAAATATGTTCATTAGTATGCAATAAAAATGGTAAGAATATATAATATATAAAAAAAATATAATAAGCAATATCAAAATACGCTCTAATATACAGAACATTTACAAACAAACAAAGTAAATTTACACAACTTGAAATTGCGTCCTTTTGGAATACTTTTTAAAGAGTACATTTTCATCTTTGAAAGCAATTTACTCAATGACTCAATGACACAATGACCACCAATCACTAGAATTCAATGTCTGGCAATCACTGTAGCATTGTCTTTGTACTACTAAGCAACTGTGAAAACCAATATCTCTCATAAATCGGCATTAAATATCATGAAATCTGAATGTCACTGATACTTTCTAAAATAATAGTCACAGCACTCATGATTACAAAATATGTGTGTTGCAGACGGAGGTTAACACAAACAGATCAAATACATCTAACTGGGTTTTTGAAGTGGGGAATGTTGGATCATCAACTGAGCAATTCTGAATATCTGAATAAAAAAACGATGTATTTTTTTTTTATTAATAACTAATTCTGAAACTTCATTAAATATTGTTTGCAAAATAAATTTCAAAAAAATTGGTAGAAAGGTTTGCAAAACATGTAAAATATATTTCAATAATTTTAGTTAAATTATAAAATTATAATTATTAAAAATATAATTATTAAAATTTTAAAATTTAAAAAAAATTAAGGAATTTTAATATTTTTAGGTTCCCGATTCACCAAGACCATAATTTTGAGACCTGACATAGAGAAATAAAGCGTATGTAAATACATACGAATCTGGACTCAAGTGATTGAGTGAAAAACTCAACTGCACCAATAGGTACATGATGAAAACATCCCTGCATTATACACATTGGCTTGTGCACAGGAGAGGTCAGAGGATCACGGCCCCCTTTGTTTCTTTATTATGTTCAATACCTGATAATCTCCTTTTTTAACCTGAGAGTTTGGAAAATGTTTATACAACATTTGGACAAGAGGTTTTCCAAGCAAGCTGGCAAGCTGTAAATTTTAACATAAAACCAATTTTAATTACTAATTGTAACAAAAGAATTATAGTTTCACTCCAATTGGAGTATTTTTCATTTGCTGGCTGTACACCCCTATGATGATACAGAATTAAAACAGACTTCAGCACCTTCTTCACAATTATGAAACAAATACCCGACCCTCAGCGTGAAATATCACTCTTAGCATCCTTTAAATAATATCATCCTTTAAATCAACTCATACCTCTAAACTTCAACAGAAATACTCTATTGAACAAAAATACCAAATTCAAAATGGCCCAACAAGGCTATTATATTATTAGGTGGCCCAATAAGGCTATTTTGTTAGAAGCTGAAAAGTTAATAGAGAAAATCCGAGTATGGGTTCAATGAATTAGATGTTGCAAATGCAGAGAAGATTTCTGTGAACAGAATAGATTGTTTTAAACAGATATGAAGAGTTTCTATGGCAATCTGACTCAAAAACCGAAGGGCATTGCTGCCTCTTCTTTAAAAGATGACGTTGAAGCATTTTAGGCAGGCATCTGGCAAGAAAGCAGATCCTAGACGCATCTTGTCTCCCGAAATACCTCACATGAGGCATCACTTATTTGCTGCCCAAAGCAGGAGACAGTTCTCTGGCAAAGAACTACAGGCTGACATTGACACTTGTCTGATAGTATTGTACAAAGTTATAATTGCAGCACGCTAACAAAATGTACATACACAAGAGAAGAACCACCTGTGCCCACAGAAAACTGAACAGAAAGGATGTCATAAAGGTTCCTATGGCTGTAAGAAGATCTTGCTACTAATTATGTCATCTTGAATGATGTAAGGAAACGAAAATATGTAAACATGACTTGGATTGACTACCAGATGACCTTTGACAGTGTACCACACGATTGGATTATGAAGATCCTGGAGATCTATCGATTTCACCCTAGACTTATTGAGTTCTTTAAGACTAGTATGAAACTGTGGAGTACCAGGTTACTAATAGGTGGAGTAACCAAGTTCAAATCTTAATAAGAAGCTCACCAAATCTTGCTATGCCCTGTACACCCTCAGGTCAAGCTCGAACATTGAGACACTTTGGACAATGTATTTTGTAAACGTGCACTCATATTTGAAATATGGGATAATATTTTGTGGAAATGCCCTTGAAAGCTCTCCCACATTTATTATTCAAAAAAGGAGACTGGGAACAATGACCAGCACTCATAAGCTACAGTCTTGCAAACCCTTATTCAATAAATCAAGAATTCTTCCACAACCATGCAATGTATATATTTGAAACTGTAGTCTTCACAAAGAAGATTCTCACGGAAAACAAAGAGACTTTTACTCGAAATTCTGATGTACACAACCACAACACTCGTCAAAAGGATAATCTACATGTTCTCCATTCTGAAACATCAAAAAAGTACCCTAATAGAAGGCATTACACTTTACAACAAATTGATCTATGATATTAAAGACATAAACACAATACATACATTTAAAAGTAAATTGAAAGCTTTCCTGCTTAACATGTTCTAGTGTGAAGGAATCACAACACTACCTCCATTAAAAAAATTAAATAAAAATTCTTATCCCATTTGACTTTCTGTTTCATGTTGACTGTTTGAACTGAAGCAAAGAAAAAACAACTGGTGTGTCCCGTCCTGTTTGTGTTAAATTGCAGTTAGACTGATGTAGAAGGAGAATGCCAAACCAAAATTCTATTTCCTTCACCATGAATTAGCTAGATGCATTAGGCATTGTTAACAATAATATTGTTTGTTTGTTTTTTTTGCGCAGGTGAAAAAAAAACTTCAAAAGGCGAAGAGCAAAACCGATTCTCAACAGTGTGGGATTACCTCATACTAGGCGACTGCACTAAAACAACCACCTGTTTCTTCTTCTGACACCAACCTGGAACCGCTTTCGCATTACTTCGGGTTGGGGCCTTTCTTGATGGGTGTCACTCCGTTTGTTCCGTCTTAAACACTACTGTCTAGACAGCCTTCGTTCTTCTTTGTCCGCAGGACGCTCTCTATAAAGTGGGAGATTGCGCTCCAGGACTTCTCATCTTTCATCATGACTTCCACTGTGTTTTCTGGCGTGACGCTACCTGTCTTTTCCTTCAGCCTATCGCGTTCTCTTTCCCAGTTCGTGCACTGGAAAATGGTGTGCTCAGCGGTGTCTAATTTATTTATGCAGTATTTACAGTGGGGTGATGTAACCTTCCCCATGCGGTAGAGATAGTCTCTGAAGTAATCGTGGCCTGTCAGGAACTGGGAGAGAAAGAAATTTACTTCACCAAACTCCCGTTGCATCCATGGTGACAGTTGCTTGATTAGCCGGTGCGTCCACCTTCCTTTGGTCCCACAGTTCCAGCGTTCCTGTCAGTGCTCCATTGTTCTACGTCGTTCCTCTCGTGTAGCTTTCGCTCTTCCTTCGACTCCGCTCCTATCATATATTCGCTTGCGCTCCAGCGCGAGCAGGTCGATAGGTATAACTCCAGCGATCACCAGAATAGCGTCTTCGGAGACTTCGGTAAGAGCACGCCACTCTCAGCGCTCCCCTACGCTGCACCGCTGTGATTCGTGTTCTGTATTTCTTTACAAGTCAGTGCTTCAGCCCACATTTCGGCTCCATATAGTAGCATTGACGGCTCCATATAGTAGCTTGTCGACATCAGGAGTCTCCTTTTATTCGGCCGTGGACCGTCTACGTTAGCCATTAGCCTGCTCAGTGCTGCAGGTGTAGTTGCACCTTTGTCAACAGTCTTCTGTATGTGTGGCCAGTAGGTCAGCTTTGTATCCAGAGTTACCCCCAGATACTTTGCAGACGGCTTTGTCATTAATCTTTCTTTACCCACTTGCATGGTAGGATGGTAGGGATTCTTTTTCTGGAAAGGACCACGATCTCCGTTTTAGCAAGTGCCAGTGGCCTTCCATCCAGTCACTGACGCGCCTCATCACCTGGTTTAGCTTGAGCTGAGCCAGCTCAGCGCCACGGGCTTCTATAATGGCTGCTGTGTCATCAGCATATCCGATCAGGATGGTACCTTCTGGCATCTGTGTCCTTAAAAGGCTATCATACACCGAGTTCCGGAAATATGGGCCTAAAATTGATCCCTGCGCAACACCAGCGGTAACGCGCATGGATTTCTGCCCACTTGTTGTCTCGTATAAGAGGAAACGGTCCTTGTAATATATATATATATATATATATATATATATATATATATATATATATAATTATTATAATATTCAGTGGAAAGGAAACAGAAGAAACAAGAAGTATTCAGATTAACAGGGGAATTTGCCTTGGAGATTCGCTATTCTCTGATCTGTTTTGCATTAGTTTGATTTCACACTCTAGACAGTGGACCCACACTAACTTTGGTTACAGTGTCCATGGTAATAAAACACCAGTAACACATTTTTTTACATGGGTGATCTTAAAGTGTTTGCTAATAATGAAGTAATTCTCTCCTAAATAGTGTTTGTCATCAGTGATTTTAGCAATGACATCTTTGTGAAGTTTCGTCATGACAAGTGAGCAAAAGTCAATTTAGAGAGGCAAAGTGATGTCAGAGAACATTGAAGTTGATATGGGCACTGCGAATCAAGAGCCAGGTGAAACTTACAAATATCTGGGTGTTGAAGAATGTGGGTCTATCCTGAACGACACAATGAAAGAGAGAATTTGCAGGGAGTATTACAGACGAGTGAAACTTGTCCTGCAGACCATTCTGAACTTTAGAAATAAAATATCTGCAATAGGTAGTTTGACGGTGTCTATAGCCGAATATAGTTTCAGACTCATGGACTTGACTGAGCAAGGTATTCGAATCATGGATCGAAATTCCAAGCAAGAAGCATTGCAACTATGCAAGACATGTGGAAACTATGCAAGACACGTGGAATAATAGAGACACGGAACTTCTGATGCTACTTAAAATAAAATGTGAGACTCAAAAAACATTTAAGAAATCTTGGAGAGACAAACCACTTCATGGACAATATCTAAAAAGAATGGACAAGATGCGGATTAATAAAGATCCATCATTTATGTGAATTGAAAGGGAAAGAAAGAAGACAGAATCGGAAGCAGTTGTAATAGCTGCCTAAGATCTGGCGTTGAGAATACAACATTATGATAAAACGGTTCTCAAAATTTCCCACGATTATAAATGCCACATTGGTCAGGCACAAGTAGAAACCATTGATCATATCGCCTCAACTTATCCAATTCTAACATGGACCAAATACTTGAACAGACATGATAAGGTGTATAGTAAAATGAATCTGCTATTCTTTGGTTGTTATTTATAATTAAATCTGTCTACATGCTCGCTTGATGCCAATACTGATATTTTTATTCATTCTTTATATAATTTCAATTTGTCCTTCTCTGCTCATGCCTATATTTCATAATTAATCATTTCAATAACAGACCCTTTATTATTTTTTATTATTTGTTGGTACTATACGATACTGTATACTTGATGCGACAGCCCATGTATGGGCCATGACCTATCAGCAGCGTCTCGGCTTCATGGCCGTGGTTTAAGGGGGTACAAGTGGTTAGCACAAAGACATCCCCACGCCATATTCTGTTCTTCTCATCCTAAGTAGTGAGTTTTCTAATCGTCACACTGCAACATATACTGGGACATTGCAAGGAAAACGTATATCTTGCCCGACCGGGAATCAAAGCCCGGGTCGCGTCATGGAAAGCGAGCACACTGACCAATGAGAAGAACCACAAGGGCTCTGAGCAAAACTGTATGACCAACAAATTCAAACTGATTGCATGATAGCGGCAAAGAAACCAGATATTGTTATCCGGAATTCGGAAGAAAAATTGTGTCTACTTGTAGATGTTGCTGTGCCATGCGATCAAAACGTTATAGCCAAGGGGGGCAGAGAAACATCTTCAGTACAAGAGTTTGGATAGTTACGACAATGGATAGATCACTCCGATCATTGCCGGAGCTCTGGGAATTGGTCCGTGTAGTGTCTGTATGTACAGACGCTACAGAAATGCCGTCGGCGGTGTTGTGGGCCAGGAAGTACCCGCACCGCCGATAGAGGGAGCAGCGAGCGCGCCCCGTCGCCACCCGGCGACCAGGATCAGGAAGGGGCGGAGCAGCTACCCCTCCCCGGCGGGGAGGGGGACACCGAAAGGAGGGCCGCAGCGCCGGAGGCCTCGGCCACTCTGAACTCAGATTCGTAGCTGTCAAGACTGGAAGAAAACTATAGTAACGTGCTTCGTGTTAGGACTGTGATTATTGGAACTTGGACTGTACCCCTGTTATAACGAATCGGCTAATGAACATTCTTCCTGTGATTCTAGACCCTGGCACGCTTGTATATGGTTATTCTTTGAAGGTTGTAGGATAAATAAAATTGTTGTGTTACAGATTGTCTTACTTTTGATTTGGTATAAAACAGTCCGCAAAATTTGTGTAAGAACTTGGGACCACAAGGGCTCTGAGCAATACTGTACGACCAACAAATTCAAACTGATTGCATGATAGCGGCAAAGAAACTGGATATTGTTATCCAGGATTTAGAAAAAAAATTGTGTCTTCTTGTAGATGTTGCTGTGCTGAGCGATCAAAACGTCATAGCCAAGGGGGCAGAGAAACATCTTCAATACAAGAGTTTGAATAGTTACGACGTTGGATAGATCACTCCAGAGCTTTGGGAATTGGTCCGCAAAATTTGTGTAAGAACTTGGCTTAACTCCCAGGTCATTCAAAAGACTGAGAAGTGCAAGACAGGCTTTATTTGGGACAGCCCACATTTTACGCAAAGTATTGTAGAGGCACCAACAGTCCCTAGATCTTTTCCTTAGCGAGGTGGTTGCAATCTGGAGAAGATTTTATATTTGATCGACTTATAACATCTTTAGTTATGAAGCAGAATAACAACAACAATAAAAAAAAATAATAGTTGTTATTATTATATTAGCATTATAGTTATTATTATAATAATAGTTATTATTATTATTATTATTATTATTATTATTATTATTATTATTATTATTATTATTATTGTTATTATTATTACATTATAAATAATGAAAAGCGTGGCATTGATGGTAATGAGATATCTTTCTAATTTCATTCTGAGTTGCCTTTTATGAAATAATAACTATTGATATATAGTGATTAACTAATAGATAAATCAGTCTTATCTTCACTCTCCATCTACAATATCACAGAGTTTCAAGAGCATAATAGACTGTTGCAGAAATAGATATTTTATTTGTCTGTTCATGACCCAGCCCAGCCCACCCCACTATGCCCTGGATTCTGGCCTATGCGTTACATATATGAATGTTATGAGTCTTAAAAGGGAAAAACTCAGAAAGAAATTTGTTGCAACTTATGACCTGACTCTCACCTGTTCCTCTGCCATCCTAACATTCCAACCATGGATGTGCCTTGATTGGTGATAAAGATATTTGGTTGCCATAATACCACTAGAGCTGGTGGCACCAAACATGGGTTGCAAGATAAAATGGGAAATCCTGGGAGCAACTCCTACTTTTGTTACTCAAAATTTGACACTATAATATTATTAAATATATTTGAAATGAAATGGTTCGTAAATTTATAACTATGTGCTATAGAAAATTTCCTGATTGGATATTGTAAGAGTACAAAATATCACAAAAATAATTCTTGCAAGGAAATATTAAGGAAAGGTTAAAGAAATCTCAGGATCAATGAACTTTTTTCTCCTCCATTGTCTTCTTGCTGAAACCACCAGACTTTGAATTCAAATTGACAAACAAATTTGAATCAAGACATTGTACCATGAAGTAGTTGTTGTTTGTTTTTTAACCTTTAAATTTCTCTGTTTTTTTTTTTAATTTATTATTTTGGATAATCCTATCATATTATTGTTTGATACTTTATTAAAATTAGAATAAGTATGTGAAGTTATTAAATAAGTGAATGAAGTCACAAATATGAGCAATGTCTATTAATTCTGGTATATCAATTTTTTTAAGTTATGTATAACTACCCTCCCTCATATTCCCCTTTTTGAAATATTAGCAAGGTTCTCCTCTGTAAGTTTCAGAATTTTGAAAATATTGTTTACAAATAAAATGTGTTTAAAGTGTTTATTAAATCAGAATTTAACTTATCTGCAAATATATTCAATAATGTTAAAAGTAATAACTTTTAGAAAAAAATGTTATTAGTATAAATATATAATTTCATGCTTCGTTCTTGAGAGCATGGCATTTTCTTTAGCTGCAATGCCCGTTGCCCCTGGAAACATAACAATTGATTGATTGATTAGTGATTCTGAGCGTCAACAGCTAAGGTAATTAGTCCCATAAGCATAGTGAATGTGTTTGCTTCGTGAGGTGGTGGTGGTGATCTACCTCTTGGTAGATGGTAAGATCCAGTACTGGCCCTTCTGTCGTCAAAAAGGCAGCCAACCAGGTATCTCCCACCAATGGAGCACCGCCCCATCCAGCACAAGCTCTAAGCTCCTGACCAGTGTCCATCACAGGTTGTAGTACTGTGCCTATAAGTGTAAGTGTGAGTGGTGAGGATGGCAGGGAAGAGGAAGGAAAGATCGTGTGTGGTTCCTTTGCCCATTTGTTAGGGTACTGCTCCAACATTAGCCTGGATTTGATTGGAAAAACCATGGTGTTACTTAGAATGTATGTACTGCAGGTGGCACTGACAGTTGCCAAGACATTGTTTTGTGGTTACGATTCAATGGCTCAATAAATGTCACATATTGTGAGTTTCATCCTTCTCAATTAACATTGGCGCCCAACGTAGGGCAAGGACAAGCATATATCAGGTTAGTGAGTCGCTTCATTCGAACATTTAATAGTTTTTGTTTATAAGATCATTTGGTAAGGTGTGATTTCAAAGTCAGAGTTATTCAAGCAATTAGATACTGAAAGTATTTAAGTAACCTAAACTATGTCGCTATTACATAAATTGAAATTATCAAGAGCTTCAATCAAGGGAACATTAACAAGAGTGAAAAATAGCATCAATAGCAACACAACTAAATCAGAAGCAAAAGTTAAATTAAAAATATGTGAAGAAATTTGGCAAAAATTTCAAAACAAGCAAGAAGAAATAGAACAACAAGAGATAGCAGGTGATGAAGCCCCAGAAATGTTTATTCAAGAGTGTGAAAAGGAAAGAGAACTCTTTGAGTCGTCTTATTTTGAGACAGTAGCTACATTACAAGAAATCGTTGATGCTGCAGAAGACAAACAGACACCAACTGAAGAGGTATGTGATGTTCATTATCAAACAGTTTCTGACAAAATCAATATGAAAATGCAGAGATTACCAGAAATAAAATCACCGGAATTTAATGGAGACTTTTCAAAATGGATTTTTTTTAAAAACAGTTTCGAAGCCACAATTCACACAGATATGCAATTAACAAATGTTCAAAAACAGCAGTATTTGATTGGAGTTCTTCAAGGTGAAGCTTTGAAGGTAATCCAAGGATTCCAGATATTCGAGGAAAATTATACAAGCGCATGGAATCTGCTGGTAGAAACGTATGATAACCAAATTATGATGATTGAAACACACTTAGAAGAATTATTGAAGTTTCCTTCCATATCTAAAGACAAGAAATCAGACTCTTTACGACAGCTGCATTTTCATATCCAGGCTCATATTTCTTTGCTGAAAGCCATGAAACAACCGACTCAACATTGGGACACTTTAATTATTCATCTAGCAAGGAAAAATTTAGATTATGTGGAACAAAAAGATTGGCAAGAAGGAGTAAAAGGAAGTAAACCAGAAAATATGCCGACTCTAGATGAATTTTTGAAGTTTTTAATTGAATGCTCACAAGCATGTATGTTGTTGCAACAAAACAGAAGCACACCTGTGAACTTAAAGACAAATTGGAAAGATAAAAAACAAGGAAATAAAGTTATTATGGCAACAACTCAAGGTATCTGTAACGTATGTGGAGGAAACCATCCTATTTTTAAATGTGAAATGTTATTAAATCAGTGCATTGAAGAAAGAAGGAAAATTCTCAAAGATAAAGGGCATTGTCTTAATTGCTTGAAGTTAGGATGTATAGCAAACTACTGCAAGGGGTCTAAACGCTAAATGCTGGGCTCTCACAACACATTGCTACATCAAGAAGAAAGCAAAGTGGCAGCAAAGAATGAAGAAAAGATGAGTGTGAATCATTGTCGTGATTGTAGAGATTTACCTATTTCAGACAGCGTGAACTTAGCAAAAAGAAAAACATTACAGATTTTACTATCAACTGCCTTGGTTTACATTGAAGATGTTCATGGAAAAAGAAGAAGGTGTTGTGCATTATTAGATCCAGGATCCCAGTCTAATTTGATGACTGAAGATTTGAGCAAGAAATTAGCATTAGATACTTGTGAAGCGAGTAAGCAAATACTAGGAGTTGATAATGCCAAAAGAGAATCGAGAAGAATCACTCATGTAAAACTTATTTCATTGAATAATGAGTTCAAAACATATGCAGAATTTTTAATTCTACCATGTATCACAAAGAAATTACCTCAACTGGAAATAGATATGGAGCGAATTACAAATCCAAAAGACGTTCATTTAGCAGATCCCACATTTAATAAACCTGGAAATATTGATTTATTAATTGGTGCTGGACTTTTTTGGAAAATAGTTATTGGTCAAATCAGAAATTCCATCAGTGGTCAACCAGCTCTACAAAACACACGCTTAGGATGGATCATTGAAGGCACATTTAATGAAAACACGAGAGAATCCTCAACTCCATGCTTGAAAGTTTCTAACGAAGAGTTATCGCAACAAATAGAAAGATTTTAGATTCATGAAACACTTCCAGAAACTCAGTGCTATATAAAAGAGGACAAAACATGCAAGGAACAATTTGCTAATACTGCTTTTAGAGATGGAACAGGTAGATTTGTTGTTCGCTTACCTATCAGACAAGAAGTTACTCTGGGTAATTTGAAAGAAAACGCAGTTAAAAGATTAGAATCATTGTTAAGAAGGCTTTCTAGACAACCAGAGCTTAAAAAAGCTTACATAGATGAGTATCAAAAGCTTGGACACATGACTTGATGAAGAGAAAAACCAAGTACATGCTAATTCATATTTTATACCACATCAAGCTGTATTAGCCCAGAGAGCAAAACGTCGAAAATCAGAATTGTATTTGACGCTTCGGCAAAAACTTCAAAAGGCACTTCTCTAAACGATAAACTTATGACAGGGCCGAATTTACAAAGAGATCTTCTTCGTATCATTATTAGATTTCGCAGTCATAAATGTGTCATAACTGCTGACGTGGAGAAAATGTTTAGACAAATTCTCATACATCCTGAAGATAGAAAATATCAGCAAATTTTGTGGAAAGAAGAGCCTAATTCAGATTTTAAGGTATATCAATTAAACACAGTGATGTATGGCACAGCATCTGCACCTTATCATACCATGAGGTGTTTGAATGAACTGGCTAATATATATGAAAAAGAATTTCCATCTGCAGAAAAGATTATCCGTGAAGATTTTTATGTGGATGATTGTTTAACAGGTGGAAGTACGATAGAAGATGTAATTTGTCTACAACAACAATTACAAACCATTTTACAGAATGGAGGGATGCTGTTACGCAAGTGGAGACCCAACGACAAGAGAATTTTACAAAGCGTCAAGAACTCAGGTAAAACATCTTTATTGGTTCTAGATGAGAAAGCTAGTAAGACCCTAGGATTGTTTTGGAATTCAACACAGGACTGTCTCCAGTTTAAAATGAAACTGTCAACACAAAACCCAGAAACTAAAAGAGACGTTGCTTCAAGGATTGCACAGGTATATTATCGTCTTGTAGCAAATCGGGTAGCGAAGATTTGAGAAATGACAGAACATGCTGTGTGGAAACACGTTTCATCGGAGGAAAATCCTGCGGATATTCTTTCTAGGCCCTAGATTGTGACAAATTATCTTCATCTGTAACTCAGAAACGGAAATAAAATGCCCTCAGAATTCAGTGACATAGTTTATGCTCCTTAGGTTGCAACCTACAAAACGAAACTATCTAGAACCTACTATGATATTTTTAGAATTTTACCTTTTTTAATTAATATCATCAATTATTGTCAGGTAATATTTTAGTTAAATATTTTGAGCAATTTATGATGCTTTTTACTAGTGAATACAACATACATGCTCTTCATATCATGTAATCATACCAAATACAACCATATACAACATATTTGACTCGTCATACACGATTGTAATTGTATTTGTGACTCAATAAATATTATTATTATTATTATTATTATTATTATTATTATTATTATTATTATTATTATTATTATTAATAATTTGATTAATTGAACTCTTTCAGAAATATTTCCATTCAAGGTTTTTGCATGAGCAATAATTATTAATCAATGCAATTTTACTTATCTTAATAAACTGTCCTCGTCTTTTTATTTTTCCTCCTTGCAGTTGTCAGCAACTCTTATTAATCTCTTTCTGGTCTCTTCTTATGGTTAAATCATAGTTTGTTTTGGCCAAAATCTAATTTACTTGTTTGGAGACCCCAGCCATTATACCTATTCAGAACCAAATAAATATAATAAAAAAAAATAAAACATGGTCAAGAAGGCCCCTCTTCTGGAGCAGGACTTGTGCTTGTTTTGCTTCTTGGGATACAGTAGGTCTACTAACTTTTTTTTGGCATAGTTTTTATTTTATTTCTAACTATTTCTCCATTCACTTTCTAATTCTTTTTAAATTTATTTATTTATTGATGAGACCTTAGAATCAGGTCCTCTTTCATAATTCTTTCTTTATTTGCCTAAATAAAATGTCTGTCATTTTTGGTGTGTCGCAGTACTCTTATATGCAATATTTATTTCCGTGTATTTACTATCCAAATACACAACTGTTCTCTTCAAATCGTCAAAAACTCTTTTTTCACACCTCGAAAAAGTGTCATTTAACTATCATTTTTCCAGTCAATCAAAATTGTCATCATTTACATCAATTGACATTTTTACATCAAATCACAAATCAATCCCCTTCCCCTTCCTCTTTCTCTCTTTCTTCTTCTTCTTCATGGAAAACCATTGAAGGCCTGTTCCAACTCAGAGGTCATCCTGCCATTTTCTTCCTGGTAAATCCTTGGCATCCTACATCCCAATACCTGTAGGGGTTCGTAGTTATAATATACTCTTTGTGTTAATCTTGATATTTCCGTTCTATTGATATGATTCACCCACTGACATTTGTAGTCTTTTATTTTGTCATTTAGGTTGAAAATTTTTAGGGTGGACCTTATCTCCACAATTAGAATGTAGTCTGCCAGAGAATATCCAAGTACACTTCTCAGGAAGCACATTTCTGAAGATTCAATTCTCTGTTTCTATATTCTGTTCAATGCTCAGTTCTCATTACCATACATCAAGACTGGAATGGCAGTTTGGATTTATAAAGTCTTAACATTGTGTCTCTTCCTTGGTTTTTAAAAATCTTTTTAATGGTTCCACAAATATGTAGAAATTTGTATAACTTTTGTTCTTGATCGATGTCATTTAAGAAGGAAACATAACAGCCCAGATACTTGAATATGTGGACTTGTTCAACAGTTTTGCCATCTAGAACAATTTTTGAATGAAAAGGATGCTTTCCCTGGAAAGCCATCACCTTTGATTTCAAGACGGATCTCTCTAAATTGTATTTCTTTATTATGTTTTGCAATTTGAACAGAGTGAGTTGTAAATCATATTTGGAGGAAGAGATAATGAACTGGTCATCAGCAAATAATATAGTGTTCAAAAGAGTGTGATTTAATATAAAGTTATTTGACAGTAGGCTTTGCTATTCTTTAAGAAAGTGGGTACTCCTTGGATTATGTTAGCAGAAATATTTCAAGTTATATTGAACTTAATGGAAGTATTCTATACATTTCTGTATAATAGCCTTTGTTTATTTTGTCCTCAGTTTTTGTCTGTTTATTTTATCAAAGGCTTTATTATAATCAATAAACAGCAAATGAGTATGAAGGTTTCGGTATAATTTGCTAAATCATAAAGACACATATGAGTGTCCTTTACAAAACTCATGTTGTTGTTCTTGCAATTGTACTTCACAGATTTTATTCAGTTGCCTAGTAATTATTTTGGCAAAGAGTTTGTATGCACCGTTGAGGAGACTTATACCCCTATAGTTATTACAGTCCATTCTTGAATGGACTTAAATATAGGACCCTCTTAAATATAGGACATATAATTACTTCTTTCCATGAATTTGGTATTTGGTGTGTTGTCCAGCAGATTTTGAAGATATTCAAAAATCTCTCTTTAACTGCCCTTGGAGAATATTTTATTAATTCAGTTTATCTCATCATTACCAGGACTTTTCTTGTTCTTAGACACTTTTAAGACATTCTCTAGTTCTTTCATAGTTATAAGGTCAATGGCAATGGCAATGGCGTTCAATGGCATGTTACTGTATTGGGAAGTATTTCTAATTTTTCTTCACAAGTGAACCAAATGTTTTTATAATAATTTAGCCACGTCTCTTTGGGTACATTGTTAATTAATGCTTTATTGTGTTCTTCCTTATTGAGAAGCTTCAAAATTTTGAAAACTTTGCCAGAATTTCTATGAAGAGAATGCTCTAAGTTAGAAATGTATTTATCCCAAGTTTCACTATTCAATTTCCTCAGAGCTCTTTTGACTAAAGCACTCTTTCTTTTATATTCAATTTTATCAGCAACATATTTTGAATTCAAATACTTCATATAGGCTCTCTTTTTGTCATTAATAAGTTTTTCAATTTCTTCGTTCCAGATGTTTAATCCTTTTTTCTTCGATCTCTTATGTCAACATCCCAATTATTCAAAAGCTGCTTGCCAAATTATTCCCTTTAAATATTCCCATTCTGTTCCAACATCCAGGCTCACTGCTTTGTGATCTAACTTTTCTATTAATCTTTGGCAATATAATTTCTTTATACTGTCTACATGAAATAGATGGGTTTTGAAATATTCCTCTTTGGCAATCGTCGATGCTTAGTACCCCATCTAGTTAGTATAGTATAGTATAGTAGAGAAAATGATCAGAATTGATATCTCTGGTATCTTGTACTATCACAAATCAATGATCAATGATTTTTTTAATGACAAAATACCAGACAGTATAAAATAGTAGAGGTATCTGATAAAATCAAAGAAAATGTAAATTTGGAAATCCAATAATTTCTTTCTTATGATCATGAACATTTAAGGTGTTAAGCCAAGTGGCCTGTTCTTATGAATCCAGTACTCCCATAGTTGCTACTTAGGTGTTTCTGATCTTCTCATCATTTCCTTGACCTATCTGGTTCTCTCCTTCCTCTTAGTTTATATTCCAGGATCTGTTTTGTGAATCTATCTATAATCATTCTTCTTTTTTTTACATTTTTTTATTTCATGATTTTTTTTCTTCAATTCGATCTCTTCAACACAATTGGACGAGAATCTTGAATCATTCATTCTTGAAGTATCTTTGCCCCAAACCCAGGCAACACCATATAGGCTAGAAAGTACGTGATTGGGATAAATAAATGTCTGAGAAATACCCAGTTTCTTAAGCTAGTTTACGATATAAAACTTCTGCTATTTATTCATTTCTGAAAAATCCAAGAAATCCAATCTTAACTTCTCACCACTTCTGTAGGTCTTCAACATGTTTTGATAGGAGCAATATTTTTTGAAAATCAAATACTATTTTATGATTTAATTTATAATTATAAATGATTTAATAAAATAGTCGTCATCTTCTTCTTCTTCTTCTTCTTCTTCTTCTTCTTCTTCTTCTTCTTCGTCTTCTTCGTCTTCTTCTTCTTCTTCTTCTTCTTCTTCTTCTTCTTCTTCTTCTTCTTCTTCTTCTTCTTCTTCTTCTTCTTCTTCTTCTTCTTCTTCTTCTTCTTCTTTTTTTTTTTTTCCTTTCATTATTGGTCCATCCATCTTCTCTTCAGTCTTCCTATATTCCTTTTTCCTCTTGGCTTGTATTTCAGAATCTGTTTTGGCATTCACGTGTTCTCCATTCTGTATATGTGGTCTCTCCATGCTTTCCTATATTCGTCAATTTTTTCATTAGATTATAAATCCCTAGGTAGTTGCGTATCTCTTCATTATGAATCCTGTCTTTCCTTGTGACACCAATACAACCTCTTAAAAACTTCATTTCGGCAGTCTGGATCCTGCTTCTAATTTTTGTGTTCATAGTTCAAATTTCACATCCATATAGACTACAAGGAACTGCTAAGGTTTTATAAAATTTCATGAGTGTATCATTCCTGTCTTTACTTTTCAGTGTCCTCCTAATAGTTCCACACATTCTGTTAAATTTTTCAATTTTCTTATCAGCATCTATTTCTTCTTTGAAAAACAGATCACAACCTAGGAACTTGAATGAACTTACTTGTTCAATGTTTTGGTTGTTAACCACTAACTTGCATCTAACAGGATATTTCCCTTGGAATTCCATTGACTTAGTTTCTTGAACAGACATCTCTAAATTGTATTCTTTTACAATTATCCGAAGTTCATACAGAGCTCTTTGTAGAGTGTCTTCATTATCAGATATCAAAACTTGATCATCTGCAAACAGAAGTGTCATTATAAAATTTTTACTATTACAAGTATCTGTAAGATTTAAAAACTTCATCTTCTGCTTCCATATTCTGATAGCATCATCAGGACAAATATTAAAAAGTGTGGGTGACACACAGCACCCTTGTCGCACTCCTTTGTTTATAAATTCTAGAAATTTATAATTTCTTTTAATAAAATAGTTATGAAAAGAATTAATAAATGTTATAATTATTTAACAGACTGTAAGGAGGGATGATAACAAAAAGAGAGATGAACCTTAATTATTTCTCCAGCCATGGTGGATCCAGGCAACGCAACAATTTCTTGTAAATTTATTCGATATAAAAAAACACAATATTTAGATCTCGTCCAAAAAAGAATTCCCATTATAAATACCATCAAACCTGTCGAAAACGGAATCTGGCAAAAACAGAAAACTCCTTTCAACGGAAAAATATATCGGTCCCATGCATTTACTATATAAAATGCATGTAACGTTACCTGCTGTTAACGGAACCTGTTGAACGCGGAAACAGAGCTTTTTTCAGTATATTTTGAGCCGGCAACCAGGCGGTTGCGGAAAAAGTTACGAAGGAATGACCTTCACAAATGCTTTGGGCACGCAGCTCTATCCGCAAAAAGCTGACAAACAGAGCGGGAAGCCGATTCCAATGACGCAAGTGCTGTCCTTTCTCCCCCAGGCCAAGAGGTTTGAGTGAAAATACGGTTTCCTCCAAATATTAGAAGTGGCTGAACTATTATGAGTCTTTAGTTAAGTGTATGTACAGAGTATTTGGTGTAGTGCTTCGTGAATGATGAGTTTAGTGAAGAGGACTCTTGACATTGCAAGAACGTGTGGAAGTGATGGAGAGCAAAAGGAAGAATGACAGTCCACGCAATTTGTGAAAAATTTGGAATAAAGAAGACGCAAGTGTACACGATTTTTGAAAGGAAAGAATCTATTACTGTTGCGAGGAATCTCTTCAGTCTCCAAACGAGGAGCTGCTATGAGAACGAAAGGGTTAACGAACACACTTGGAAATGGTTCGTCGCCAACGGGAGCAAAGAACGTGCCAATTTCAGGGTCCATTTTACAAGCCAAGGCTATTGAAATCGCTCGTGAGTTAGGCAATTGAGTAGCTGCAATCCGGCAGGTGAGTGGCTGGAAAGAATTCCGGAGATCACCCATTGGTACAACGAGATGGACATTTTCAACTTTGACAAAACCGAGCCGTTTTTAGAATGGTTCCTGCAAAAACTCTGATGTAATGCGAAACGCGTGAGTCGGTGAAAATTTTAGTAAAGAAAGCGTTTCTGAATTACTTTGCTGCAACGCAAAAGGTCAATTTAAACGACCCGTTGGCCATTGGAAAGGCACAGGAACCACAGAACTTCAAGCATTTGATTATTCGTGATTTTCTAGTTCAATGAAAAGCAAGCAAGAAATCATGGATGACAGGGGCTATTATGGCTACGGGGATTTGATGCACAAATGGCAAACCAAAACCGAAAAGTTCTGTTATTTCTGGACAACGCAATTGCCGTTCCCATGTTTTCTTACAAAATGTTGAGTTGTGCTGGTTATTTGGGCATACAACCTCTTTTACTCAACCCCTTGAACATTATTTATGCCTTTAAATTGCAGAACAGGTCCTTCCTTATGAAATCTTTACGGACCACAAAGACGAATGTGAGTCCGTGATACAGTTGACAAAATCTATTAGTTTTATTTATTTATTTTATTTAACGTCAAAAACAGTAAAAACCTATGTGGCATGCTAGGAGAGAAGGGAATTCTATTCATGTTTTCATAATTCTGTGATCCCTATCCTATGCCACTACTTGAATTTTGTGTACAGAAAGAAAATGAGCGTTTTTTGCTAGGATTGTTGACAAAATATTCGTTCCGATCTAATAAAATATATTTTTAAGGGTAAATCAGCAATATAGTTAAGCTCTTATCCCTCATCACGTGCTTCGTCAAGGAATAATACTTCCTGCTGCGACAACATGGAGAACAATAATTTGAATAACTATATTGCCCAGTGAATTCTAGAAGAAGTGCACAGGTAATTAAGTTACATTTACGTCCAGAAGCAAAACAAGGAGCCATCTCAGCATTTGCTCAAATGATCAGGAAAGCTGGACGAAAAAACTCAATCGAGATGGGGCTCATTGACCCAGAAGCTGCGATACAATACTTGTTACGGGTTGTTTTGAATTAATACAGTCCAAATGGTAAATAATAAAATAAATATCACTGTTAAAATTAATGTTCCTTTTCTTTTCTTTTCTTTTGATGCTCGGTATAGTCTCTAATTGAATAGAAATAGATATGCTGCAGAAAAGATTTTACTTGGGAGTTAAACTTTTTTTATCGAATTTAATCGTTTAATGTCATCTGGAAAAGTGTTGTAAAATAATGTACTGTATGTGATTTTTTGTAGTGTTGATTCTGTCACCTGATGGATATGATTGTTTTGTCATAGGTTTTTATTTCTCCAGAAAGCTTTTCCCTTATGGCCATTTCCTCACAAAAAAAACAAACAGTTGTCGATATATACCTGATCCGTTATATTAACAAGGGAACGCATGATAATATAGGCCCAACCAGGATCACTGTTCCTGATTCGTGGTGGAGATTGTTGGAACGAAATGTTGCATCGTGAAGAGTACCTTGTTGTACCCCTCTGAAATAATCGTGACAGAAGTACACGGATAGGAGCAGCCGAGCCCAAGAAACCTTATCGGAGGAGCAGACTATCTACTCGGCGTAAAGCGAGCTTCACTGGTTGGAGGAGCCAGCCTACCGCCATGATGTATCCGGACGACACTGATAGAAGGAGCCGGCGAGTCGGAGAATAGACTATACTGGCTGAAGGGCCAGCCGTACGTGTTGCCTTATTTAAGTATTTCTTATTTGCGTTACAACTTACTGATGGTTGACGGGTATAAGACGGTTATGCGTAGACTTGCTATTAATAGAATATTCATTATTTATTTTTGATCAACAACAGATCTGTGCATTTACCTACTCAACCAGATATCGTAAAATATGGAAAAAGTGCATAAAATTACGCATTTTGTGATAATTTAATTTCAAAATAAATTGCACGAAAAGCCTCAAAAGCCTTTTAAATTTTGCAGACTGATTGTTATTATGGTAGGTACATCAATAATGCCTGCATTGTTGTTGAATAAAAGCAGTCATATATTACAAGTTCATTACATATACATTGTGTTTTAACAGTACATAATATAAAATTAAATTAAAACCCCAAATTTAGAATTTAACATTAAAATATTTATTTAGTAAAGTAAAATGTGTAAAATATAACATAGTTCACAGTAGAATGGAATATATTGACATAAACTTAATTGCTAACAACTGATAATGAAACATTGATGTACCACTTAATCATTTATGTGATCAGCTGGACTAAGAACACAAGGAGACTAAGAACATGTTTACTGTCATTAGTAAAGATGCATAACTTTAGTATGGGACAAAATGATTATTCTTATTGGATGAGTCAAATCAGTTTTCTTACCAAATTAATAACCAGTTCTGATGTGACTTTTAAATTGGGACATTTCCATGGTAGCAAGTTATTTTATTAAATGCAGACTATTCTGGATCACTCCAAAATTTGGGATTATATTCTTCGAATACTATCATTTATTTTCGCACACAGAGAAAAATCCTGATTGCACCTCTGATTGTAATGAAAATATACTATATAATTATTTTTTAATTATTCACATATTAAACAGGCAAAATTGTGAACATTCAGAGGCTTGATAGCAAACACAGATTATGTGCAATAAGATGATGATGACGATGACGATGATATGATGATGATGATGATTATAATAATAATAATAATAATAATAATAATAATAATAATAATAATAATAATAATAATAATAATAATAATAATAAATTTTTAAACAGCATTCTTTATCTAATTGTTTTCTTGAAAACTCAAATTTAGTGAAGCCTGATAAAGTGAAAAACAACCACATACATTGACCTCCTCAAAAGAATTGTGTCCTCTCTTTTTAGGTTTTTGCTACTATTATTAGTGATTTTTCAATGTGGCTTATGATTTCTCTGAAATGTGAAGTAGAAAACCAAGTTATCATAATTTCTACACCGAATTATTACTTTAATGTACATAACATAGATAAAACAATATTCTTTTAGATATATTGGCATGTATTATTGTCATTGTAGTGAGACTTATTAAAAATATAAATATATTTAAAAGTATAATTTTTATAAATTGTCTTGGCCATTCTTACACAATGTTAGTATTAGGCAATTGTGATGTCGTATATTGCAACTGTGATATTGTATACACAATGTTAGTGTCAGGCAATTGTGATATTTAGAGACAGAATTTTCATGCAAATGCTTGTGCCATTTAAGCTTTAATTTTTTTTGCTGTTTTGGTAATATTTTTCATGCATAATGAATGATTGGACTTTTTTCAAATATGCATATTTCGACTTCTATCTAGCATATTGAATATACTAAATTATTATATTATTAAAATATTAAAATTGATGCATAGCTTGTTAGATCCTAGCAGTTTTCTTTGTGAGCTGTGCAATCTGTGTGCAACAATTGCAAAATAATGTCAAATAATGAAGTCCCAACGAATAATGAAGGTACAGAAAGCCATAATTCAGTATCACTGGTAATTGACAGTTATACAGGGGAGGGGAAAATAATTAAGGGCAGACTTACAGAGTCTGCTTACATGCAAAAAAATAAAATAAAATATGTTAAAAAAACAGGTATGTAAAAATATAAAAATGTATAATTAATTACATTTTGTGAAATTTCCTATAACAATTCAGAAATTGGAAACAGCAGGAATTACCTCCAATGAAGCCATTAAAAATTGTTGAAGACATTACAATGTCTTTGAATTAAGCATTTGGTCATGTGATGTGACTGACAAGGAAAAAATATGGAAAGCAATAAATTCAAATTCCGATTTGAAACTTCTCCAAAATGTTAAAAAAGAAATGTAGTTCAAAAGCAGTAAATGCTGAATTTGACCTCACCCTTTGGCTCAGATTTCATCTTAGAAATATGCTCCAATTACATCAGGTGATGTAGAAGAATGTTCAAAAACATTCAATTCTGTCAAAAGGATGAATGTGATGTAGTAAAATTTAGAAAAATTGTTATTGTTCACTGTTACAAAAAAACATGAAAAAAATACCAAACAAAATTTGATTGTGCATGTTTTGTCAAATTTTAACTGGTATATGTTTGCAGGTTTTAGCATTTTAAAGTGCACAAAAATCCTGTCTTGTGAATTGAGTTGTTTTATTTCAAGAGGAAAGTAGTTCACTTGTCTTGGGAATGTTTCTGAAATTTCAAAAGGTCAACACTATTACAACAGTAATGACATTTCCGTGTCCATCAATAATTAACACAATCTGAGATATTTTCTCTGGTAATTTTGAAGATGAAAAATAGCCGAAATCTTTGCAAATGTTTGAGAATGTAATGTTATCCATACTCTATGCCAAAAGAAACTCTAAATTATGAAAAATTTGAAAGTTTTTTCCTACAAAGTAAAAATTAATAATCTTTCTTGATTTGGAAATCTAGTTGTAAAACAATGTCCCTCTGAAAAACAGCATTTTGGAGTTTATGACACTTTTCTAGTGGGAATGTGAAATTTTTCATTATTCTTACTTAATCATTCTGAGAGCACAACTTCATAGCACACATTGAAACTGTAACA